>OX578155.1:56962303-57499803 GCA_951213105.1 Amaurobius ferox | reverse complement strand
GTCCTCGATAATATTTTAAAACTTATCACAATACTACATTAATTTATTATATTTGAAACCTTAAACCTTCATCGAAAAAAATTAACTTCATTCAAATGACGGCATTAAAGTATAAATTGCCTGGTTTAAATATCTCTAAAATGTGATACATTCCTCGGTAATAATTTTAGAATTATCATAATACTACGATAATTTATTATATTTGAAAACTTCATCGAAAACAACTGAAATTCATTCAAATGACGTCATAAAAAAATAACACGCCCGGCTCTCTCTATAAAAGCAACATTTCATTCATAAATAATTCCCCCATTCATGTCATTCATCACAATACTATAATAATTTATTTTATTTAAAAATTAAGACCATTGAGCTACAATTAAGTAATCTCTATGCGTAAAACTTCAGCGAAAAATATCGTCCTTCTCTTTCTAAAATCAATGAATATTTCATTCATATCAGCTAAGCAGACTCCATGGACTAAATTATTTTGTGTTAAAGAATTACAGCGATTCTAATACAACTCATTCTATATATTTTGCTGTTTACATTTTACATAGTTGAAAAATAGGCTTAATAGTAGAAATAATCATATTTGGATGAGCATTTAAACTGAAATAAATTGTCATTGCGTTGTTTTAGTATGTAGATGCACAGAATTTAGGCAAAAATAAAGTAGTTTTAAGACGGATACAACACTCAATATGAATTAAAAAGAACTTTAAAAATCACGATTTTGACACAAGATGGATGCCATATATCATTTTGAAGTGGGTCATGTGATCGTTTCATATCATGGACACGTGATCGCTTCATATAAGAGGTGTTATTATTATTTTAATTTTTATTTAAAAAACTACTGAATATATTTCGCTGAATTTTTTTTTATATATTTTATGGAACAATTTGAATATTGCCTAAAATTTTCGAAGCAATTTGTGAATTTTAAATCCGCTTAAAAAATGCTTGAAAAATTAGGTCCCATAGGGCTCAATGTATTCCATTTTTTCAACCCGGGTTCAATCCAAAACTAATTGTGTGATATTATTCATTTATATTCCCATAGGTCCTATAGACCGTCTGAACAACATACTAAAATTTCATTTTGATTAAATCATTTTTACGGCAGTTATCGTGCTAACGGACAGACAGACAGACAGACAGACAGACAGACAGAATGAACAAAGTCATAAACACTTTTCAACTTTGTTGTAAAGTGTTAAAAAGCATACCGCATTATGTGGTGTATACGAGTTTTGATTTTAGCCATCTTTACAATAACATCGACATAAATGATTTGTTTAAAATTGTGATGGAATTATACTATACACATAAATTACAATTTTTGATGTCGCTGACCAGGTACACAGCACTGGTGAAACTGGTCCTTTTCGAAACAGTACTTTACAACGGAATAGGCTATTACAAGCAGATTAAAGGCATCCCTATAGGAGGAAGTTGTTCCTCGGTTCTAGCAGACATCTACCTAGATAAGTATTAAACAGGAACCCATATATTAAATGAAATGGTCTACATGCGATATGTGGATGATGTGATTTTATGTTGTAATGATACAGATTTCAAAATGGATTTTAGTTTTTATCCACAAACTTTAACCTAATAGAAACTCCTAGGAATTCTGATAAAAGTTTAAATTATTTAGACTTATGTATTGATAAAGTTAACAATAAAACATTTTTCAAGATTTTTGATAAAAGAAAAAAATTTCAATTTAAAATAAACTTCATTGCACCTTGGTCAAATAATTTACATAAAAATATTTTTCGTAATATTATTATTAACCAATTGATTAGAAATAAACGTTTGAATAGTAGAGAAAGTGATCCAAAGCATCACGATACAGTGTTTATAAATGAAGCAGTAAAACACGGTTACCCCATGGGCTTTGTAAAGATACTTTCAGAATTCACTGATTTAACTGTAACTGAATTTAAAGGCAAATATTTAAACAGTTGAAACTGAGTCATAGGGAAATGGGAAGACTCACATGAAGCAAGTATGGATGGTGTTGAAATGGATTATAAGTAAAAGATTGTACACATCGGACAGTTTTGGTAAGAGTTTTGGAATTTGTAGAGACAGTTTTTTATAGGCACGTTCATATGTTAGCACATTGAGTGACTTAGAAAGTTTTTCATATGTCTTTCTTCTAAAGATTTTGACTTTTTGCTAAAGGTTTTTGCTGTTCGGTTGTTGATGGTAATAAGGCCATTCTATGAATAAGTATCGGCTTCCGGGAGTGTTGCCATGGCTTAAAGCATTGCTTAACCGAAAAGTGGGGGTTACAACTCCCCCCTGCCATTTGTGATACTTTTCGTTTTTCACATTCATCTTTTGCTATTCAGTGTATTAGGTATTATTTTTAGAAATTATATATATATATATATATATATATAATATATATATATATATATATATATATATATATATATACCGCACCTCGTCCGACTCTACTTCTCATCTAGAGTTTCACAGGAACACTACTTTCAAGTTTTCTTTTTGAATCTTTTTATACCTAATCATATCGAACATCATTTCTTTTTTTGCATCTCATCGAACATCATATCTTTTCCTGAACATCCTTTCAAATCTGCTTTACCTTGTATTCATTTGGTAATCTTCACCTTTTACCTTGCTTCCGGAGAAACACGCCTTCCTCGTGGCCCTCCTATCTCAATTGGTCTTGGTCTGCATGATGGCTTAGAGCAGGTCCTGATTGGATTTCCCCGTTGTGGCGTAAATTCTTCAGGCCAGGTCCGAAAGGGTGTGTTACGCCCATGTAGACATTGTGAATCTCCAACTTGTTGATGCTATTGCAAATTGGTGAATTTATGGGTCGTAAACATCGTTCAAGTGTAGTGTCAAAGCTAAGGCACATTCGTCTGAATCCTTTGCTCATCTTGTTTCAGACCATAGCGTATTACTTTAAACATATGCTGTTTCATTTGGTCTCACAAAGAAAATGAAGTAACTAACGTGTTTTGACTACTATGAGCTAACTTCGACAACAAATACTTCGGAAAATCACAAAAATTCTGATAGAAAATTATTGAAAAATGAAGGAGGAGACAAACGATATGGAAAAACTGAACAGATATTTATAAACAAAAGGGACGGAAGGCCAATTATCGTTAATAATGAAGTTTGAATAAAACTCATAGCAGTCACAGCGTAGTCTTCAGGTTTTCTGTTTTTACTATCGGATTTTTCTATTTCAAGAGAAATTTAGCGGAGCCGATAGAATATACAATGATTCCACATTGTGATATGTATCTATCATACTTCCGTCTCTTTAGTACTGCCATCTCTCAATATATAAAACAATTTGACGTTTGCAACTCGTACTTTTCATAACAGATCTCGGTTTTATGAGAAAAACAATCCCACAAACTCTAGTTTTAATTGATAGATGTAACTCAAAATCTATAGACTGAACGAAAACATCTAATTTTAAGTAATTCTGCTTAATTTCTTGTAATTCTGCTTAATTTCTTAGAGAAAAATATCGTTTCCAGTGAAAAATTACAATTTCTAATATCTCGAGAGAGCCTCATGGTAACTATTAAAAAGTAGTGACCATTATATTTTTGCTTAAAAGTTTATAATAAGAATTACAGTTACTTCAGTCATAGTGGAATTTCATTTAGGAGCTGTAGTTGCCCGCTTTATCTTCAGAATCAATTTACCTTAGATGTAAGGTGTCACATATTTTTAAAAATATATGTTGTATACTTTTCAGCGCGTTTAAGATTATGTCACTTTTACATGAGCATATTAAGCATGTGTCCCCATTTTAGGGCGTTACCATAGAAACCTATCATATTTTAGCTTGGCACTTTTGACAGGCCCAAAAAGAAACAGTGATAAAGACATAGTAACACGGCAGGAAGCAGCAATAAGTGAAGACTATCTGCAAAGAAAGGCTACGGTTATGCACACCGGGGCTTTCCCTGCCGACCTTCAAATTACTCGATTTTATATGCGCCGTCAGAAATGACAAGTGACAAGAGAAAGGAGAATTATTACATGCTGTAGACGTTTATTAATGTCATGGGTAGCTGGAATTCATGATAAGAACTCTTTCTCTTTTGAAATATTAGCGTAATATATAAAAAATATCTGATGTGGCCAGAACATGATTTTCCTTATGCAATTCAATGTCTTTTCTTCTTTCATAGCAAACTGGTGTATAAGATTGACAGCACACATATTTGGGCATTGAATTAACACCACATACATTGGAATTTAGAACTATTTGTAACTTATTAGTCCATAAGGAATAACTCGATCATGCTGACGTGGTAAATTCTCATAAAAAATGCAATTGACATTTAATTAATTGCACGAAAAATGAACGACTACTGACGAATTCCTGGGCGTCAATATACAAAACTATTACGAAAATTATTTTCTGTCGAGAATGGAACGGACTACATCAACCAGCTGGATGTTTACACATTTGTTACTAGATTTTGGGGCAATTTCTAAACATTTGATTGCGTTTAAATTTAATAGGGTTCCAGTATTAACTCATTGTAATAATCGGATAAAATTATTCTTGAAATACTTCATTTGTTCATAAAAATTCGTGCACACACACACACACACACACGCGCGCACGCAGACACACGCATACACACGCACACATACGTGCACACACACACATATACACGCACACACACACTAACATTATTCTTCAAAATGCACTTTGCATTTAATTAATTGCCAGAAAAATGAATGGCTACTGACGAATTCTTGGGCGTCAATATACAAAACTATTGCAAAACTATCTTTTCTCGTGAATGGAACGGACTGTATTAACAAACTGGATGTTCACATATTTGTTATTTAGACTTGGGGAATTTCTAAAAATTTGATTGCGTTTAAATTGAATTGGGTTCTAGTATTAATTGATTGTTATAATCGCACAAAATTATTTTTGAAACGCTTCTTTCATTCTTTAGATATCGTGCACAAACACACACACACACACACACAGAGACTAATAATATTCTTCATAAAACACACAAATATATCGTTATTCTTAGAAATGCACATACATACTTTCCATTATTCTTAAGTTATTCTTATGCACACTTAGCGAAATGCTCTATTTATTGCAAAAATATACATAAATTAAAGTTTCGTGATGTAAGGGAACATATATATTCTAAAATATATTGTGTATATTTTTCAACGCGTTTATAACTATGTCATTACCACATGAACATATTAAACATTTGCCTCCCGCTTTTAGGCGTTGCCATAGAAACCTAGCATATTTTCGCTTGGCATTTTTGACAGGCCCATAAAGAAACTGTGATAAAGACCTAGTTACATGGCAGGAAGCAGGAAAGAGTGAAGACTAGCTGCAAAAGCAGGATAATTTTATGCACACCGGGGATTGCCCTGCCGACCTCCAAATTACTCGATTTTATATGCACTGCCAGAAATGACAAGTAACAAGAGAATGGAGAAATTTTACATGCTGTAGACGTTTATTCAATGTCATTGGTAGTTGGAATGTGTGATATAAAGATTTTTCGTACGAAATCTTACTGTAATGCAAAAAAAAAAAAAAAAAAAAAATCTGATGTGGGCAACTCGTGACTTTCCTTATATAATGCAATGAATTTACTATTTTTACAATAAAATAAATACGTTTTTCTTATAGTAGCTATTTATATTTTTTCCAAGAAATTGAATTTTCGTCAGTTAGTCGTCATTTTCACTGATTTAATGTCATTTTTATCCATTTGGCGAGATTTTCGTTAATTTGGCAACATTTAAAAAAGTCGCCAAGTTGGCGACATTCCGCCAAATTCGGTGCCAAAATCTCTCCAAGCGTTATGGACGGAGAAATAAATTATTCTTATAGCAGATAAATAACTATTGGTGATTAAATACAAAAGTATTACTCAAAGTATCTTTTCTCATGAACGGAACGAGCTAGATCTACGAGGATGATGTCACCCAATTTATCGCATGATATTACATATGAAAAGTGAACATGTTTCTCAACAGTTAATATACTTTTTTTAATTTATGATATTTTTTGATAAATTTATTTAAAAAATGTGCAAAATCTCAAAAACGGTTCAGGCTAGCGTTCTAAAGTTTATGTTAATCGTTTTCTAAGGAAAAATTACATTAGAAATGCCTATCTACGTAACTTTATTAAAGGTTTTGCTTTTTGATGATTTTTTCAAAATTTCACTGGACAATTTAGGGATTTCTAAGCATTCGATTACGTTTAAAAAATAGGCTTCCAGTACTCATGGATTGTGATTTTTGAACCAAATTTCATTCGAATCTCTCTATTCGTTCGTGAGATATCGTCTCCCCAGACTCACTGACACACACACACATACTTTCACCCCCCCCCCCCCCCCCCCACACAGACATCACCTCAAAAATGTTTGATTCGTGATCAGGGATGCTTGAAACATGCTTTCCAGTCGAAAACTCGAATTCGAATTTTCGACCGCGTCACAATACTTTCCTTATACATTATGTATATAAGGAAAGTAAAAAGAAAATCTGATGTGGACAGCATATGACTTTTCCTACACAGAGAGGTAATAGAATATAAGGACCACATCACATTGTTTTTGGCATTGTATTAATACCAAGCAAATTGTTGGGAACTTTTGGTAACGAATAAGTTAGTCCAAACAGATCGACTTATTCATGCTGATGTGCAAAATCCTCACCAAAAAGCAATTGACATTTAATTAATTGCTAGGAAAATGAATTACTGTTAGTGAATACTTGCTTGCCGACATACAAATCTATTGCAAAAAACACATCATTTTTTATGAACACATTTAATGATACAATTTATTTAAATTTATGTAATATTTTCATAAATTTATTTTAAAAAAACATGTAGTTCTCGAGAACGTTTTATTTTAACATTCCAAAGTTTGGGTTACTTACTTTCTAATGAAAAATAAATTAATAAATGATAGTTTATCTAACACATGTTTTTTAGGAAGGTCCTGATTTTTACTTTCCCTGCAATACATGGTAATGTGTAGGGAATATATTAGAATCATGCCAAAAATCTCAACTCGAGTTTTCGACGGATCTACACGTTTCGAAACCTCTAGAATACGAAAAAACTATTTTTAGCATGACGTCTGTGTGTGTCTGTCTGTCTGTGCAGATGTTGTATCCACTCTAAACTAAAAAACTAATCGACCGAATTTCATAAAATTTGGTAAGTAGGTCACTTGTGGGTGAATCTGGTGCTGATTAGTTTTGGGTACGATTCGGGATAAAAGAACTCGCCTTTTTTGCGAAATGGCCGCAAAAATCTGTATCCACTCTAGTTGAAAAACTAATGGACCGAATTTTGTGAAATTCGGTAGATACGGCACTTGTGGGTTATCCTGGTGCTGATTCGATTTCGGTACGATTCGAAAAAAAATAACCTTCCCTGTTTTTGCAAAATGGTCCGCAAAAATTGTCAAAATCTAAAATAAAAAACTACGTATTCTCAAATATATCCACTAAATGCTTGTTTTATACTTAATTTTTAACGAAGAAAAGAAAAAGACCAACACTTTTACACTAGGACTAGCCGCTCTCGAGATACTTTAGTTTTTTCGTATTTTCTCTACGCCACCTTAGAAAATAAGTCCAGTTACCAAATGAGAACAAAAATTGAATTAAAAGTGAATTAAATTTATTTAAAAAAAAAGAACATGGATATAAGTCTGCAGGGAAAGTCATGTGCTGCCTACATCAGATTTTTTAATGATGCTTTCAAAAATTACTTTGAAAACCGTGCAATATATCGAGGCCATTTCATGCTAGTGTGCAGCATTCGTTTTCTAATGAAAAATTATCATGAAATGATTATTTATATATATCATTATTAAAGGTCCTAATTTACAAATGATTTTTCCAAAAATTAATTCAAAAATTGGGGAGTTGCTTGAACATTCATTCGATGACGTTTGAAATTAACAGGGTTCTAATATTTTCTGATTCGTAATAATCGCATCCAGTTACTTTAGGAAAACTTCATTCGTTTGTGAAATATCGTGTACACAGATTCATGGACACACACACTAACATTACTCTTCAAAATGCACAAAAATAAGTATATTTCATTATTCTTAGAAATACACACATATCATCCTTAATTATTAGAAATGCGCACACTCAGTGGAAGGTTCTACTACATTCCCTGCAATACATGGTAATGCATAGGGAAATAATTGGAATCAGGCCGAAAATGGCAACTCGAGCTTTTGATGGATCTACATATTTCAGAACCTCTAAAACAAGTAAAAACTAATTTTAGTGTGACGGCTGTGTGTGTGTGTGTGCAGTATTTTATCCACTCCTATTCAAAAACAGATTGACCTAATTTCCTAAAATTTTATATGTTATTTGTGAGCGACCCTGGTGCTGATTATATTTTGGTACGATTCGGGAAAAAAAAACGGCTCGCAAGAAAAATTAAAATCTAAAATAAATGACTACATATGCGCGTTCAAATGTATAAATTAAATGCTTGTTTTATGCGTAATTTTTCACGATAAAAAGACTAAGACCAACCCCATTATTCCAGGACTAGCCGTTCACGAAAATATTTTGTGGTTTTGCATATTGGCTACTCCGCTTTTGAGAATACGTCCAGGTACCAATTAAAAACGAAAATTGATATAAAAGTGAAAATGCAGTGCCATTTGAAAAAATGATGTGCCATATTTTGAGCAAATAAATTCAATTGAATGTATAATTATATGAATAAAGAGAAAATTAATTTTTACTCTGTGGGGAACTTTATGTGCGGTCCAAAGATTTTTTATTGTTAAAAATATGCAGAGTAAATGTCTATAATGTCAAGTTCTATCATATATATTTCAAAATATATTTTGCATATATTTCAGAACTTTTAAGAATATACCGCGTTTATATGAACCGTTTAAACATTTCTTCTTTTGCTTTTAGGTGTTTCTATGGAAACCAAGTATATTTTTGCTTGCTTCTTTTGACAGGTCCATAAAGAAACAGTTTGTGGTAAAGACCTAGTTACATGGCGGTAAGCAGCGAAGCGCGAAGACTATCTGCGAAGAAAGAATACTTTTATGTACATCGGGGACGCCCCTGCCGACCTCCTAATGACCCGCTTTTATATGGACTGTCAGTAATTGTCCTATCTCCTGCTCTGACTCACTGGACGGGTCTGGGAGTGTTCTGTGAACGTTCGTACTGCCTCCCTGGCTGTATTTAGACATGCTCATTCTGGTGTTTCTAGATAATTCATTCTGGTGAGGTTGATCTTGTATACACGTGGTGAAAGAAGAAGTATTCATGCCACATGGTAATACAAATTTCCTTAATGCTTTTTCTTTATTTTTTCATCTTTTGATGTCTGTAATCTGAGTTTGAGCATTTATAGTAATGTACTATTGCTCAATCTGAAACAGAAATTTGTTTGGGTTAATTAGAATTAAATACTCAGACCTGAAGATGAATTTAATTCTAATTAATCATTGAATTTCGGCCGGTGCTGTTCTTTTCTCTTATCGGCAATATGGCCGTGGTTTGGCTTCTATGGTGATGTTAATATTACTTTAATTTTGATTATTACATTTTTCTAATATATATATATATATATATATATATATACAGGGTGTCCCAAAAAAGATTGAAACGCGCTTTAATTCTTTACTTGTTGGAGATAAGTGGGAAATGTAAATTGTAAATATGTTGAAAGTAAGGTAAGAAATAAGACTACGTCAACGAAATAGTCCTCCTATTATTTTACAAAAGTTACACTTTTCGAATTGTTATACGACCCCTTTAGACAAATTTGGTCAATCAGAAAATTTTTATTTTTAATGCAACAAGATCATTAAAAAAACGTAAATGAAATATGATAAAGGAAAATATCTGACTTATGCCACTTTTCCGTACTATGTGAAAGGCTGTTTCATCAGTGAAAATAGGGATCATAAATTGACGAAGGAAATTGTTTAGATAAAAAAGTACTTTAAAGTACTTAATTATTGAAAAACTACTTAGTTATTGAAAAGTACTTAGGAATCCGTGATTACATCGTGAGCCTACGCGAAATTCGCAAAAATGTCTCGTATGTATTATCATCCAGTTTTATCTTTTTTGTGATATGTCACAAATTTACATTTCTAAAATTTGAAGTATGGTTCCCATTCACATTGTTCAATTTTCAATGAAATATAAATCGCTCAATTTTAAAGATACAGATATGCGGGTTTTTCTAATGATCTTGTTGCATTAAAAATAAAAATTTTCTGATTGAGCACATTTGTCTAAGAGGGTCGTATAAAAATTTAAAAAGTGACACTCTGATCATCGGTCCCCAACACGAAGAGGCCCTCATCCCTAAACACCACATCGCCAATCTGTGGAACTCCACGTTGCTCTGGCCTGGCACCACTGCAACCGGAGCCGCCGATGTTTTTGTGTTAACAGCAGCACACGTAAGAGACACTGGGATTGCAGATTCGCTTCCTTCAGGTGTCTAGGTAAGGTTCGCGGGCACACAGTTGCCGCTATGTGTGCCTGCATCGCGGATTGGATCGCCGTGGGCTATATATGTGCCTGTCGGTCTCGGTCGACGCTCTCTCTCGTCGCCATTTTGGACGAAATGGCTTCCTCTCCGGGCTTTTGCTCGGCTAATGCTCATACCTCTTACGCAGCTTATAGACACGTTTACGGATCTCAAAAATCTATTTCAGACAGATCGGAAAAATCTATTCTTATATTCTTCTCATGGGTTTTCAGTTGTCTCCTCTGCACCGACGATGCCTAGCCTTACTCCTGCCTCGATCAGAAATTGCACTGTCCAAGAGTTCTTAGACAGATTTCCCATCGGCCTTTCTGGCCCTGAAAACGGCCTTGCTCAGCACCACGTGGAGAGCAAATCTGCTAATACTACTGGTAAATCCACCCCACCTCTACATTTGTCGACCAAACAGGTCACTCGTGAAAGTAGGACTAGCATTCAGATCCCCAAAGATGTTCAAAACCTTATGAATGACTTTGAAAATTTTACACAATCTTGCAATATTCCTGCGACTCAAGCTACTGCCGGCACCAGTGCTAATAAGCACTCTCTCTCCGACCCTGACGATGAAGGCTTCGTGCAAGTTTCCAAAAGGCACTCTGCCAGAGCAGCTGTTAGCGCTCCCCCCCCCTCGCTACGGTAAAGCATGTGCTTGACCCGGAGGTTCCTGCTCCTGACGCAGAAGCTCTTGTAGACGTTCCTGTTAAAGAACGCCGCCCCCCTCCTATCTTCATCGTGCCCAGCCCCAGCTGGTACGATTATCTTAACCAATTAAGACTTGAGGCTCCCTCCATTGAGAGCAGCCTCAGAGGCAACCTTGCCAAAATCGACGTGAAAACTAGGGAAGAGTTTATTTGCATACAAAGAAGGCTCCTCAACGATCAAGTTTCTTTCAGGACTTTCCTGCTCAATGAAGACAGACCGCTCGTAATTAGGGGACTTCCGGTGCCTACCAGCACGGAGTTAATCAAGGAAAGATTGGAAGTGGGAGGCTTCAAAATCAATAGTATTACGCAACTCTTCAAGGGACCTAAAACGCGTAGAATTATGTTGCCCCTCTTCTATATCCAATTAGACAAAAATCCGGAAAATTTAAAAATTTATCAGGTTATAAAGCTTTTAGGCCTAGCCGTTAAAATTGAACGCTACAGAGGGCGCTAGTACTCAGTGCTTTTCCTGCCAGAAATGGCATCATGCCGCAAACTCGTGCCATCTTCCGCCAAAGTGTGTGAAGTGCGCAGGAGACCATCGGTCATACGAATGCCCTAAAAGGCCTGAAGTCAAGCACTTGCGCTAACTGTGGTGGCGAACACCCTGCGAGCTACCGCGGGTGCCCCAAATTTCCCAAACCCAGGACATTTAACAATCGTTTCGCGAGCAACGCTAAATCCTACGCCGCTGCTATCACAGTCAACGATTTCCCTGCCCTGCCTATCAGAACTTAGCCTAAAGAGCAGATAGTAAACTTCGATCCGAGCAAGCCGCCTAGTGAAGGTGATGATCTATACAGAGACGACTGGCTGGAGGTGATCGATCTGATAGTACGTTTCGAAAGGAATGGCTATCAGAGAGATTTCATACAGCGGGCCCTAAAAGCTGCCGTCCCCAAACTGAGGGAAACTAAAACAAACATTGATAGGATATCTACTTTATACGATAGCATATGCGATCTTGCTAAGTCCCCGTAAGCCACGTCTTTTCTCTGGGTTTTTTGGGGCCTGCTTGTCAGGTCCTGTTTTTCTCCCTCTTCTGGAACTTTGCGGTATTCTGCTTGGTTAGGCCTGGATCTCTTTCCTCGCTGGCTCCTCCCCGTAGCCCCGCCCCCTGCTGTACTAGAACGTACTCATTGACTCAGGACAGAGTTCCACGGAACTCACCCCGTTTTCCAAATTTTTTTCCCTTTCTTTCTCGGAGATATTTCTCCTTTTTCCAAATTAAGCGACACGGAAACCAAATTGGGACTTGTCTCAATTTGGACTCACGTGCACTGCTCTGATCCATTGGATCCCTAACATATTTAAAAGTCTTTGCTATGGTTCACTAACCTTTTAAATATGATCGGAGATTTAAGCAAGCTCCTGTAGCTTTGCTAGGCGCTCCATTTAAACCTTCCTTGAGTCCTTGAGACGATCATTCGCTCCCCTCTACTCGTGGTATGCCCGGTCCTCCCAGAGCCGGTCTCTGTGCCTGGATGGTGTCCCGTGACCAGGTCTCCCAACACCGTCGGATGGTATAGTTCCATACGATCCATGTGACGGGCTTTCTAAACGCGCTGACCACCCTGCGGTTTTCAGCCCGATGATCAGGCTCCTCTCGAAGTCCATCACTTGCGTATATCGACGTTTTTGGCGTCTACCCCACCATTAATTTCACCCCGTACTCTTGCTTGTGTCGACCGAAGCTTCTCGCATTGATGGGGCATCGATTACACGCCGGTTTATAAGGCCTCTGGCTCATGCTTGCAGCGGCACTTACGGTTGTACAGTCATACGCAATCAAACCAAACTGGGAGCATTTGCATATCATCCCAACCTCTAGCTATATATATATATATATATATATATATATATATATATATATACAGGGTGTCCCAAAAACATTAACCTCGGTTTTTATTCCTTAAACATTGATCTGAAACATATATAATAAATTACAAAGTTGCGTAAAAGAGTTACAGAATTTTATTAAATCGATTAAAATTTTCAAGGGAATTAAATTTTAAGAAATACAAAATTTAAATTTTTATACGGCCCTCGTACAAGAACATTTCCAATGAGCAAAATATGTCCTATACGATAATAAGGTGATGTACAAAATTTCAGCATTTTATCATAAAAAGTCCCAGAGATATGAAAAGACAAAAATGTTGACTTAATCCACTTTTCGATGCATTGACATGGATTCTCGAAAGGGAAAAATCATGTTGGTAAATCGCGTTTCAAGGGTCATACACAAATTACGAAAGAAAAAAACAATGATTACATAAATAAATAGTAATTTTGCTATTTATTGGTACAAAAGTATCTACATTGTGTAGAAATAATAACTTTACACAAAGATTACAAAGCTTGTTCAAAATGTTTTCCATCCATGCCAGAGATTTAATATAAGAGGCAGATATTATGCTTATGATGCATTTCTGCATTATTTGCACTCTTACATTGTAAACATTTACATTTTATTTGTGATTAATCCTTCACCAACTTTGTTTAAACATATCTCTGGGACTTTTCATGATAAAATGCTGAAATTTTGTGCATCATCTTATTAGTGTATGGAGCACATTGGAATTGATTTTGTACAGGGACCGTATAAAAATTTAAATTTTTTATATTTTAAAATTTAATTCCCTGAAAATTTTTACCGCTTTCATAAAATTATGTACCTTTTTTTACGCAACTTTGTAAGAAATAGAAAATTTAAATTTCTATACGGCCCTCGTACAGAAACATTTCCAATTAATGTCTAAGATCAATATTTAAGGAATAAAAGCGCAGGTCAATGTTTTTGGGGGACACCCTGTATTATATATATATATATATATATATATATATATATATATATATATATATATATATATATATATATTGTTTTCTCAGAAGCGACTATATATATATATAGTCGCTTCAGAGAAAACACTAATCTCTGAGTGACAATGAACACCATGGAGGATACATATGATTCTAATGCATATATAGATTTGATTATATATATATATATATATATATATACATTTGATGATAATATACATATATACATTTGATGCATATATATATTTGATTCTGATGTTCATGATGATTCTTTGTGGAGCTACGGCTGTAATAGTCGATACTTTTAGGACGCTCCCGGGGCTTTATCATGACCCTATCTTCTGCAACATTGCTCGTTTGAGGGACACGAGATAAACACCCATGTCGGAGTGTCGCATTATTCATTTTTCTAAAAGTAAGGTCTATTAATTAAAGAGGGTCATTTAATATGTTTTAAAGTTTTCATATGCTTGAATAAATTAATTGTTTGTTTTTAGCTTCTAACGTGTCTTCAGTCAACGGTAGTCTGGTCTCACGATTTACAAATCATCTCGGATCTTACACAACATGCGACCCATCTCGGGTTGCACTCTATTTACATATTTTTGATCCCGATTCGATCCCCCCATCTCCGAAGTTGGGGGGAGAGAGACCGACAGACGGAAAAATCGTTGATAAAGATTGATAACTCTGATAGTGTTACTCATTAAAATCGGAAATTCAATCTGTGAGATGAACGTTGACAATTATCCTCATGGGCGATTAAAGCATGGGTGAGGACGAAAACACGAAAAAGATGGTTTTTTGTGATGAGAAAGCAAAAATCACATAGAAATGAAACCACGCAAAAAATGAGTCAAACTTCTGAAGCTCTTTGTACCATTTTATTTCATTTCAATGCATAATACATACACTGTGTTTAGTATTGTAATAAGCAAGTATATATGAATATAAAGAGGATATATTACATATTTATCAAAATGAACTTGCTGCGTATGACGGCGATTCATGGATTTGTTTTACTGCGAAACATGCACTCTGCCACACCATATTATACAAGAGTTCGCAGAAAAGTTCGTAAGCACCGTCATAACTTCGTAGGCGGAGGTCCGTGAGTGTAAGTTAAATCACTCTAAATCAATTACGTTAGATCCAGTCATGTTAGATCTATTTAAATTGAATAGCCCGAACGAATGAAAGGAACTGCATAGTCCTTGGAAAGTTATGATAGAGAAACTAGAAAACTTAGAACTAGAAAAGTTATGATAATAAATTCGGTAAATAAGTAAATACAAAAACTTCGTATTTGGGGTAAAATATGTTATTCATAACTCGCCATTAGTAGTATCACGTTTTAAAAGTCTTCTTTTGTATATATATATATATATATATATATATATATATATATATATATATATATATATATATATATATACCTAAGGTGTATACTCATTACTGAGTTACTCACGATTACCCTAATAAAACTCATCTATCCTAAAGGTAATACTTCGAATTAAATGATAAACATGAATTCAAAATAATTTCATCGTAACAGTTCTGTTACGACCATGCTGCCTTTGTCATATGTAGCAAGTATTTTGCATATTTCAGTGCAAATATAATAACTGTGTACAATTTACAATATTTTCCACGGATTCATAGTAAAATATATGGATACTATTATACATATATACATACGTATTTATAAATGTTTTAAGTTCATATATATATTGTCTTAAAATTGAGTGCAAAACTAGATTAGATATTAAAAATTGTCTAGTTGTGCACAATATGAAGTTCTCAAACCGACGAAAATACAAAAGAGAAAACAACCAGAATCTTCATTTACCGTCAAGGCATTTTATAGACATATATCACTTTTTTTCATAATAAGAGTAAAAATCAACAACATTTGACTATATCTAAATATTCTTCGAAGGAATAGAACTTAACAAAGTTTGACTATATTCAAATATTCTTCAAAGGTATAGAACTGAACAAAGTTTGATTATAATTAATTATTTTTCATAGTAATAGAACTGAACAAAGTTTGATTATATCTAAATTTTTTTCAGAGGAACAGAAGTCAACAAAGTTTGATTATATCTGAATATTCTTTATACGAATAGGACTTAAAGAAGTTTGATTATATTCAAATAGTCTTCAAAGGTATTTTACTAAACAAAATTTGATTACATCTAAATTTTCTTCGTAGGGATAGAACTTAACAAAGTTTGATTATATCTGAATAGTATTCAAAGAGAGGAACAGGAATCGAGGAAGTTCGATTATATCTTCAGACTAAAGATATATTATATCTTCGGTTCGATTATATTATATCTTCAGTTCGATTATATTATATACTCAGTTCGATTATATTATATCTTCAGTTCTATAATATTCTTCAGACGAATAAAATAATTGAACAAAGTTTGATTGCATCTGAATCTTCTTCATAAGGATAGAACTTAATAAAGTTAAATATTCTTCAGAGGAATGCAACTGAATGAAATTCAATTATATCTAAATTTTATTTAAAGGAATAAAACTCAACAAAGTTTAATTATATCTAAATATTCTTCAGAGGAAAGAACTGAATAAAAATTGATCATGTTTAAATGTTTTTTGGAAGTATATAGCTCAACAAAATTTGATTATATCTAAATATTTCCCATAGCAATGGAACTCCAAAATGTTTGATTATATTTAAACATTATTCAGAGGAATAGAACTAAGAAAGCTTGATTATATGTAAATATTTTCCATTGGAACAGAACTTAACAAACTTTTATTATATCTAAATATTCTTTAGTGGAATAGGATTCAATGAAGTTTGATTATATATAAATATACTTCAGAAGTAGGAATAGAACTCAACAAAGTTCGATTATATTTAAACATTTTTCAGAGGAATAAAACTCAACAAAGTTTGATTATATCAAAGTATTCTTCAGAAGAATAGAATTTTAGGAGTCGTTTTGTAACATTTAAATTAAATGGACGATTTTAGAATCTAATCAATAATTAAATAGATTTTCTTCTCAATCACATTTCAAATACTTGCAGTACTATATTTGAAGCATAATAATATAATTTTATGTGTAACATAAAATATGCATAATGGTATATTATCTATATAATGTGTAGCGATACTTAGAAATGGTTTTCAAAATATCTGAATTACACATCTGTCTATTTGTTCTAATATTTTATTAAATCGCAATCATACTTAAGACTGATTTATTTTATTTATGATTGCAATTTAGTCGTGCAAAACAAAAATTTCTAAACTGTAAGGGCTCATAACTTATATATATGAAGAACTAGAATACTTATTTCTATGAAAAAAATATTTAAAATATAAAGGTAAAAAAAAAAGATCACAGTAATTTTCTTTATTGTAAATGACCCCTAGAGAAAATTGTAGGTATTAAAACTCTGTAGTATTAGTACAAAGAAACTTTCAAATATTGTATTTTTGTGAAGAGTTTGATACTTATAGAATAAAAATTAAAATTTTGTGCCTTTTAGAGCAAGGAATGTTTCTGTTTGTAGACATTTATATTGCCGAAGATTCTTAGCACTCTAGTAACTTGCCAAGTGGTCCACCATTATGGTTGTACAGGGTGATTCTTTAAATAAGAGACCCAAAAATTCCTCAATAACTTTCAAATTTTTGTATGTTTCGCTATAAAAATTGAAATAGACAAAGTTGAAGTCTATCGAAACAAATTTGCCATCCTCAAATACGACGGAATGTTGCTGTCATTACGGATGTCACATTAGCATGTGTCTTCGCCAATTTGCGAACTCACATACATAGGTGCCAGAAGTCATTTTACACTGTTCCATTAGTAGTGTATGTTTTCCTGTTTTATTTGAAAAAATATATCATTTTCTTTTGTTTCTTGATTTTGCATTCTTTCTAGACTTAATTCTAACTTGTATCCCTGAGTAAAACATAATATCATGACTGTGTGTCTATGTATGCTTAAAACATGCATGCCAAATAATACGTATATATGAATGCTAAATAATGTATATGTGTATGTATGTCTTTGTGTATTGCTTTTCTATTTTTTCCCGGTCGTCCTTTGCAACTATTCTACACCCTCAGGGTGAATAATAATAATAATAATGTAATGCATAACTGCTCTACACCCCCTGGGTGAGTTCGACGGCCTAGATAATAATAATAATAATAATGTAATGTATAATAATAATATGTCTATTATCTATGCATGTCTATATGTATATATATATGTTTTTGTGTATGGCTTTTCTTTGTTTTTCTCGGCCGTCCATTGTAACTGCTCTACACCTTTTGATTGAGCTGGACGGCATAGGTAATAATAATAATAATAATAAAAGAATAAATGATTGGATGCTTTATAGGGAGTCATTTTCAGATGATGCTCTAGGTAAGCATTGTTTTGCAATATACAATGTAAGTACTAGTCAATTTTTATAGAAAACCATAGAACAGTAAAAAGTTATTGAGGAATGCTTGGGATTTTTGGTAAGAGAATCCCCCTATATAATGGTCTGCTTATCTTCTAAAGGTAAATTAGAAGATTACGAAGTCTGCACCATATATGATTCTACATGACTTAATACACTACAAGATTTTAAAATTCAGGCACCAAACTATTCAAGTAGGAAAACCTATAAATGTGCTGCTCTATATCTACGTATCTAAATGGTCTAGAAAATTCCAAGGCAAATGCATGGTACCCGTGCGAAGCAAATTCTAAAATTATGTCTACGCTTACTCTACATCGAGTTGAAATTGCTTGTGAAAATATGAAAACGTGTCTTATTGAAATCTATATTCTAAAAATATGGTTTTTTTTTTTACATTCTCTCGAATGCAAATATAATATTGAGTACAGAATAAAATGACACCACAAAACGGTTATATTGAAGAATATTGCAGAGTTAGATCAATGTCTCCAAGTAGCTAAATGCATTGATTTTTATTTTTCAAAGCAAGCAAATTTTGATCACGTGCTTTGTGTGGCCTTCAGGCAGCGCTATCTGTTGTTAATAATACGAGAACAAAATGCAATAGACAAAATAATTGTTAACATTTAAATAACGTAGTTTTGTCATGGAAAGAATGCATGCATACAGACAGAAAACAGTAAATATCGTCAAAATACTTTCAAACATAATTTTCAAAAAATATTAAATAAATGACCTAAAGATGGCGCTGCCTGGACAGCCTCTCATGGATTATAATATCCTGCCGAGCATGGAGATAAAAGTAAGGAGTTAAAACTTCATATTAAGAAAAATCCAATATCGTTTGAGACAATAGTTCAAGTGGCGCTGGGATAAGATAAGTAGTCCTGCATTGGATGCATTTCTATGGCAAAAGACTTAAAATATTTATTTAAATTGTCCATTTTGTAAAAATAAATTATTAGCGCAATGCAAATTAGAACTGAAACAATAAAGTATATTCCCACGTATTCAAAACTATTGTACCTTTCAATTTATTTCTATATCCCTATATTCTGGATTCTATCCCACAACTACAAAAAAAAAAAAACACTGCTTAATTATACTACAAATAAGGGAGCCCTTAATTTAAAAATAATCAAAAATACATATACTAAATACTACGCCTTTCTGTTGTGTCAGCAACCAATAGCAGCTACTTTACTAACACTAGCGACATCTAGATATAATTCTCAAAGCATTATGGCATTTTCAATCGTTTCATTCATGGGAGTTTCATCTCTTTCTTTCTAACTCCATGCTACCGACTTTCAATATTATCTTGCATCTAACTTCTAACCATCTGCTTTATAATAAGTACGACATACATTTAGTATCTTAGAGGCATTGATGATATCTTCGATAACTTTCGTATATTTCTGCTTCAAAAGTGGATTGCTAGATACACCAGGAAGAATATATATAGTACATAGTTTCTGAGACCTTCTGTCTCAGTGACTCATATTTCTGACTCATATTTTGGGTTACCATATTTTCGGGCAGCTTAACCAAGACAGTATTCGTAATTCCATGGCATATGTTTTAGATTGTATGACTAGTGATGCCATAATTTAACTGGTAAGATAAGTTATGTCGCCATGCTTAGTTTGCCGTAATGTAGATAATTGTGAATACAGTTTGATAGTTTCGCGATATTTTAAATAGCAACAAGCGCGATAGTAAAATATTTTGTGAATTTATTAATTATCTTAATTTCAAATTTTCTCTAATCCTTCAAAAAAAAAACAATTATTATTTTTTTCTTTTTTTAATATTTTCGTTCTTTTTATATAATCGGGACAAAGAGTAATCTATTAGGATGTTCGGGTATATGGATTTTCCTTGTCAAACTGAAATATATGGTAACCCTAGTCATAAGTAATGAATATTTATTTTTCATGGTCCCTCCATTGTCATCTCAAGGAAGTTGAGACGCATTTAGAAACAAGCACCCGCTTATCAGTGAAGTAACGTAAAAAGGAATAAAATATTTATCTTGCAAGCAAGAAATTATATAGCTTACTCTTAACCATTTTCCACGACCCCTCTCCTAAATGTAAACTTCATACGCTTGTGCCTCTCCTCTTTCTATCATGAACTGTCTTTTCGACACTTGTAGCAGATGGATAATTCCCAATTAATTCCACTTCTAAACGTACTAGACTAGTGTATTTCAAAGTGCGTTCCGTGGCACTCTGGGACTTAGCAACAATGTTACAGGGGTTCAGCGATGTGATAGATTCACCAAAGATATAAAGAGGCACAAATTACGAAAAATCACGAAGTTGGTGCAACATGGTATCGGTTGTAGAAGGTTTTTTAATATAAGGTTGTACCGTCATACTGGCTGAATGACTCCTAACGAGCCACAATTTTTACGTTAAAAAAACTAATATGTACATTTTACAACAGAAATGTCAAAATTCTCCGGGGTGCGTAAAACTCAATAAATGAAAACAACGCAAACTCTCATTTCTCTTTTTGGGGTTCACCAGCAAATTGAATTTCAAAAAGGCTTCCGAGACCAAAAAATGTTTAAAAACACTGTACTGAACCATTTACATATAAAATCAGTATTGAGAGTGGTTTGTCATCGTTTGAGTGTTTAGGCACTGCTAAGAAAGATCAGAAAACTTGTCGATTACTTTACTACGCAGAATTGCTCGACTCAAACAAGCGAATTAAAAAACTACCGGGGTTCCAATCGTTAAACGATTGTCCAACTAGTCATTCTTCTTAAGATGTCTTGCTATATGAATTTACAAGTATTGAAGCCAGGTTTTAGTTATCACTTTTTTTCTGAACAAGAAATGCTCCCACAAGTAAACTTACTTAGCATAGTCTAGCCCAAAAGTTCTTATATAAAATCTTCTCATTTTTATTATACACGTGGATTTTGTCGAGAAAATATCGGAAATATATTTTCTGATTGGTTATTTCTATTGGGCTTTTTGATTGGCAACTGTTATGCTAATGAGTTTATGCCACACATATTTACTCAACTATTTGAGAAAATCAACCCTTTCGCGGTTTCAGCCTTCACAGCAGTGTTCTTCACATCATTTAGGGGCTTCAGATAAGCTGCTTAGAATATCTTCGTTAGAAGATAACATAACTGCAACCACAATCGTCGTAAGTCCGCGGTCCATATTGGTGATGATTTGCAGAAGAGTTGTATTTCCTTTTTTTCAGGGAAAACTGCCAAGTTTTTTAAAGATAAAAATGTGTCAAATTATTTTACCAATTAATTAGTGTAGGTTAATGAAAAAAATTGACCCTCAACCTGCTGTACTTAACCATAATTATCTCTTAATTACCTCGTCAAAGTAGGCACGGTCATCTGAAATTCCCATGTAGGTTTAACCCCAATCTATTGAATAGACTGCAAATTATCCATCTATTAATTGAGGTATCTATGGTCTTTAATTGTGAGCACACCTTCACTGGCAAAGCACTCGACTTGCGCAAAGGGGGACTTTAGATCGATTGCTGACTTTGGCGGAGACTTCGAATGTATATATCTTACAAAATTACGCTGAATGTAATTATATACTGTAGCGGGACATCTTGTATCCGTGAAAGACATGATCCCTTACGCATATCCTTGCTTGCAAATGTTTATGATAATTTTACAAATTGATTTTGGCATCAATGAACACCGGCTTCTTCCGGTCGAATTTCTTAGACGTTGGTAAATGGTATCAACTGCAATTTCGGACGGTGTCGGAATTCCTTCTTTCTGTTTTAATCCCAGAAAAGGAAATTTTTATATGAATGCGTTCATAAGAAAATTAATTTAGTAATGATTGAATTTAATATATATTTATTATTATAATATTGTATAATTCATGGAATATATGAGGTGTGAAGGAAAGGCAGGGGACATGTCAATAACTCGAGAAGTATTAGGATTCATTTTATTATGCAAGTGTATAGTAAACTCCAATAAAGGTACACAATGAGACAATGTTAGAGGTCTGATTCCAAATTTTAATACACGATGAGGCAGTTTTAGAGGTCTGACCCCCTAATTTTGATACACGATGAGACAGCTTTAGAGGTCTGACCCCTAATTTTAATACACGATGAGACAATTTTAGAGGTCTGAACCCTAATTTTAATACACGATAACACAGATTTAGAGGTCTGACCCCCTAATTTTAATACACGAAGAGACAGTTTTTAAATTTTAACCCTTAATTTTAAGCATGTACAAGGAATTTTATCTTGCTTCCTGTTAGATATAAGGGAAAAGTCTTACAAAGTTGCAAAATTAGTACTGAGTTGTTGACCTGTTCCATGACTTTTCTGAACTCCATGCATATATATAAACAGCAGAACGTCACTAATTCTTGCTTTTTTTAAAGCGTCAATTTTCAGATATTAACTATGTGATCTAGCAGTAACATCTTAAATGCGATTAATTATAACCATCGATATATCAATTCATCAAAATGTGACTACAGACATATTGTTATTATGATAATATAGCACATAGCAATTAAATTCATTGTATATATATTGTGTATCCGTATATACTAACTGAATTCATTATAGTACATAGCAATAGTATTTATAGTAATTAGATTATTCGAATAATTTTCTTTCATTAGAGTTCCAAAGGAAGAAGTTTTACTATATTTGATGAAATCTATAGAAACTGAAATGTGCATTATCTTAAAACTTGGTGATGATAACATTCTGTAGTAATTTTTAAAATTTATTGATATTTATAGTATATAAAATAACGTTGAAATGCGGAATGACAATTAAATGTTAGAAGACAGCGAGCATTTTGTCAGAAGTAAAGCCCCAAAAAATTTTTTTTTGCAAATAAAAAATAAGACATTACGATTTCATTGTATTCATAATTTGTTCTATAGAACAAGCTGTGATTAGAGTATTACAGCATATTATGTCCAATTCTGTCTACCTACTTGTATAATTTTGAAAGAAAAAGTAACGGAACTTTTAGAAATAGAAACAAATCCTGGAATATTTGCAAATTTCAAAGGAGGAAATTAATTTACGTGTTTATAGTTCCTGATAATCCGACATGTTGCAAAGCTAAATCTCTGAAACAAATTATTCAATCAGGGATTGTTTTTCATTTTTAAGCAGTTTCCTCAATCTTGATATTAGTATGTAGATAAAATTTGCTAAAATAAATATAAATATTTCAAATTTTGATTCAATTGAGAGCAGATAGGACTTTATTGACAATAATGACACCTAGATATAATTTTCAAAAATTATACCATTTTCAAGCTTTCATCCCTACAAATTTTATCTCCTCCTCTCAACTCCATAATATAAACGCTACCAAAATAATATCGATAACTATATCTTGCTTTAAGAATTCTAACTGGAAACATAACTAATGAGTATACAGATAGTGATTTTGCACAGAAGCAACAAATAGATTGTGCAAATAAAATATAAGTAACAAACGATCATTTCGAAAACACTGACTTTCGTGTCAATTTTTTCGGACTTTTCCACCTCTTTCTTTTTCTTTTACTAGATACTTAGTGGTGGTAATGTTACGTAGCCCTGCCAATGCTGTATTTAAGCAATTACCTGCAAGTGATAAACAAGGCAAATAACTATTGTCCAGGGGGTGCTCGGCCCGATATATAACGGACTCAATTACCTTTACCTTGTTCTGCGCATATGATGACATAGGAATTAAGAATGTGCGCATTTTATTCTTGGGCTCTGAAAAGGGACCGAATGTGTCAAATGCAACTGCCATCTTTCACCAATGACGTCACTAAATTTCCTTAAACGTCAATGGATCCTGTTTGCATAGCTCAATTTAAAATCTTTGCGTAAGTTTTTTAAGTTTGGGTATTGCAACTTCAAAATTAATAAACTATTACTTTCCTTATATACATAATGTATAAGGAAAGAATTGTGACGGGGTCGAAAATTCGAATTCGAGTTTTCGACGGGAGAGCACGTTTCAAGCATCCCTGATCACGAATCAAACATTTTTGAAGTGATGTCTGTGTGTGTATGTGTGTGTGTGTGTGTGTGTGTGTGAAAGTATGTGTGTGTGTGTGTGTGTGTGTGTCAGTGAGTCTGTGGAGACGATAACTGACGAACGAATGGACCGATTCGAACCAAATTTGGTACAAAAATCACAATCCGTAAACACTGGAAGCCTATTGTTTTTATACGTAATCGAATGTTCAGAACCCCCCTAAATTTTCGAATAAAATTTTGAAAAAATCGTCAAAAAACCAAAACCGCTAATAAAGTTACGCAAATAGACATTTCTTATGTAATTTTTCATTAGAAAACGATTGGCATAAATTTTAGAACGCTAACATGAACCGTTCTCGAGATATTGTACATTTTTCAAAAAAATTATGAAAAAATCACATAAAAAATATTCCTATTGAGAAACATGTTCACTTTTCATATGTAATACCATGCGATAAATTGAGTGACATCATTCTCGTGGATCTAGCTTGTTCCATTCATGAAAAAATATACTTTGAATAATACTTTTGTATTTAAACGCCAATAGCCATTTATCTGCTGTAAGAATAACTATTTTCTTAGTGTTAAAGCTTGGCGAGATTTTGGCGACGAATTTGGCGGAATGTCGCCAACTTGGCGACTTTTTTGAAATGTTGCCAAATTAACGGAAATCTCGCCAAATGGATAAAAATGATGCTAAATCAATGAAAATGACGACTAATTGTCGAAAATTCAATATCTTGGAAAGAATATTAGTATCTACTATAAGAAAAACCTATGTTTTTTACTGTAAAAGTAGTAAATTCATTACATTATATAAGGAAAGTCATGTGTTGCCCACATCAGATTTTTTTTAACTGTAATGATGCGTATGTTTTGACAATTCCTCTCAAAGTTTACTCTAGACAGTGACGTCACCTATGACGAATCTTGATTCCATGTCATCAAGCTGACTGCTTTTTCATTGGTTGCCGGGCTGAGTGCCCAACCAATTAAATTGTATTAAAGAACCTTCGCTCTTGTTTTGGTTGTATTGAAGGAAACTTAAAACGTATTTTTGAAACAACAGTCTGCTTTTCATAGTTTATTTGCACAGTATTATACGTTATGCTGATTCATAATAAAAGTTTTCTAATAAATATTTCATGAAATCGTTATACGATAAATAAGGAAGGTGGCCATAATTTTCAAAGTTACTGCTCATCACAAATATTCCAAAAATATCTGTGTTCATCATAGGAGTGTTCTTCACACCATTTATGGGCTTCAGATAAGCTGCTTAGAATATCTTCATTAGAAGATAACATTACTGCAAGCGCAATAGTCGTAAATGCTTTTTTTCCCATTATGACTTCTTCCACGAGGTCTGAGATGGTTGACGGACTGTGCTCAGTAACTGATGAAGAAGGGCTCTTCTCGGTAGCCGTCATCTTCTCCCCGCTCTTCCGCATACCGTGATCTGTACCCTAGTTTGAGTATGATGTAGAAGCTGATGAGGAGCGGCGGAAGCATGCCAACGATGAAACCAGTCACGTTGAATCTGCGACGTGTTCCACCTTCTGCGGATTCCGGCGATTCTTCCGTAAAAGCTGCAAATGGGTAAATTATGCTTAAGATAATGGATACTGATTTGTAATATACTAGAAAATGAATACAAAATAAATAAATTTTATTAGTATAAATAGCAATGAAAATTTCATGCAATCCGTATATATCGGCACAATGCTCGTAATACCCCCCTGCCCCCTTCAAATCACAAAACCGAAATCCGTCTGTATTAGAGCTTTATTGTTATTAAATCCTTAACAAATAATTATCTTTACACCGCCAAATACAGCCGTGTTCGTAATGCCATACACGTTACAACATTATCCCTCTTCTTAGAGTCCTCCCCATTTTCTAAGATGCAGAAGTATGGTTATCTAGAAAGATAGAAGGGGGGGGGGTATAGTGAATATTGATCTTAGTTCATCCAAGTATTAAAGTCTTTGAGTGGAACAACGAATATCAAGGGAAATATCATTTGGGATTTGGGTCTATATACAGTCGGAATTAGCAGAACGATTGGACACTACTCGATGCCACAAATGTCTCGTTCTTTAACTAAAAAGGGTTCAATGCTAATTAAAGAAACACATGACAATGCGATTTGAAGCTGGGTTTGCACGCTGTTCAAGTTAGTTGAACGATTGACTATTGTTGTCACCGGCCTCACGAATATTTCCTCCCTTAACTTAAGAAGGATACAATAGTAATGAAAGAAGAAAGGTGACAATGCGTTTGGAGGCTGATCAGACATGCTGTTGGAATTAGTAAAGCGGTTGACCATTTCTAGTTATCATTGATGTTACGGATGTCTTTCCTTTTAACTCAAGCTGGATCCATTAAAAATGGAAGAAGAACACATGACAATGCATGTTGAGGCTGACCTTCATGCTGTTGGAATTAGTTTAATGATTGACCTTGGGAAGTAAAAGTAAGGAATTAAAACTTCATATTATGAAAACGCCAACATCGTTTGAGACAATAATGCAAGTGGCTCTGGGATAAGTAACCTTGTATTGTATACCTTCCTATGTATTAAATGTAGAATATGTATTCATATTCTACATTCGAAAGGCCTAAAATATTTATTTAAACTGTCAATTTTGTAAAAATAAATTGTTAGCGGAATGCTAAGTAGAGTTGAGACAACTAAAAATTCCTATGTATTCAAAATTATTTTACTTTTCAATTTATTTTTATCTCCATATATTCTGTATTCTATTCTACAACTATGATTAAATACTGGTTAATTATACTCATAACTAGGTAACCCTCAATTTAAAAATAATTAGAAATATATATACTAAATACTAATCTTTTTGTGGTGTCAACTAATAATAGCGGCTACTTTACTAACACTATAAGCCGCACCTAGCTATAATTCTTAAAGCATTATGACATTTTCAAGCGTTTCACTCATAGGAGTGTAATATCCTTCTTTCTAACTACATGGATTGACAATTACTCGATGTCAGGGACGTCATGGATGTCTCCTTTAACTCAAAAAATATCCAATGCCAATTAAAGAAGATACCCTTCAAACACATAACAAAGCGTTGAGAGGACAGGCCTACATGCTGTCGGAATTAGCAGAACGGCTGACAATTACTCGATATCTCCAAAGTCACAGATGTCTTCACCTTGAACTCAAAAACAATCTAATGACAATTATAAAAGAACACTTGATAACGGGTTTGGAGGCTGTATCTCCATGTTGTTAGAATTTGTGAAATAGTTAACAATGACTTGTTGACACAGATTTCATGGATATCTCTTCCTTTAAAGCAGAAAGGTTTAATAGCATTTGAAGAATACATGGCAATGGGTTGAGACAACACGTTTGGAAGTTAGGCCTACATGCAGTGACAAAATACGTGACATTGATTTTTGCCCAGAAATCGTGACCACAGAATTTTCCGTTGAGTGCTTTGCCAGATTATGTATTAAAAGGCCAATAACGGTAGAATATGGGTTATGGCTGTAGAAATCCTTTAGCCAATAGCGATTCAAATTTATTTGTTTACTGAATGAGGTTTATGAGGCGTAAAATCTTCTAAAAGCATATCGAAATTGATGGTGTTTACTTACAAGTTAATAAAAATGTAGCAGCTGCCCTTCCAAGCTCATTCTCCGCCACGCATGTGAAGTTCTCTTGCACCACATCTTCCGAGGCGTTGTTTTTCACTTTGAAATCGATGTAGGATGTGGTCTTGCAGTCCTCGGAGTTGGAGTACGAGGACGACGCTGAGGAGAGAGGCGTACCGTCCCGGTACCATGTGATTGTGGGCCTGGGACTGGCCTCTGACTGACATTCTAGCGTGTCTTCTGTCTCGATGGTGACGGAGACAGAGTTGTTTGGCACTGTGATCACTGGAGCAACTAAAGGAAGAAAAAGTTGACATCTATAAGTTACACATAAAACTTGTCGTGGATCAAAAGGGCCCTCGCTAGATATTCCAAGTGCACTGCATAGATTTGCTTCAAAAATATTCAACTCTACTTACAGCAGCTCTTAAACATTTTAGGAGAAAATATTATGCGTGAAACTGGAAATTAAAAAGAGTTCATGTATTAGGCACATTCTTATTTGATGGAAAATAAAAGTGGTGTTATTCAGCCGGTTTGAGAAAACCGGTGGCTGAAATATGTGCAAAATAGGAACCAGATTATTAATTGGTTGAAACAGATAGTTAAACCATAATCTACAAAAATTGTTTTGCAAATTTTCTGTAATCATCAAAATCGTAATTCTTCCACACATGTTCCCAAAATTGTTGGACGTCTGCAATATGTATGTAAGCTAATTATGTATATTGTATAAGCTCATTTACATGTGTGTATGTATGTCTATGTGGTGAGAGCTTCGATGGCCGTAGGTACAGGACCTATAGCTCATAGGTTAAAATTCCAACAATGAATAGTTGGACAAACGATATATTCAGGTCCGACTCTCTAATTCGAGATAAATTTCACATAGAATGGTGCACTGGCCGCTCGCCAGTTAGAATGACGTCAGAGCATCCACACAACACCATGTAAATTAAATATGATTCACGAAAATAAATCATTTCTGTAAGACAAATTCACATGAGAATTATATTGACAATACCAATACATACAATTTTGAATTTAGAAACGAAAACAATAGTTGTGATCTCTCACATTATTACACTTTTAGACACTTGCGTGACTTATATGCAGGGTGCTAGGTAAATGTGTAAGTAGGCCAAAACTTTTTGAATGCTGGTATCTAGAGCTATTGAAGTTGTACATCTTGACATCCTGTATACTGCAGTCCATGTCGAAAATAAGAGCTTACAATTTCGTCCCAGTAGCTCAACGGTAGAGCGTCGGTCGGCCAGTTCGAAGATCCTGGCTTCGATTCCCGGTTGGGACAGAAAGGTTCTTAACAATAATCGCGTATGCATATTATAAAATTTTAAATTTCATTATTCATGCAGAACTCCGTCGACTCCATTGGATCGGAGAAACTACATACCGAAAGTACCGAATTTTTTGTAATTTATTTTTTACATTCGCTTAATAAGAACATATTTACTCTATAAATTTAATCACTTACAAAAGCAATTCAAAATTCAGCCATTATCGCAATATTTCCAAAGCCTTTGGCGATAAAAAATGTCACATGAATAATCGCTATGAAAGCATAGGAAGTATTCATTTTTGTGAAGGTAGACCGCGAAATGCTAATAATCAAGTACAGAAAAAAGTAGTTTGTCTGATGGCGAATATCTAAACAAAATAAGGGAGTGGATAATTAAATAAATGTTTATCTAAAGAAAGAAGTAACTTTCTTAAGATAGAGCACTCGCTTTTAATTATTTTGCTTTAATTTGATTTAGAGCAAAAGTTGATTATATGAACACATATTTTTTTTGTAAGCATGATTTTACTCTGTACATTATAACATGATTTTCTCATACGTTATATTGAGAAAGTATTGTTTTTCTATTTTCATAAAAATTTTCGATTTCGAGATTTTGATGCCAGTTTTAAAACCTCCTGAACATGTTTTGAATATTTTTGAAGTGATGCCTGTCTAATATCTGTGGTCGATTTCGTGTGTACACAATACCAATCACAAATATCAATAGATTTCCACAAAACTCCATATCCGGCTTTGTTATCGAAAACACTAGAACTAGATAGAATGTTTTTAAATTCGAACGAAAACTTCAAAAATTTTTTGAAATTTTATATTTTCTTAGCATCGCAGCATAGACAAAATTGGACTTAATCATGCATTAAAGGGTTTATTTATGACTCAATGACCACGATACTTTCTAGTTTCAATCATTGTTGTGAAAAATAGTCGCGATACAATATGTTTGTTCGTGACGTCATTAGCCGCTCCCGGGGGAGGGGGGGGGGCGGAGTTACCCCCGAGGAGAAAATAGTCAAGTGTGATATCAATCGAAAGATTTTTTCAAGCCCTTAAAGTGAAGTGCAACACGCTATAATTGCAATTATTTTGACCCATAATACAGATTTAAAAAAAAATTCTTATAGAAGGTGACAAAAAAAATCTGATGTGGGCAGCACATAACTTTCCCTGCAGACTTATATCCACGTTCTCTTTATTGTAATTAAATTTATTTCACTTTTAATTCAATTTTCTTTCTCATTAGGTAACCGGACTTATTTTCAAAGGTGGCGTAGAGAAAATACGAAAAACTAAAATATCTCGAGAACGGCTAGTCCTAGTGAATGGGGTTGATCTTATTCTTTTCTTCGTTAAAAATTACGTATTAAACAAGCATCTAATGGATATATTTGAGCATACGTAGTTCTTTAGTATAGATTTTGACGATTTTTGCGGGCCATTTTGCAAAAAAAGGCGGATTCTTTTTCTGAATCGTACCAAAATCTAATCAGCACCAGGGTGAGCCACAAGTGACTCATCTACTGAATTTTATGAAATTCGATCGATTAGTTTTTCAGTTAGAGTGGATACAAACTTTTGCGGGCCATTTCGCAAAAAAAAGGCGGGTTCTTTCATCCCGAATCGTACCCAAAACTAATCAGCACCAGCCTCGCCTACAAGTGACTTACCTACAAAATTTTGTGAAATTCGGTCCATTAGTTTTTTAGTTAGAGTGGATACAAAATCAGCACAGACAGACACACAGACAGACAGACACACAGACAGACAGACAGACACACACACAGACGCCACGCTAAAAATGGTTTTTTCGTATTCTAGAGGTCTCGAAACGTGTAGATCCGTCGAAAACTCGAGTTGCGATTTTCGGCATGATTCCAATGCTTTTCCTATACATTACCATGTATTGCAGGGAAAGTAAAAAGCTTCTAAAAATGGATTCTGATATGAGAAAGTCGAGTTGAGCCTTATTCCAGTTATTTTCCTTAGGGTAATAAGGAATTGGAATATATTGAAAGTTTAATCCTATGTTGTGAGGAGTAAAATATGTCTAAAATTTTTTAGATACAATCGGTTTGAGATTTGTTTTCCACAGATACATGTTTATATTTGATTTAAATATGTGTAATAAATGTAACTCCTAAAAACTTGGTATGTAGACAATTTTCCCTGTCCCTGCAATGCATGATAATGTATAGGGAAAATATTGGAATCGTATCGAAACTCGAGTTTTCGACGGATCTACATATTTTAGGACCTCAAGAAGATGAAAAACCTATTTTTAGCGTGCCGTCTGTAGGTGTGTCTGTCTGTCTGTTCAATACGTGTATCCACTCTAACTCAAAATCTGATACACCAAATTTCATAACATTTTATAGAAAAGTCACTTTGGTCACTCTAGCACTGATTAGATTTTGGTATGATTCGGGATAAAAGAAGACGTCTCTTTTTTGCGAAATGGCCCGTAAAAATCTAATGTATCCACTCTAGCTACAAAATGAATGGGTCAAATATAAAAAAGATTAGTAGATAAGTCACTTGTGGGACACCCTGGTGCTGATTAGATTTTGGTGCGATTCCAGAAAGAAAAGCTTGTATGTTTTTACGAAATGGCCCGTAAAAATCGCTAAACTCTAAAATAAAAGACTACGTATGCCCAAATGTATCAATTAAATACTTGTTTTATATGTAATTTTTGAAGAGGAAATGAATAAGACCAACTCCAGTACTCTAGGATGAATCGTTCTCGAGATATTTAAGTATTTTCACAGTTTTATTACGCAGCCTTTGAAAAAATGTCCAGTTACCAAATAAAAAAAAATTGAATTAAAAGAACAAATCCAGTGTTATTCTGTGCAATTAAATGAATTATTAACTCAATTCAATTTAATTCTGACTCAATTCAACTCCATTCTGACTCAATTCAACTTGCATCAGTCATGCATGTTTAGAGTCATACATGATCATGATCTCATACATGGTCTTATATATGACCTCATACATGTTTAGCATCATACCCAAGCGATGTCAAGTGTCATTTTTTTGGGGGAGGGGGGGGGATAGGGGTGTCATTGGGTATCATTCGCATTCAGGAAAAGTACAACCAGTAGGAAGTTTTAGAGGCAAAAGTGATACCCGAAATTTAAGAGTTTCAATCATTGTAGTGAAAAATGACTATGATAAAAATTTTGTGTCCGTGACATCATTTGCCACTCACCCCTAACGGGGGTGGGGGTGGGGAAGTTGCTCCTCTGAGAGGAAACATAGTCGTATTTGATATCAATCAAAAAAAAATTTCAACTCCTTTAAGACAAAGGGTAACATGCTATAATTGGGACCATTTGAACTAACAATGCATATTTTTCAAATTTTTCTTGCAGAATTTGCAGAAAAATTAATTGGAGTGTGGTTCAACTGGACTTTCCCATAGCAAAATCTATTTTCAGTAGATTTTGGATACTTGACAATGTATCCCTAGTGTGTAGCGTCAGTTGCTCCTCGAGGAAGAACAACAAATTATATCTCGGCTATTTTTCACAACAATGATAACTATATTAAGTTTCTTGATCATTGAGCCCTAAAAAAAACCTTTTATGCATGATTATGTCAAATTACACTATGCTGTCATGTTAAAAAAATGTGAAATTTAGATTAAGTTTTCTCCTCGAATTTATAGAAATCTGATGTGGGCAGCACATGACTTTCCCTGCAGACTTATAATAACGTTCTCTATATTTTAATTAAATTTATTTCACTTTTAATTCAATTTTCGTTCTCATTTGGTAACCGGGCTTATTTTCAAAGGTGGCGTAGGGAAAGTACGAAAAACTAAAATATCTCGAGAACGGCTAGTCCTAGTGTAATGGGGTTGGTCTTATTCTTTTCGTCGTTAAAAATTACGTATTAAATTAGCATTTAATGGATATATTTGAGTATACCCAGTTCTTTAGTTTAGATTTGGGCGATTTTTGCGGGCCATTTTGCAAAAAAAGGCAGGTAATTTTTTTCCGAATCGTACCAAAATCTAATCAGCACCAAGGTAACCCACAAGTGACAAGTCCATCAGTTTTTCAGTTAGAGTGGATACAAGCTTTTGCGGGCCATTTCGCAAAAAAAAGGCGGGTTCTTTTATTCCGAATCGTACCCAAAACTAATCAGCACCAGACTCGCTCACAAGTAACTCACCTACCAAATTTTGTGAAATTCGGTCCATTAGTTTTTTAGTTAGAGTGGATACAAAATCTGCACAGACAGACACACAGACACACAGACACCTTCCCGGCCGTCCAACTGGTTACTCTAAGTCCTCTGGACGAGTCGGACGGTCTGGGTCTTCAACAGACACACAGACACAGACGCACAGACAGACACACACACAGACGTCACGCTAAAAATAGTTTTTTCGTATTCTAGAGGTCTCGAAACGTGTAGATCCGTCGAAAACTCGAGTTGCGATTTTCGGCATGATTCCAATACTTTCCCTATACATTACCATGTATTGCAGGGAAAGTAAAAAGTGTATCTCGTTCTAAATTTTTAATAGCAAAGCCGGATATAAAGTTTCGTGAAAATCCATTAATATTTCTGGCCGCTATTGTTCACACAGGAAATCGACCACAGGCAAACAGACTGACATTACCCCCAAAATAGTCAAAACGTATTCAGAAGGTCTTGAAATATATATTGGCAGCAAAATTATGGAATTCGAAAAATTTAGTTAAAACAATACTCTGAAGGTAAAAATAATAAGTTATTTAAATACGGATTCTGGCATGAGAAAGTTGAGTTGATTTTCTCATGCCTGTTTTCTCACTCCACTTATTTTTTCTTGAGATGACGTGGTATACTGTCATTATACGGACAACTGTACATATTCAGGTTTAGTTAATTTAATTAGCAGCATGCGTTTACTTAAGTACGGAAAAACGTTTTCATTATGCTGTGCGTGTTGCAAATTCCAAGAAATTAAATATTTTCTATCAAGCCAATAACATTCAAACTGTTTTCTCTGTATGAATATTCTCGCTTAGTTAACAGCAAACAATTTGTAAGATGCAATTATTTTAAAGGCTGGTGCGCGCCCTTGAAAAATCACAGAAAACTTTTTATTCAGGGAAAGTTCATGAAGGTAAAAGGTCTTTAAGTTTGGTTTTTTTATGTAAAAATATCTTTAAAGAACATTTGAAGTATATATGTTATCTTACTATTCAAACGTGATTGCATATATATGTATGTATGTATGTCATCACATATCCAAAGCCCCTATTCTGCTTGGAAGTTCACGTATTTTTAATAGTAGGTATTGAACCAAACATGCTACTAAAATGTTTAAAATGTTGAAAAAATTGATAGTTTTTTTAAATATTTGTAAAAAACATCGTTGTCTCATTGAAACCTATGTAGCATGCACATCATCACCATTTCAAAGGTCTTACTCGGCCTAGAAGCTCGCGTTCTTTTTCAATAGTAGATACTGATCCAAACATGCTTCTAAATTTAGAAAAATTGATAGATTTTTAAATATTTGTAAAAAAATTCTGTTCTTATTCAAACATACGTAACATATATGTCATCACTATTTCAAACCCCTAATCGGACTAAAAGATCGCGTTTTCTTAATAGTAGGTACTACCGGATATGCTATTAAAACTTTCAAAATGTTGAAAAAATTGATACATTTCTTAAGTATTTTTAAAAAACAACCTTTTTTTCCCATTAAAACCTATATAGTATGTATGTGATCATTATTTCGAGCTCCTGCTCGCTTAAAAGTTAGCGTTTTGTTTCAAACATTGGTATTGAATCGAACATGCTATTAAAACCTTTAAATCTTCAAAAAAATTGATACATTTTGAAGTTATATTTTTAAGATACATTTTTAATTTATATTTTTAAGATACATTTTTAAGAGTCTTCTTTTGGGGGGCTTAGCCCCCTGTCTGGATACGGCCCGGAGCTAGTCATTTCTTCGAGCGAAATGACTATTTACTTCATTAAGTATGAACTTTATTAAGTATGAACTGCCGATACTTACATTGCACGTCCATTCTGACGGTTCCTTTAATTTTCACTTTCCCGTAGCGGTCTGTTACTTCGCAAATGTAGGCACCAGCATCTTCTCTCTGGACGTTCTCTATGGACAGGTTCTCGCGGGAGACATCCCCCTTGAAGGAACGCCAACGGATAATGCCACCGCAGCTGTCGCACTGCAGTCTGACGTTCCATCCTTCGCAGGTACTGAGTCTGTAGGAGTTGAAGTCTGTTGGGGTGGCTGCAATGCAAAGCAGACAGTCAGCTCCTGAAGAAGGAGAGAAAACAGTCTGTGGTAGGGGATAGGAAGACAAAACTATATTTCATCCTCCTAAGGTAGGAGTTGCTTATCCAGGGGCTGACTGACTTCATTATTTTTACTTGACTCTTTGCATATGACAACATGGGAATTAGGATGGTGCGCATTTTGTTCTCGAACTCTCGAGAGGGACCGAACTTGTTAACTGCGACTGTCATGTTACTCCATCGACGTCACTTAATTCCCGTGGACGTCACTGGATTCTGCGTGCACAGCACGATTTAAAAGTCTTTGCGCAAGTTGTTTACGCCTGGATATTTCCACTTTAAAATGAACAAACAATTTTTAACTGTCATTATGCGAAAAATTTTTGTGTTTTGGCAACTCCTTTCAAAGTTTACTCTGGACCGCGACATCTCGAATGACGAAACTTAATTCCCCTGACGTCAAGTTGACAACTTTTTGATTGGTTCCCGGGCTGAGTGAACAACTTTATATTAAAGAACATTGTTATGTGGTTCACTCGAGATGGTGATTGATGACGAGACGTAGATGCGTAAATGTTTCATGAAATTGCTTATTAAGTGTACCCTCAGTGACAAACTTACCCCACCAGGCCCGAGTTTTGAACTGCATATATTAATAGGAGAAATAAAGCATTAAAGCAGAGAATAATAAGAACAACATGGAAATAGGTAAATATGTAATATATAATTAGTTAAATATATAATAATAATATATAATAAAGTAAAATATGTAATAGAGATTTCAAATATGCAATTAACTGATATAAATAGAAGTGAAATATGATTTATTTTAAATATTTTCATAAGGACAAAAATTCGCTGCTACTAAATATGCAATATTGTATCAAAATAGACCAATATCACAAAAGGGAAAATAAGAAGGTGAACATAATTAATGATCAAATTTATTTTACATTTCAATTTATCTTTGTTTCCATATATAGGTTTTGTAACTTTTGTTTACAAACAGGCACAAAACACATACTACTTTTACTCATAATTGGAGAAATTTATTCAGAAAATATTCAAAAATATGTGTATTCAACGTTACGTTTTCCTGTTCTCTCAAATGAAAACAGATGAGAAGGTAATATTATTAGCGACATCTAGCTATAATCTCACAAATCTTACTGCTTCATAGAAAAAAAACTCTCATCCAAGTAAAAAGAAGGATGATCAATCATGCATAAATCATTGATTATGATGCACTTTCCAACTGATATGCAATGTTATTTAAATCTCTCTAAAACTCATTATCTCAATTTTCATTATCACAGTACTACTGTAATTTATATTTGAAAATTTAAAACTTCATGGGAAAAAATGCACTTTATTTAAATGACGTCATCGAAATATAAATCGTTTGGACCCTATATAAAAGCAATGCATATTTCATTCATATCATTTTTATTCCAGACTCCAGAGTTAAATAATTTTGCGTGAAAAATATTCAGCAATTCTTATACAACTCTTATACGTTGTAAAAATAATCAAAGTTTGATGATCATTTAAACTGAAAACTATTGTAATTGCGTCGGTACAGAATATAGATGCACAGAAAATACGCAAAAATTAAGCGGTTTCAGGACGGATGCAAATGCAACACCAAACATAAATTTAAAAAACTTTAAAAATCACGATTTTACACTGGGGTAAAAAGATGGATGCCATATGTTATTTTAATGTGAGTCACGTGATCTCTCATACATAATGGATGTAATTATTATGTTAATTTTTATTTTAAAATTTACAGAACATATTTTGCTGAAATTTTTTTATATATTTTGTAGGATAATTTGAATATTTCCTAACATTTTCGAAGCAATTTGTAAATCTTAACTTTGCCTAAAAAATGTTTGAAAAATTAGATCCCATAGGGTTCAATGTATTTCACTCTTTCAACTCGGGTTCAATCCAAAACAAATTGGGTGTTATTATTCACTTACATTCCCATAAGTCCCACAGACCGTCTCAACAACATAGCAAAAGTACATTTTGATAAAGTCATTTTTACGACAGTTATCGTGCGAACGGACAGGCAGACAGACAGAATGAACAAAGTCATAAAAACTTTTCTATGTTGGAAAGTGCTAATAAAAACTATAGACTTACCACTTCCTCTAGTTTTGGCGTTTGTGGACATGATGCCTTGATCTTCCTCCGCAGAAGAGACGCAAGCTTTGTTTAAGTGGCTGGAGTTTGAGAGAGTGCTGAAGAAACAGCAGCTGGACCGGTTGCTCCCTTGTTGAGGAGGAGCCCTCTGCAGCTCGGAGCGGCAACTCACCTTTGAACAACACATCACATTTTATTGCATATTGAACCTTATACCGCGAAACATGTAATGCGTATGTTAATTCCTAAGAGAACAAACAGTATAATTCAAGATGCATTCGAAATGTGAGAATTTTCTTTAAATCAGCTACTTGACATAAAAAATCGCCAGTGGTTCCAATCTGATGAGTCGAAATTGTTTCACATGAATAGCATTTTGTAAAATGAGATCAAGCTTTTGTAATATCGGAAAGGAAAAATAATTTTATTTAAAATATGATTATATGCACTTAAGAAGTAACGCTACAAATATTACATAAAAAAGCTACAATACTACATAAAAAAGCTACAAATGCTACATAAAAAAGCTACAAATTCCTGCTTATTGTTTATGTCTATTATTTTTAGTTTTTGAAATATAAGCATTACAAACTTGGAAAATGGAAATTTTTTAATCTCCTTCAACTGGATAAGGCGATTACTCGAAAACTGTAAGAGCTCTCTTTAATATTAAGTATAGATTTTAATACTAAATTTTCTAGTACACACTTTTGTCGTTTACTATTTATATCCATCTTTTACAGTTTATTATATATTTCGAGCGAAATTCAGGAAAATGAGAAAAAAAAGAATAAAGGCTCGCTCGGAGAGCTATTTTTCGAAGATTTTTTTTTTTTTTTTTTTAAAGTTCAAAATATTAAAATGTTGAAAGTATTTTTATACACTCATAACCTAGACTTTATTCTCGACAAAACAAGAGAAATTATTTACATTTTTATCTATTACGTTCGGAGGCATAAGCGTCCAAAGTGTTTACATTTTTTCCGCCAGAAGAACACCAAGATTAGATGCTATTCACATCAAAAACACTGACCTTCAAAACTCTCCCAATTAAGTACTGTAATATTGAAATGCAACTCGGCAATACCACAATTTGAAAAATCTATAGTTACAAATTCAAAAAAGCAATATTGTAACTAAACAAAATGTACATTATCATCAGAGAATTCGATTGCTAGACTGTTAGAAAAAAATGGTGGTCTTTATAGCTTCACAAATTATGAAACTGCAGCGCCCTCTAGTGCCAAAAGATGACACCTGTGTACATTAACGAAAGTGTTTGTTTTATTGTGCTTCCATTCTCACATCAAAGTTTGCAGAGAGAGTTTTGAATCGCGCTGTATCAGGAAATTTTATTATATGTGGAAATTTTAATATATGAAAATCTACTTACTGTAATCGGGAGGACCTTCTCTGCGCAGCTGGGGATCCTGCGAGGGTAGGAGTGGAACGTAGGAGTAGGGAATGCGAAATCTAGGAAAAAGAAATATCCGGTATATTAGCACTCTTCATATTTTAGAGCCACTTTTCAATGTATATGGATGGAGATAATTCGCAATATCAAGAAAAGCTAATAAATGTGATGTGTAAAAATGAAAATAGTTAAAATAGTTACAGAAATATAATGAAAATTAACTCGAGTGTTTCTCCACTTGGCTTTCTCATAACATTTTTAAGCATTTTGTGAATTTTGTTTTCAAATTTTACAAGAGATAAATTTTGAAATACATGTATTGTTGTTCCAAATTATCAAAATTATAGCATGTTAGCCTTCATTTTAAAGGGCTTGAAAAAATCTTTCGATCGACACTAAGTTTGACATTCCCCTTGGGGCTTAACTTGCTCCTGTAGGGGGTTTCAAATTGATGTTACAAACGCAAAAATTGTATCGCGTCCATTTTGCACTACAATAATTGAAACTCAACTCTTTAAGTTTCATGATCATTGAACCATAAATAATCTCTTTTATGCATGATTATCTCAAATATTGTCCTATGCTATTATATTAAAGAAAATATAAAATTCAAATAAATTTCGAAGTTTCCGCTTGAGTTTCAAAAACTTCTATCAAGTTCTTGATTTTTGTTGACAAAACCGAATATATAGATTTGTGAATATCCATGAATATTTGCGGCACTTATGATATAGACAAGAAATCGACCACAGACGGACGACAAACAGACGAGCATCCCTCTAAATGTAGTCAAAACGTGTTCAGGAGGTACTGAGACATATACTGGCATCAAAATCTAGAAATTGAAAATTTTCGTGAAATCAATACTTTTTCGATACTATATTATGAAGTAAAAATCAAATTGGAATATTTAGTGATATTATTTTACCATGTTTGAGTATAATTATGTTTTGAACATCACGCACTTTTCCATCTAATAAATCAATTATTTCAAACTCTAAACTCAGTAGCATTTCCTCTTCATAAATGATACTCCAAGATAAATTCAAGGTTCCACCAGGGTACGATTATGATAGTTCGGGGCACGCCCCCCACCCCACCTCCTTAAAAAAATAGAGTTGTTTAGAGTATTAGGTATAAATGTACAATGCAGTATTAAAGAAACAGCTACTGAATTCCGACGTAAAAATATCTATTTTAAACAACATTACATTTTACTGATTTGACAGAAAATAAAATCAGAATGGAAGGGCAAAAAAGATGAAATGGACTGGCTCACTTGCCAATGAGAATTCGCCTATTTCGTTTTTCTTGACTTAGGATTGGTTATCCAGGGCTGATGAAGAGGAACCCGAGTATCCTCGAAACAGCTGAATTCTGCATTGTTATTCTGCTTGAGATTGAATACGTTGCTCAAGTTTTCCGAACTTTATTACTTACTGACTAGCTCTTTTAGTTTTCAAAACATAGGCATTACAAACTTTAGAAAAAGTAAAATTTTGAATATTCTTCACATCGACAAGACGACTGCCCCCAAACTATACGAGTTTTACAAAAACAAGCTATTGATCTAAAATTTAGATTTCCAACTGAACATTTTGTCGCTTACTGTTTATATCTGTCTTTTATAATTCAGAAGACTTTTATTACTAATAATTTAGATTTACTCATAATTTAGAAGATTGAATAAAAGGTTCAACGATCTCGAGATTTCAATCATTGTAAAAAACAGCCGCGGTACAATTTATTTGTTCGTGACGTTATTAGCTTCCCTCGGGGGGGGGGGGGCGGCTTGTTACCCCCGGGGGGTACATAGCAAAGATTTCTCCAAGCCCCTTAAAGTGAAGGGTAACACGATATAATTGTAATCAATTGCACACACGATACCGACTTTTCAAAATTTTACTTGTAAAATTTGAGGGAAAAAATCAAGCTATATAGAAATGGATTTTGGTATGAAAAAGTCGAGTTGAGCCACACTAGTTAATTTCTTATGTGAAGCACTTGAAACTGGCATTATAAATAGCTTCTCACATCTTAAGGGTGCATATACACCCGTAACATTTCAAAATATCAATTGTTTTCTTTTAGCAATAGTATTAACGTTTGTAAATTTCTGAACATTTTGAAACAATCCGCATGAAAAAATTATCATTGGAACGAAAGTTATGGTCAAAAGTATTTTGACGCGAAATGTAAAAATCGCATCAAGCGTTACATTTAACGTTAATGTTCTCGGAATGGTGTTTTTATGATGCATTGCGCGCATGATTTCTTTCAAAGTGGCTGAATAGAAAAGCCTGAAAATTTCCAAACATGTATAAACAATATTTTGAATAAAATGAAATTACTATATTTCATAAACCATCATGTTTGAAAAATTGTAACTTTTTAAGTTATAATTAATTTAATGCCTCAAAATACGAAAATGCTCAAATGTTATCAAAAATAATTTTTTTTGTAAAGAAAATATGCATATATTATTTTTATTTTTCGCCATTTTGAAACTACAATACTGCTCTATGTTATAACAAATATTTATGTTAATATGATAACAAATATTTACGTTAATATTCACGTTTTGCAATAACCCCAGTAATATTTTACTTTATGAATCCATTTTCACTCATATTTAGTGCGATTCTATTTGCAATCTTGATCCCGTTCAATCCTTCAGTCATGCTTAACGTCTCGTTCTCGACTTACTGCTTGTTAAACCATCATATAATTTTCCAGATATAAAGTAATTATTTTCCTTGTTTTTGACGACACATATATTGGTTTACCCCGATTTTATGATCTACCATCATTTATGTTCTTTAATTAAATTTAGGTTTTTGAAATGTATCAATTTTTAAATATTCTATATGCAAATCTTGTCTCGTTGTTGTGACCTATATATCTACCATATGTTTATCACCTACTATTTACTATGCAACTGATGAAGGACGTAAAAATGTCCGAAAGTGCTCTGGTTTGTGTGATTTTTAAGTACGTCATTGCAGGTGTTTTACTAAAGACATTTTAATTAACCAATTTTTGGTTGCCTTTAATTTATTTTGAAGTTTGTATGATAATTGTTTAAATTATATGTATGCTAAATTTTATTCTTGTAAGTTTATTTTTATGTACATATAATGTAAACAATTATCTTTCAAATTCCAAAATAAATTACAGACAACCAAAAATTTTTTAATTAAAATGTCTTTAATAATGGATCGATAAAATATTGAAATATGGTCACATTTCTTAAAGTGGGTTCGAACATTTATTGCTGCAAAATAAAAAAAATAATTTGGTATGAATTCAAACATTACTCATCAGACAACCGATATGATTTAATTTATGTTTAATACAAAGAATCCATTTAAATATTATTAATATATTATAAGTTTTTAATATCTACCAGAAATTAGTATTAGAAGTTGTAATATTTAAATAAAAGCAATAATTTTAGATGTTATTAATATCTAGAAATTATTATACTTAAATCGTAGAGGAGAAGGTAGTAATATATGAAGATACCAACCTTTCCGTGTTAACACGACCCTACCATCTGTCAAATATCATGGAAGCTGTCACCTCAGTGCACTAACAATGTTATATTTGGCGGACATTTGTCTTGCGGTGCTAACACGCTGTGAAGATTATTGTTATTACATCAGGCTGAAGATTTTGAAGGTAAGTTTTGATTTGCCAACTTTATTGGTTTATTGTAGTATTACACAACAAGTGAATAAGATATCTAACACTTTATCATTGTCAGTTTTATAACACAATTAGAAAATGTACCCGCCGTTGCCCTCCAGTTAAAGCAGGGATACATTTAATTTATTTATCTAAAAACGTAGCAAACAATATATTTATATAAAACAAGAAATATCAATCATGCATAAAGCATTGATTAGGAAACACTTTCCAACAGAAATGCAGTGTTATTTAAACATCTCTAAAATGCGATACATTCAGCGGTGATATTGTTTTAATTATCACAATAATATAATAATTTATTTTACATGGACACTTCAAACTTCATCAAAAAGGGCAATGCTATAAAATCGCCTGCTTATCTATGTAAAATTAATGAATATTTATTTCATTCATATCACTTATATCCAGACTCCAGAGTTAAATAATTTGGAGTAAAAAATATTCAGCATTTCTTATGCAACCCACCTTACAATCATTTTATTTGTTTACATTCTGTATCCATTAAAATTAGGCTTCGTTGTAGAAATAATCAAAGTTTGATGGCGATTTGAACTAAAAAATACTATAATTGCGTTGTCGCAGAAGATAGATGCACAGAAAATACGCAAAAATAAAACGGTTTTAGATGCAACAATAAATATAAATTTAAAAGATCCGTGAAAATCACGATATTGACACATCGGGAAAAAAAATGGATGCCATATTTTATTTTGCAACGAGTCACGTGATCTCTTCATATATCATAGTTGTAATTATTATTTTAATGTTTATTTTAAAAAACACCAAACATATTTTGCAGAATTTTTTTTATATATGTTTTTATGGGACGATTTGCCAATTTCCTAAAATCTAAGCAATTTGTGAATTCTAGGTGATCAAATAAATATTTGATGTATATATAAATAACCACCTAGTTAATAATTTCATACTTTAGTTGTTTTATGGTTCGAGTCAATATGGTATTCATGGCTATTACAGTCAGGTTTGGGTAAATATATTGTTTTTGTCCTTTTCTTTTATAGTGTTTTAGTATCTATTTAAAAATATATAAAATAATCACTTAGTATATGATTCCATACAATAGTTTAATATATTCCATGCAATAGTTTAATAGTTTAATAAGCTGAAGTGGGATTTTGTCCACCTTTTTTATATCTCTTAAAAGGTCTAAGTGTTGTTAAAAGTGTGTTTTAGTGTTTTTTTATATAAATGACTAGGTTTTTAATGTGTAATATGTTTTTTAATGGTATTGGTGAGTGGGTATGGTATTGGTTTATATGGTATTGGTGAGTGTCATGTTGGTGATAGATTGAAGGTATCGACTACAAGGAGCGTTTCGCCATTGCAGTAACAGCTTTAACCGAGTTGGGGTCGCTACTCCTCTTGGCCATCACTTTATGATTCCTGTTTCAACATCTGTATGGGTACTTGATACATTGATACTTGTCTTTTTAGGAGATTATATATATATATATATATATATATATAATTAGTTTAAATCATAAATTTCTGCATGTGAGAATATTATTTTCCAATACTATCCTGTGTCCTAATTTTTTTTATCAAGGGACAATTAGAAGTTATATAAGTTTAAATACTACGAATATGTAGTAGAAAGGGGGGTAGAAGTGTAGGACATAATTTGTCTGTTTCATCAGCAGAAGTTTTGCGAAATTGCGACCCATATCAAGATTGTTTGCTGCCATATTTGTTATTGGTTATTTTATGCTGATGAGCGCATGAAAAGTAAACAACTGGTCCACGGATATTATTACTTGCCACTGGGATCCCCATCATATCTTTGGGAAGATTCCTTATAAGAAGGTTCTGTAAGAAACAATATGGTCCTGCAGCCAAACTTTAATTCTGAAGAAATTTAAAGCCGACAGCGTGGCAAGACTTGAATTTGCTCACAAAATTGTAACAGATGGTAACTTTTTTTGCAATTATCTATTATACCCTGATTAAGAGTGTTAAAAAGTGCGAAATTGGTCCATGGAAGATGATATCTGCAGTGACATTGAGATTCCCACTTTGCGAGTGGGAATCTCAATGTCCATACTTGACAATGTACATACTTGACGAGTGCCATATTTGTTATTGGTTATTTTATGCTGATGAGCGCATGAAAAGTAAACAGCTGGTCCACGGATATTATTACTTGCCACTGGGATCACCATCATATCTTTCGGAAGATTCCTTATAAGAAGGTTCTGTAAGAAACAATATGGTCCTGCAGCCAAACTTTAATTCTGAAGAAATTTAAAGCCGACAGCGTGGCAAGACTTGAATTTGCTCACAAAATTGTAACAGATGGTAACTTTTTTTGCAATTATCTATTATACCCTGATTAAGAGTGTTAAAAAGTGCGAAATTGGTCCATGGAAGATGATATCTGCAGTGACATTGAGATTTCCACTTTGAAAATACATTTTATGAGGATATCTGCAGTGACATTGAGATTTCCACTTTGGAAATACATTTTATGAGGACTCTGTTAACTGGAATACATCTCAACTCGACTTTCTTTTAACATAATTCATTTTTTTTTCAAATTTTACATGGAAAATATTCAAAAATCGGAATAGTGAGTTCAAATCATGACAACTATAGCGTCTTGCCTTTCATTTTAAAGAGTTTGAAAACAATCTTTCGATTGATACCATACTTGACAATGTACCCCCTGAGGGGCTAACTTGCCCCAAAACGGGTGGGCGGGTGGGGGACTAATTTCATCACGAATAGGAAAAATTATATCGCAGCTATTTTTTATGTACCTCCAGAGGGATTAACCCCCCCCCCCCTAATTTAGGGGCATGTTAACTCCCTCTGGAGGTACATTGTCAAGCATGGTATCTATTCAACTCGACTTTCTCATACCTGAATTTATTTTTTGTTCAAATTTTACAAGAAAAGGTTTGAAAAAGCGGTATCGTGGGTCCAAATGATTACAACTATAGCGTGCTATCCTTTATTAAATAGGACTTGAACAAATTTTTAAATTGATACCATATACTAGACACTGTACACCCTTTGGGGGATGGGTGTAACTTGCCCCCAAAAGGGCTTAATGGCGTCACGAGCAAAAAAACAATTGTATCCCGTCTATTTTTCGCAACAATGATAGAAACTCGTGATCATTAAATAAACCCTTTTATGCATAATCATGTCAAATTTTGTTCTATGCTGCCGTATTAAAATTCACCGTTAAAATTCATTAATATTTGTGGCTGCCATGGTGTACAAAAGAAATTGGCCACATATATTAAACAGATTGATAGACAGACATCACTCCTAAAATAGTCAAAACGTGTTCATTAGGTCTTAAAACAGATATTGATATTAAGATCTCGAAATCGAACATTTTAGCGAAAATAATACTTTTTCAATACTATGTATGAAAAAGTAAAAATAAATTGGACACGAGTAATCTCAAAATACGAAGAAATTTAGAAAAAAAAGCTAATAGTTATAAAACTATTGTCATGTGAAGTCAAAACAAATCATATGACACAAAAAAACTCGAAAGTTTGTCTGGAATATTGAAAATAAAGAAAATTTAAGAAGCAAATCTCAAAACATTTTTTTAAAAAATCATTTACAAATATTCTTCTTATATAAATAACTCAAAGTAAATTCTATACACGATTCCTCTCTTTGGTAAAAGCTGATTAGCGGTGGATTTTATTTTATCTTATTTTATTTTATTTTATTTCCGGTATCTTTTATTCCAGCGTCTTTTGAAACCTTTGGGTTTTCCATCCTGTCGCAGATATTTCTTTATGCAGAGTGCTCGAAGCGGACATTATGAATAGCATCTCACGTCCGAAACTTCAAGTGGGTATCAGCATTTCCGTTGCAAAGAGGAAAAATATTTGGTATGAATTTAAACATTTTGTATTCTAACAGATGGGGCACTTTGGTTTATTTTAAATATTAAAAATAATATTGAATGTAAGAAATTTTAATTGTATAGGCATTATACAGAGGAAGGGGGGTGTTTTAGCGTAGTTGATCCTGCTTTTTGCGCTTCGACAATTGGTTTTACACACATACTTTCAATTTGAAAGTTTAAAAAAAATAAATGAGAAGTTAGTTCATATACGTTCTTGATGTTAATAATATCTAAAGTTGGGATTTCTTTGGCGGAAAGACGGGGCGTTACGAAAAATGTAATCACTTGAACCCTTATACCTTCGAACCTAAAAGATTAAAATCTGATGTGAACAGCATATGACTTTCCCTGCAGACTCATATTCATGATATCTTTATTTCTTCAATAATTCATTGAATTGAGCTTAATTGTGCAAAATGACACGCATAATTATTTTAAATTCATCAGAATTTGCACTTTAATTCAATTTTCGTATTCATTTAATTATCGAGTTATTTCAAATGCAGCATAGCGTAACTGAGAAAATACTAAAATATCTCGAGAACGGCTAGGCCTAGAGGGATGGGGTTGGTTTTATTATTTTCAGCGTCAAAAAGTACGTATACAACAAGCATTTAATTGATATGCTTGAGCATACGTAGACTTTTATTTCTGATTTCAAAGAATTTTGCGGGCCATTTTGCAAAAAAGCAAGTTCTTTTTTTTTTCGAATCGTACCAAAATCGATTCAGCACCAAGGTAACCCACAAGTGACTTATCTTCCAAATTTTGTGAAATTGGGTCCATTAGTTATTCAGCTAGAATGTATACAAGCAATATTTCCACGTCATTTTACAAAGGAAGGCAGATTTTTTTATTCCAAATCGTAACAAAATCGAATCAGCACCAGAGTAATTTACATGTGGCATACCTATAACATTTTATGAAATTTGGTCAATCAATTTTTGAGCTTCTGGATACGAACTCTACACAGACAGACACACATACACACAGGCAGACATACAGACGTCACGCTAAAAATTGCATTTTCGTATTCTAGAATGTGTAGATCCGTCGAAAATTCGACTTGCAATTTTCGGCATGATTCCAATACTTTGCCTATAGATTACCATGTTTTGTAGGAAAATTACTAAAAATAACGACAAAAGCATCTTCTCTCATGATCTAAATTCACTATAATGGGGCTACTTAATTTTGTATATGGGAAGTGAACCTATCTGACGATGCTTACTACTTTTTAAGTTTTATATAATTTTCTTTGATAAATTATATAGTTGAAGAACGTGCAATATCACGAGAACTGTTCAGACTATCGTTCTAAATTTTGTGTGAATCGTTTTGTAATTAAAAATGACGCATGAAGTGACTATTTATTCGACATTATTCAAAGTTCTAATTTTTTTAATGATTGAAAATATTATTCAAAATTAATGCAATATATCGAGAACGGTATATGCTAGCGTTATAAAGTTTATATATTTGTTTTGTAATGAAAACGTCAAAAATGATTATTTTTTATCATAATTAAAAGTTCTGATTTTTAATGATGTTTTTCAGCAATCCATTCAAAATTTAGGAGGTGGGGGTTCAAATGTTTTATTGCTTTTAAAATCAATAGGGTTGCAGTATTCGCTTACTGTAATAATAGTATTAAATTGTATTTGATACGTTTCATTCGTTCGTGATTCAGACTCACACGTATACACACACAGAATCACACATACACACATGTATACTTACACATACATACGCACACATACACACATACATACACTGACATACGCACATATACATGCATATACTAACAGTCACACACACAGTCATCACACCAAAAACGTTCAATTCCAGTTGAGGCATGCTTGAAATGCTCTCTTTCGGAGATAATTCAAATTCGACTTTTTGATCCAGTTGTAATAATTTCCCTATACATTATACTATGCATATAGGGGAAGTAAAAAAATATAAAAAATATCGTTTGATGTTTTTAATACTGATCATTACAAACCTCCTTCCTACTGATGAAAAAATAGTGCTCTAAAGCCCTTAAAAATTCTACAATTACGAGGTTAGTAAAAGATTCACGAGAAACTGGATCTGTTGCAGACAAAATGCGAATAGCCTTCCACTTTAGCTAAGGATATACTGTTTAAAAGAGACTACGTTGTTGAAACTCTTATATGAATGAATGAATGTTTTCAATACTCTCATATGAATGATTAGAGAAATATTGAATACAAATTCACTTACTCTGGGAAAACGCCATGTTTATCGATTGAAAAAATGAGTTTGTAATGAAGTCTGGCGTATTAAAAGCATCATATGATATTCCTGATATATTTCTGAGAGTACATTAGTGCCTCTAATTTGACATTTTTACTTTCCTTATATACATAATGTATAAGGAAATTATTGTGACGGGGTCGGAAATTCGAATTCGAGTTTTCGACGGGAGAGCACGTTTCAAGCATCCCTGATCACGAATAAAACATTTTTGAAGTGATGTCTGTGTGTGTGTGTGTGTGTGTGTGTCAGTGAGTCTGTGGAGACGATAACTGACGAACGAATGGACCGATTCGAACCAAATTCGGTACAAAAATCACAATCCGTAAACACTGGAAGCCTATTGTTTTTATACGCAATCAAATGCCCAGAACCCCCCTAAATTTTCGAGTGAAATTTTGAAAAAATCGTCAAAAAATCAAAACCGCTAATAAAGTTACGCAAATAGACATTTCTTATGTAATTTTTCATTAGAAAACGATTGACTTAAATTTTAGAACAATAACGTAAACCGTTCTCGAGATATTGTACATTTTTAAATAAATTATCAAAAAGTCATATAAAATAAAAAGAAAAATATTTCCTATTGAGAAACATGTTTACTTTTCGTATGTAATACCATGCGATAAATTGAGTGACATCCTTCTCGTGGATCTAGCTCGTTCCATTCATGAAAAAAGATGCTTTGAATAATACTTTTGTATTTGAACGCCAATAGTCATTTATCTGCTTTAAGAAAAACTTATTTCTTAGTGCATAACGCTTGGCGATCTTTTGGCGACGAATTTGGCGGAATGTCGCCAACTTGGCGACTTTTTTGAAATGTTGCCAAATTAACGAAAATCTCGCCAAATGGATAAAAATTACGCTAAATCAATGAAAATGACGACTAATTGTCGAAAATTCAATATCTTGGAAAGAATATTAGTATCTACTATAAGAAAATTCTATTTTTTAACTGTAAAAGTAGTAAATTCATTACATTATATAAGGAAAGTCATGTGTTGCCCAGATCAGATTTTTTTTTCTGGTATTTCAGTCCCTCCGCACATTATATAATTTTAAAATTCGATGTGCTCAATTTTTCTAAACGTTATTTTGCGCTTATTAATCGAGACGTGACACAGCAGAAATAACAACCTGTTTAAAAGAGACAAATAAGTACTGAAAAGCAAAGGATTTCATAAATCGTTTCCGTAATCGGAGCCTGGGGATTTTTTTTTTCACAACAAATTTTCTTTCAGGCGATTCAAAACTTTACACGTAGTTTAGAAATGACTGCTTATTATGTGGCTTTATTACATAAAATAAAATGGAGTGATGAAGTAGAACCTAGATGTTATATTTTAAAGAGAGATACGTGTCAGGTTATATATTGTGTACTTCTTTACCGAATGTTTTGACACATCGAGTGCTGAAAAAAATTTTAAACAATTCTATATGAAGTAGCAGCTGCATATTCACAGTACGTTCTAAAATGTTGTCTTCTCGGAACGTAATGCAGATATTCTTGAAACGTAATGTAACACGTTCTCGGAATACAATCTAGAAAGGTTTCGAAATATAATGTAGCGTATTCTTGGAACATAAATAATACGTTCTCGAAATGCAATGTGGAACGTTCTTGAAGCGTCATGTAGCACGTTCTCGTAAAATTATGCAGCATGTTCTCGGAACATTATTTAATACGGTCTTAGAAAGCAATGTATTGAGTTCTCGGAATGTAATATAAGTACCTAAGAAAGGCCGGTTCACCTGCTAACGGCTGCGGAGCAACAGCTCGATGACGTCATAGGTCATTGACCTATGACTCATCGTTGTGGAAGTGTTGGAAAGTAAGGTGACCTTTGACTGATCTTTGAACCGATGACGTCATCATGTGTATTCTGGCAGATGACGTAATGTGAATTATGACCGTATCAATATTGGAACTGTGGCGTAATGACAATATTTGCCATTCGCGACATAATTTTAAGTGAATTTTACAGAATGTGCTGTTTCCTAGCGGATGTTTGGAAAACTAAAGTCGTGTTTTCGCCATAATGACGTGAAGATTTCAGTGGCACCGTCTATTGGATTGATATACTTTCCACCATCTAGAAATTAAAATGATATATTCACTGGAATTGAATTCGCAGCCTACAGGTTACAAATCGAGCGCTTATATCAACAATGCTAGGATCCCATATTGTGAGTTTGTCAATGATAGAAAATGTTTCCTGATAAAAGTTCGTTTCAATATCGTTTAATGGTCCTCTTTATGATTAAAAAACGAAATGATTAATTCAGTTATGATGTGAATTGGAAAAAAATGGGAAATATAAAACAGAATTTTTGAAAAGTGTTATTAAATTATAAATGTTTTATAAAAGAAAAAACTGAATCGATTTGCTGTAAATAATCTAACAGGTTGGATTATCTGAGTTCATCAAATTCGGTTCAGCCGTTCCCCAGTTCTGGTGGATCATACATACATACACATTTTTCTTCTTTATATATATATAGATGTTGAGAGTCACTACTGATGTAAAGGTATTATCAGTAACATAGAGGTAAAAGTAAGGAGTTAAAACTTCATATAAAGAAAACACCAATATCGTTTGAGACAATTATTCAGGTGGCGCTGGAGTAAGATAAATAGTTCTGCATTATATGTATTTCTATGGCGAAAGACCTAAAGTATTTTTTTTAAATTGTCAATTTTATAAGAATGAATTATTAGGGCAATGCAAATTATAACTGAAATAATAAATAATATTCCTAAGTATTCAAATTTATTTTACCTTTCAATTTAATTTTGTTTCTATATATTCTATACTCTATCCTACAACTATGATAAAGTGCTGGTTAATTACACTCATAATTAGGGAACCCTTAATTTAATAATATACAAAATTGCATGTACTAAATACTTTCTGTTGTGTCAACTAACAATAGCGGCTAACTTTGCTAACACTAGAGATACCAAGATCTAATTGTCAAAGCATTATAGCATTTTTAAGCGTTTCATCCATAGGATTATTATCTCTTTCTTTCTAATTCTATGATCAAGGACATCATAGAAATTAAATTTAAATTAAATTTAAATATAAAAATAAATTATTAGTGCAATGCAAATTATAACTGAAATAATAAAGAATATTCCTGAGTATTCAAATTTATTTTACCTTTCAATTTAATTTTGTCTCTATATATTCTATACTCTATCCTACAACTATGATAAAGTGCTGGTTAATTACACTCATAATTAGGGAACCCTTAATTTAATAATATACAAAATTGCATGCACTAAATACTTTCTGTTGTGTCAACTAACAATAGCGGCTAACTTTGCTAACACTAGAGACACCAAGATCTAATTGTCAAAGCATTATAGCATTTTTAAGCGTTTCATCCATAGGATTATTATCTCTTTCTTTCTAATTCTATGATCAAGGACATCATAGAAATTAAATTTAAAATGAGTAATCAATGTGTAATCAATGTCAATGGGCTTGTGTTTTTGCTCCAATACAATTCTATGCGCTATTTTCGGACTGTGATATCCAATAACTATATAAAACAATGCAGCATTGCGAGCTAAGCTCGTCATATGATTTATACCCCAAAAAATCTCGTGACGACAACTGGACGTCAAATGAATCGAGTGAGCATTGCGAGTTCACTCGCCATATGACTTAACGCCAAAAAATCTTGTGAAAGCCACTGGACGTCAAATTAATCGAATGAGCATTGCTACAGGATTTCGTCATATGATTTATACGCCAAAAAATCTCGTGACAATCACTGGACGTCAAATGAACCGAGTGGGCAATGCGAGATGAGATCGTCATATAACTTATACGCCAAAAAATCTCGTGATAATCACTGGACTTCAAATTAATCGAGTGGGCATTGCGAGCTGAGCTCGTCATATGATTTATACACCAAAAAATCTCGTGACGACCACTGTAAGTCAAACGAAACGAATGTGTTTATAAAGGATTTAATAAAGGAAAATCTCTCTCTAATTGTGTGTGTGTGTGTGCAGATTGTTTTAATTAATAGAATTTTGGGTTTAGTTTACCTGGTAAACATATTAATATGATTATTTAATAGTCTGATTGCTTTTAAACAAAAACTGAATGTCCTTGAAAGTCTCTATTTTTAGGGTGTCATCCCAAAAACTATCCCAATTTTTGACTCTTCGTGTCCTTCTGGTCCCTATATATTATGCTAAATTCTGTTTGGAACAATGCTTTCATCTTAAGCATTATGAACCTTGAGTTATTAAAATATGTCTTGAAGTATTAAAATATTGTTTATATATAAGAAATATAAAAGGAGGGTAAAGTTTTAAGCAAATGATTTCATTACAAATCGCTATTTCCGAAAGTTCTAAAATGAGCCCACAAGAAATACGGAAATAGAGAGTATATTTCGGTTTGAATTTCACATTGGTACTATTTCTACCATTTCCATACTAAATTTAATTTTTTTGCCCCAAAATTCATAGCTAAATGTTTTCAACGTAGTCATTCAGACATTCCTTAATTAAACCCCAAGGGATATTGTACTTCACAGAGTAAGAAATTGTGAAAATCAAAATGTTTTACGCACTGTCCATATATACCGAAAATATTCAAAAACTACATTTTATAAGAAAAATGATGTCGATTTGTCGAGAGTGTCTGTGCATTAATTTATAAATCTAGAAAGCCACGCCAAAGAAGGCCGTGGCAAGGAATTGAAATAGGTAATAATCGCTTAAAGAGAGTCGCATACAAATGAAATTTGATGGTTTCAATATGTTTCCTTTACTTTTTTATAATTTATCGACTACGTGTTAGCGTATTTTGAAAATAACCGCCATATTTGAGTTAAATCTTCCAATCAAACAAAACGTGGTTGCCAAAAAATCATTTACGTCTATAACTCACTCCAAAAGATTTGCCATTTCACAATATGAACTAGGAGTCTACTATTTTTTATAACACGCGAGCACTCACAGACATCATAATTTTTTTCGAGCACTCGATAAATGATATACTATTCTATATACATCTTACTTAATACAGAAAAATGTTTGCGAGAGAGTGTGTTTGTAGGTGTACAGCATGTAGTGTGAAATCTCATAGTCGCGCTTTAGGTCGCTAAGCAACGCATTTCAGTGAAAATCACCTTAAAATATAAAATGATTAAAAAGTATTTCAAAATTAAAAAATACATAATGCCAAAAAATAACAAACATTCGGGTTATGACGTACCCGTGTACCATATTTCATGGTCGTACGATGTTTAGATTTCCCGCTACATACACACACACACACACATTTTCCATTACTAACAAGGAAACGTTCCCAAGCTAAACTCATAGAATTCGACGAAAATTTGACAGGTGTTAGAAGAAGTAATAGAAAATCTATATTCTGAAAATTAGCTGCAGAATTGCATTAGGAGAGGAGTAGATTAATGTTGAAAATTGGGTCTGGGGTCCCAGAACCGTACATTTAGCGTCAATTGGCGACTGTGAATTCTTGTAAATTGACGAACACATGCAATGTGTTTATACTATCAAAACTCATTTTATGCTATATTTAGAGGCGTTAATACTTGAAAAATAGCTTCTTAAAAATACCACTTGAGAAACAGAAAATGCAGATTACATGTATCGGTACTATGGTATATGGTTTATAAGGTATATATATATAATTGATGACAAATGATTGAGGTCGAATGAAAGGGTTAAATTGAAAGTGTTACAAATATGATGCTCATTGAAGAAATGCTTAAAAGAGAAACATATTTTACATCAAGCTACACCGAGCGAATATTTTGGATGCACAGTTTTTCTCCACAATCAAGTACGTTGAATGCAGTAAATATGAACTTAACAGGATTTTTAAAATACCCAGGATGGCTTTCTGTGTATGAGCATGCATGCCATGAAGATTTCCACATGTTAACGTAGTGTGGTGAATAGAACTGTTTGTGTGCAATGGGTTGCACTTTAAAGATATTGTCTCGATGACACAAATCGATTTGTATGTGTGCAGTCATAACTAAATCTGAAAATTTTCGAACGAAATTTTTCCAGACCCGAAAACCGTACCTATCAAGGGATTGCATTAGATGAGTGGGTTTAGGTGGCATGACAAACACATGAACGATTTTACCCGGTGCCGTAGCACTATCAATCAAATCGTTGTTTTTGAAGGGTGACCAAGAATTCACTAAAAGTACGGTTTCATCTGGTGTGTTTTTAAAATACACATCCGATAAATATTCGCGCAGTTCTTTTGATCCCATTTCCCTCGATTTCAGAGCGATGGTATAAATATTGTCAGCTTGAAACATTTTCTGCCTCACTTGGGTTCCGAATTGTCCTTTAAGTTCAGAATACACAATAAATAAAGGCGATAGCAGCATTCCATATTTGCCGATTATTGGCATTACAGTATATGAATGGGTCGTAGCATGGATAGATTGTGCACCACTTTCAATCTGTTTTGATTCCAACAAATCAAGCATTCTCCCCGAATGAATTTTTTTATTAAATCCCGATTCATTAATATTAAACATTTGGTTATCGTTCAACTGCGAATCTTTAAAAAAATTACGCACATCATTTAAAAATGCTTGTGAAGCATTGGCATCCTCTTCATACATTTGCTTTTGAGAGACAATTTTAGTATTTTTTCTGCTAACGATTCTATATTTCTTTTTAAAATTCAGGAGCCATTTACCGGAAGCTTTGAATGACACGTTTAGGGAGAGAGCTTTATCACAAGTCAAGTTTTTCAAATTTGAATCATGCACGTTTACCTGCGCCTTATGTTCTGAAACTTTTTAAAAACACATTTTTTAATTTCGCATTGTTTGTGTCTTTTATCAACGAATTTGTTGATTTGATTTTCCCACAAATACATTTGGGACAGACATTTTACAAATCTATACCTCCTTTGAACAAATTGTAGTGTGTTATGTTTCATTTTTTACTGCTACGTCAGTATTCAACAACTACTCGTTTAGTTTCAAATGGAATATGCTGGACTTTCTCATTTTCTACCTCCTCAAACACAAACATTTAATTATTTTCATCTATAATGTCAAAATCAGAATCCACAAAATCACTTTTGGCAACCGATGACTCGAAATCCAGAGTGCCTTCCATTTCATCACTAACAAACATTTCGCAAATAGATTCAGATTCTTACAAAATTTCCATTATTTTATTTTTTACATTTATTCTGGCTTCTGTAAAATCAGTCAGCACCATTTCCGGAACAAAGAATTCATGGTACAGCATCTACATGACGTAGAACACATTAATATGTGGTGACATTTTCTATTTGAAAGCCACTGCTTGTTTAAAAAAATAGATTAAAAAACATCGAGGTATTAAAAGAAAAACAATTTCATACGCAAGATTTTTGAGCATTGAACAAAACAACAGCACAATATTATAGCAAATGGCTTATTTGTTTCACTTACCTGTACATAAAATAATAAAACTATAAATGCAATTCAGCATCTAATTTTTTCACTGTCGATATTTTGACCCATCTACAACACCTGTCAAAATTTCGAATTCTATGAGTTTAGCTTGGGAACGTTTCCTTGTAAGATGTATATATAATACATCCTTTATCGAGTGGTCGCCAAAAAATTTTGATCTCTTTGAGTACTCGCGGTTTATAAACAGTTTCAGACTCTTGGTCTATATTGTAATCCTGGCTGATCGTTTGCAGTATGTTATAGACGTAAATAATTTTTGGGAAACCATATTTTCTCTGATTGAGAGAATTATTATTTTCATAACACGATTGTTATCATAACACATCAGTCGATATATTGTAAAAGATTAGTAAAGAAATTATATTGATACAATCAAACTTATCTTAATATGTGACTCTAATTATGCTATCATCAAAATATTAATTAAACACAAATCTCATATTTATATTTCGATAATAATTAGCTAAAGTCATATTTTAGTAGAAATATTTTTACATTTATTTTTTTTTAAAGTGGGGGTTAACAAATTGATCGGTACGAACATTTCAAGAACCGCTGACGGTCCACAAGTAAGTGTCTAAGATACTTGATTGCTTTATATACAGTAGTTATGCATATTTATCGGACTGTAACCCAGAAAATAACAAGTCTTTTAAAAAAGACATATAGAAAAAGTTAAAAAAATACATAAATCGTCTCTAATCGGAATCTCAAAATTCTTTTTAAGACCAACATTGCACAGAGGCGATTCAAAACTTGACACGCTAGAAACATCGTTTTTTATCCAAATTTATTTCCTTATAAAATGGTGTTGAAGACCCAGACCGTCCGACTCATCCGAAGGACTTGAGCAACTATTTGGACGGCCGGTGGTTATAAAATGATATTGTTGTTGTTGAGACCCAGACCGTCCGACCTACCAGAAAGGTGTAAGGTAACTGTTTGGACGGCCGGGAAGTGCCACCCAATTTAGACCGGAACCCAGTGGGGGAGGCATCCACAGGGACCGTACCCTCCTTCCCCTACCACCAATCTCGCGGAAGGACTTACGGATCCACATGTTTAACGTGATCGTACTCCGCATGAACACGGCGGCAGTTGTGCCAGCGTGCAAATCCAGCGCGCCAACCACCGGGCTACCGCGCCCGAAATGTGCCAAGAGCACGCGGTGTTCCCAGGTGGTCACCCACCCAAGTACTAACAGTGCCCGATGCTGCCTGACTTCTGTGATATAACGAGAACCGTTGTTTTCAGCACGGTACGGCCGTTGGCTATTATAAAATGGTATTGTTGTTGTTGAGACCCAGACCGTCCGACCTACCAGAAAGGTGTAAGGTAACTGTATGGACGGCCGGGAAGTGCCACCCAATTTAGACCGGAACCCAGTGGGGGAGACATCCACAGGGACCGTACCCTCCTTCCCCTACCACCAACCTTTCGGAAGGACTTACGGACCCACATGTTTAACGTGATCGTACTCCGCATGAACACGGCGGCAGTTGTGGCAGCGTGCAAATCCAGCGCGCCAACCACCGGGCTACCGCGTCCGAAATGTGCCAACAGCACGCGGTGTTCTTAGGTGGTCACCCACCCAAGTACTAACCGTGCCCGATGCTGCGTGACTTCGGTGATATAACGAGAACCGTTGTTTTCAGCACGGTACGGCCGTTGGCTATTATAAAATGGTCTGTCAAAGGAGAACTTAACTCTATCCTATAACTATGAAAAAATGCTGGTTACTTATACTCATAAGTTGACACATAGGTACACACAATATTGCGAACGTGTAATATTACATCACTGAAGTATTTCGTGTCTTTCGCAGACCATACGGAGAAAACATCCTTACACCATCCTTTCCCATGACGTGAACGTAAGGTTGCCATAATTTCGAAGTTCGAATAGGAGTTTCCAGATTTGGTGATTTACCATCAATTTGGGAATATTTGGCGAGTTCCCGAATTTTCGAGAAGCACTTCGAAATAGCGATTATTCTACGTGATATGAGAGATGTCCAGCAGTTTCTATACTGAGTCTATAACAACAAATATCACTCAGCCGAAGAGCAGTTGACGTGATACGAACTATAATGAACTAGGATTTTTGTCAGTGTTTTGAGAATAGTAGCGGCTGTTTTGCGAAATGACTTTCGTCACTGTTTTGAGAATGATATCGGTTATTTTGTATAATTAGTTGAGCCTTTAAGTACTGTTTGACTGTATATTGTTCCTGTTTACGCTGTACTTGTGAATAAACGTGTTAGTTATCCAGAAATTTGAACACATTCTTTTATCCTGCGTACACACCAGCGATTCCATAGGATACGTAGTAACAATATATTGCATTTCATTTGCAAGGGTAGACACGCCACACACACCTATATAAAAACAGCTTTACCTCTGAAAATTGTTGAGTTGTGTTCTGACATCCACAGAAGGTGTAAATCTAACGAAAATCGAATTCGAATACTTGACTCTGTTGCAGCAATTTTCCTATATATAACATATGTATACATGTATTGTACGGAATGTAAAATTCAGTTAAATATTATGAAGTAAGTAGCCCAAGGCTCCACAGCTGAGTTCTAAGGTCTAAATGAGCTGTTAGGATACGACAAAAACTATACAAAAAATTTTACTAAATGTGGATGGGGTAAAAGAGATAAACCCTTAAATAATTGTAGGTTTCCATCATTTGTCTAAGATAAAAGCTGCCGAAATAAGTATACAATATTTATTTTGTGAATTAGTTGAATATTTTTCATTTGCGGTTTATTTGCACACGCGCAGAGGACGTGTCTGTGGTTGCTAAACGAACTGCTAAAACGGCTGTGGCTGCTAAAATGTCGTCTCAAAAAAGTGGCATTTCTAAATATTAAGACTAGTTCCAAGCACTTCAGCTGGCAAATATTAAAATATGCTTAATACAGATTAGAAGGAAAATTAAGAGTTAAAAAGTAGAAGTTTCAATTAATTTTAACGTATATTTAGAAAATACTAATTATGATTAAAATTATGTTACACGCCCGTACTAAAAATCACATCTAAATGTTTATTTATGTTAGAATTTCATACGGAAATTGTAGTTAATTCAAATAATTAAATTTGTTTGAAATGTTTCAAAATTATACCGTTATTTCAGATACCAGCTGCGGGTCGGAATGCAAATGGACAGACCAGCAAAAGCAAGCATTATGTAAATGGTATGTATAATATTTAACATAGTGAAAATTCTACAAAACAGTGATGTAGCGGTTAATTGTTTTAACTAGTACAGTGGATTTTAACCCCTTGACATACGAATTAAGAGACATTACACATTAAGAGTAGTTTCAGGATATAAATTACACTCCTTTAAGATTCTTAAAGTTTCAGTATATAAACCATGCCCCACACTTTTAAGGTTCGGAATATAAACCACGCCCACTAAATTTCTGTAACATTTGCACTTGAAAACTTTAAATCTGCGCGCCACTCACAGACATCAATGTCTACAATGGCTTGTGAAACATACGACGTATCCGTGTTGTCGCTGCATGTCAAGGCGTTAATGCCATGCAATAAGATTCTTCAATGTTGTTTAGATATAGTCGATGCAAAGCCGACGGTTTATTGTTCTACAAATTTTAATTATCAATCTGCGACTTCTTTCGTCGTCGCAGATTTCTGGACCCATTATCATATAGGCTTTTTTCAGACAAGGAAAGCGAAATCATTTTTATATAGTAGATACTTTATAGAAATTACCGATATATATGGAAAGTACACAAAAGTATTTTAATTTTTCAGTCTCATACTCTGCAAAGAGATAGAATGATGGTATCCGTTTCGGGCTTAATTAAGGGCTGTTTAAATGGCTGCCATTAAAATCATGTAACTACGACCTTTCTGGCATTTTAGAAATGAAATGCTTAAATTAGTGCTATTATGAAATTCACACCGATAAGTTCTTTCAATTTCCGTATTTTTTTTTATCATTCTAGTACTTTCGGAAATAATGATTTGGAATGAAATCGACTGCTTAAAAGTTTAACACTCCATACGTTCGTGTTTGTTACATGTAAGCATTATCTTAATGGCTCAAGAAAATTCAGAAGGTTTCGGATGGGGCCAGTGTTGCCAACAGAATTTAACATAAAACTAGCGTTCACTAATTATACACTAATCAGTATTTGAAGCGATCAGTTTTTTAGCAATTTCTGATCCCTCTGTGTGGGCGCAAAACTCGAAAAATGGCTAAATTGCACCCAAATATAGTGCAAGCATGCCGAGCGAATCCATTGCAGAGTTGAAAGTACAATGTGAAATTGATTTAAAATCGGAGCAAGCGTCGCCTAACAAATAACTTTATGAAAACGATGAATGTAAAATTCGTCCCCCCCACATATGTTATCCGTTTCAATATAAATTGAAATTCCTTCAATATAAATCAATCGTGTTTCAATATAAATTGAATACTCCTTCGATATTTCGAAAATCTCGGTCGCTTCTTCGATTCGATACCTATGTTTTAAAAAATGGAAAAAACCGCGCTCTTCTAAGCCGAGTAGGTGCTTCGAAATTCCATTTACATACATACATACATACATACATACATACATATTGTATATATATATATATATATATCAGTGGCGGCTCGCGTATTGGCAGTGTGGCACTGCGGGAGCGACAGTGCTCTTTCTCCCTCGCAGCCTGGCAACAATAGTCACGCAGTCTGCGCACAACAGTCTGTTGCGCATGCGCACAACAGTCAAACGCCACGCCGCTGGAACTGTGAAGCGTGGGGTTTGACTGTTGTGCGCATGCGCACATAGGAAGCTGCAAGCGAGGCTGCGAGGGAGAGAGAGCACTGTCGTTCCTGCAGTGCCACACTGCCAATACGCGAGCCGCCACTGATATATATGCTACATACGCATTCGGCATTTAATAGTACATATATCGACAGTAGCGAAGCGTGATAAATTAATTTGGGGAGACGGAGGACCAAAAGTTGCAAATAAAGTTTGTAGCTAGATTACAAATAAAATAAAATATAAAGTAAACAGTTTCCGATCATCTGACACGTCCAGAGCATCAACGGTACTGGATTAATAAATATGTCCAGGATTATCGGATGTCGAAAACCACAATGGGGTAAGAAATGCAAAAAAAAATTATTTCAAACAAAATAATGGACAGTAAATGTGATATTTTTTGTCTAAAGCTTTAAACAGACTAAATTACACAGGAGAAAACAATTACAAGGTAAATTTCGATGAGCATAAATCTGTATATAAAAGCATTTAGTCTATTACTGTAAATGTACCTCTGTACAGTCCAGTGGACCCGAACAGTGACAAAGAGGACATTTGGTCCCTATGCAACAAATGATTCTCCACCTAAACCCTTCTTTTTTTTTACAAATTATTGACCTTTTTTCGTAAATTGTTTATGCAATATGGAGCCCCAATCCTCTCGGGCCCCTACGCAAAGCATCATTTTGCCCCCTCCTATTGGCGGCTCTGAACCCGAATGCGGTTTGAAAGGTGTGCCGGACAACCGGACGCTCCAGAACATTGGATGCCGGATAAGCCACTGTTTAATCAGTAAGTTTACTGCAATAACTGAAATACATTAAAAATGAATTAATGACATTTCGCAATTTAATTACAGTGGAATCTCGGTTTTGCGTTTGCCTCTGTGGAACCGATTAATAAACGTTATATGCGGGGAAACGCAATACGCAGGAAACTCCATTTTAATTGGAATATAATAATCAAGATAAACATGTAAGAAAATAAATATTCACCAAGCTTTATTTTCACTTGTTAAAAATTTAATTTCTGTGTCACATTGAAAAATTTCCAAATGTATTAGAAACGTCTATTTGCATATTGCATTCACTACTGATTCGGTTTCAGCAAGCATTTTCCCTTTGCCCTTAATACACAGAATCTGATGTGGGCAGCATATGGCATCCCTTATATAATAAATTAATTTACTTCTTTCACAGTGAAAACATTATATATAATGCAATTCCTATAAATGTAATTTGTATAAAATAAAATTCAATTCCTGTATAATCCAATTTTTGATCCTATATAATGCAATATTCCTATATAATGCAAATCAATTCTTTAAACTGCAATTCCCTATATAATGCAATTAGTTTACTTCTTTCACTGTGAATAAAGCATGTATAAGATCCAGGGCACAGTGTTTTTAATGCTGAATTGCACATTTGGCTGTTTTTCGACTGACATCATGTAAAACTATTTCGAAGTATCCAATTCACGTAACGGTAAATTGGCAATTATCAATGTTGATTGCATCCGCAATGAGCAATAAATAGATTCCAGATATTAAAATATTTTAATAATTAATTAATCCATTTGACGGGCTTCATTTCCGTGAATTTAGCGACATTTTTGCAATTTTGACTATATTTTCGTCAATCTGGGATTACATATCGCCAAAATGGCGATATTTTGTCAAATAAGTCGCCAAATTCGCCAATTTTTGCGCCAAGGGTTACACACATAGGAAGAGAAGCGCTATTTCACACTTTACAACATAGTTGAAAAGTGTTTATGGCTTTGTTTATTCTGTTTGTCTGTCTGTCCGTTCACACGATAACTTCCGTAAAAATGATTTTATCAAAATGATATTTTAATATGTTGTTCAGACGATCAGTGGGACATATGGGAATGTAAATGAATAATATGAAAAAATTAGTTTTGGATTGAACCCTATGGGACCTAATTTTTCAAACATTTCTTAAGCAAAGTTGAAATTCATAACTTGCTTCGAAATTTTTATATGAGATATTCAAATTATTCCATAAAATGTAAAAAACAAATTTCAACAAAATATGTTTGGTAGCTGTGCAAATAAAAATTAAAATAGTAATTATACCCATATTATATGACGAGATCACGTGACCCATTTCAAAATAAAATATGGCATCCATAATTTTTTCCCAGTGTAAAAGTCGTGATTTCTAAGGATATTTAAAATTTATATTTAGTGTTGCATGCGTCCTAAAACCGCTTTATTTTTGCGTAATTTCTGGACATCCGTATTCTGCATCAATGCAATTACCATAGTTTTTAGTTTAAGTGATCATCAAACTTTGATTATTTCTATAACGAAGCCTTATTTTAATGGATGCAAAATATAAATAAGTGATTGTTAGATAAGTTGTATAAGAATTGCTGAATGTTTTTTATAGTGAACCAGACGATTTTACATAGTGAACCATATGATTTATATTTTGACGACGTCATTTGAATAAATTTCATGTTTTTCGATGAAGTTTTAAATTTTCAAATATAATAAATTATTGTAATACTGTATAACTTAAAATATATCAGCGTTGAATGTATCGCATTTTAGAGATTTTTAAATAAAATTGTATTTCAGTTGGGCAATGTTTCATAATCAATGAATTATGCATGATTGATCTTTATTGTCTTAGATATAAAGGACTATATAGACGGGCTATTATCCAAAAAATACAAAACTATTGCACAAGTATCTGCTCTCGTAAATGGAACGAAATAAATCCAAGAGAATAAGGTTAACAAATTTATCCCATAATATTGCATAAATATAAACATATTTCACTACAGTTAATACTTTTTTATTTTTATGTAATATTTTTGATAAATATATTACAGAAACGTGCAATATCATAAGAATTCTTCATGTTAGCGTTCTAAAATGTGTGTCATTCGTTTTCTAATATAAAAACACGTAAGAAATGATTATTTGTGTAACTTTATTAAATATTTTGATTTTTAAATGATTTTTTTAAATTTCCATTTGAAATTTTGAACATTCGATTGAGTTTAAAATCAATAGGCTTCAAGTACACACTGAATGTAATATTTGTAGGAAATTTTGTTCGAAACGCCCCATTCGTTCGTGAGATATCGCTTCCACAGACTCTGTTTCTCTCTTTATCTCTCTCTCTCTCCTTCTCTCTCTCTCTCTCTCTCTCTCTCTCTCTCTTTCTTTCTCTATCTTTCTCGCACACACACAAACACACAGACATCATCTCAAAACCGGTCGTGACTTTTAAGGACAACTAGATTTTTGTTTAAAATCAATCATACTGAATAGAAATAGTTGTATTATAATTTTTTTTAAATGTAGAATCTAGAAGATAAAATCATGAAATCATCATTGTCTCGTTCTCTATTCCCCCCATGGTAACATTTCTGGGCGAGCTGTGACGTCACTACTAGACCTTCCATTCTGTTGACCAGTGGTGCTTCGTTAAAAAACGTTGGAAAACAGCACGGTTTTATTTAAAAAGGCCTTGCTTTAAACATCAACGAGATACATGAAATGTTTCCTAAAATAATGTGCTAACACTGAAATATGACAAATGAACTCAAATTTGAACTCAAAAAGAACTAAACTTCTGTTTTAACGGATGAAGAAGTCAAAAACAGCAGTTTGACAAATTATATATTAAGACAAGGATGGTGATTTCTTATAACAAATACATTCATCTTCTTTTTCACACAAAATTTACATATTTTATGTGTAAACTGATAATCTTTATTAATATTTTTACTCACAAATATATTGCATGAATATGGATTTTAATATAGTATTTTTTAACAATTACTTTTACAACACATTAAAGATTTTAAACGAAATATCCCGTTCAAATTCATTAAATAGAGACTGTGCACTTTACTGTCTGTATTGTCTATTAAAGGTTTGAAATAGGATATAACTAATGAGAAATATATAAAAATAGAATTAAATAAGATTTATTTCTATAAAACTCTCCATATTATCTTTATCGATTTGCAATTAAATTTCTATTTCTTTAAAAATTGGATGATTTAAAATTTCCTGCATATAAATGCTATGGTACTTATTCTGTCGAGTAAAAGTAAGCGTACCATTCCATTTCTATTAGTTCCTATACAAAAAATATTTGAACTTTATAATTTTCTGAAAAATGTCATTGATTTGATTTTAAAATATTTAGATTGTATCATTGCATGCTCAATGCATGTAATTAATATTTTCATTTTATATGCTTAAAGAAAACCCCGTTTCTATATATTTAATGATATACATCTGCTGTTTAATTTTGTTTATTTGAAGTCTTTGTGAATTCATTTAATTTCTTTTATGGTACAATATTACCGTAGAATTCAGTCAATCGGCACTTTAAATTGCGACAGAAAATCGTTGAAAATAAAAGAGGTAGGGGGTAGGGGGGTATCATCCAGAATTTTATGCTAAAAAAACAAAGGCTATTTTTATCATTTTATCCGAAGACGAATATTTTTTTCTCCGAAATTTGTCCAATATTTATGGGGAAGGAGCTTCAAACAAAAAAGATTCCATTCACCGTTTGCTTTAAAATAAATAGGGGTAAATGTATCATTTTAATGCGAATATAAATTTATTTTGTTTTTACAAAATTATTCATAAAATTTCACTAGTTTCTTTTAACTTATGAATATCCCTTTCTTAAACAAAAACCATTTTTATTGAATCGAAACTACTCCGTCTTACTCATGATGAAGCCCTTCAATTTGACGAATCAAGATATAAATGCCTTAGCAAAAACTTTATTAACAAATTTACAAACAAAAAAATTCTTAACACACTGCATTTGACGTGACTAATAATTATTATTGCAATGATTTGATAAAATATGTTTTTTCAAATTTAAATCAATTACTGTTTTTTTCTTCAGATGATTTTGAAAGTTTCCTGACCTTCTCTCAAATCCAGACGATATATATTTTTTTAAAACATGTAAACTTTTTGAATTAGACAAAAGCTATGCATTGCATTGCCTGGAAATAATATTTATTCTAATTCATACTGCATTATTCATGCCTGTAAACTTCGGAATACAGTCAATATTTAAATGATGACTGATTTGCCACATTTAGATTAGAAATATATATTTATATCCTTCTCAAACTGATTCACATAACACACCTAACAACTATCGGCTCTTTTCTGATCATTCACTATTTTCTTATACATAACCTTTGCTCATTCAATTTTCTTTCAACATAGCATTCAGTAATCTTTGTATAAACTTCTCTTATGTTAAAATTTTATTATCTTCCACTCTCACAAAAAATTTGCTATTTCTTTTCCTATGTACGGAATTTATTTTCGTAAACTTCACATTACTATGCATGTACTGTTTTATTTTATTCTATATTGCTTGCACATAGTTACTATTAGATAAATATTTAAATAGTTTCCGATCAACGTTTCTCAATAGTTTTTCTCGCCTCTGTCAGAGAATGGGTCTAGCAGTGACGTCACTCGTCTTTCCTTCCCGGGACAAATTTTTCCCCAAATGAGACAACCTTTTATATAAGATATTCTACGGACCTTGCTTTTTATAGTCTCTCCATGGAAACTACTGGAAATCCCTATATCTGAAAGAATAATCGTTCATCGAGAAGTTTCTGAAACATTCCGGAAGTCGCTAAATATCGCCGAATTGGCGATAAATCGCAAAATATGGCCACCCTTCTTCTAACAGGGAAATTCTGGTAACCCTGGGTTCACGTCATGATGACGTCTTGCACTGTTTTTTATTTCGTCTTGCCTTCGAGACAGACGAAAAAAGGCGCCAAACAGAACATTCCGAGTTCGCAACATTAATTAAGTCAGAGGTTTACATCTAACAGAGCGATTTCTTTATTTTGAAATGCAATTTAGAAAGTATAGAGAAGGGATATGATAGGGAATTGCATTTTATTTGAGCTGATATATATATGCCACTGCACTGAAAAGTTCAATTGAAAACCTCAAATTTGCATTTGAATGTTCGGTTGGTTGGTTAGTGTCGTGTCTATAAGAAGTCAAATTAAACCATGTGCAGATATTACTGCCTTAGCGAGATCCACAATCTTCATTGAATGAATCAGTTGCAATATTTAATTTTTTCATGATTGCTGGTTCCGATAGAATTTCAAATAATTCTGTTTTCTGGTTTTGGCGTTACGATCGCATATTTCTTTGCGAATGCAAGTTGCATTCTTCTTTCATTTTTCATGTTTGCATCTAAAAGGGATATTGATTTATTTGTAGTTGTTGTTGTTGAGACCCAGACCGTCCGACCTATCAGAAAGGTGTAAAGTAACTGAGATTCATTTGTAGTGTACTTGCTGTACGCATTGATTTATTTGTAAACTACAAAATTTCTTGGCGTGGCCCAGGATTATAAGCAGAGGTTCACTTTATTCAAATATATATATATATATTTAAGATGGTTAACAAATTGCCCTTAGATAAATGAATCCCTGCTTAAAATCCCAGCAACACAAAATAAATTCTTTCTAATCTGGGATAAAATATAATCTTATTTAATTTCTTGATAAAAATAACATTATTTATCCCAACCAATACGGATTTCGAAACGAAAATCAACTGAACTTGCAATTTTAGCCACCCTAAATATTATACAGTGCAATCTTGATATGAAACATTTAGTTCTCAGTTTTTTTTTTATTTATCAAAATCTTTTGATACTATTCATAACCAATGTCTCTTATCAAAACGTGACTGCATTGGTATTTGAGATATTACTAATATTTTATTCAAAAACTACTTAACTGATCATAAACAATTCGTCCGGTTACAAAACGTACCCTCTAGTTATGAAACCATCCTCAATGTTGTTCCAAATGGCTCAATCTTAGATCCGATTCCGCTTTTAATTTACATAAATGATATCTCGTACGTTCCGACTTGTGCTTCCAAAATAATTTTTGCTAATGATACGAGCTTATTTTTTATTGATGAAGACATCCAGACTCTTGTCAATCATGTAAATTCTCAAATCCATAATTTTATTGACTGGTTTGATCAGGACTTCTTAACCTTAGATACTGAATAACTAAGTGTGTTATTTTAGATAGCAAAGTATCTGCTTGTGATATAAATTATATTTATATAAATGGCTCCGGTATTCTTTTTTCTTCGGCTGTAAAGTTCTTGGGCTTGATTTTACAGAATGACATAAATAAATAAGTTGATCATATTTTTAATAAAGTATGAAAAAGCACTGGATTAGTTAGAATAAAATTATCTTTTCTACCTAATACTGTTTTAATTATGCTCCATTACAGTTTAATGTTTCCTCATCTGTCTTACTGTAAACTTATTTGGAGAAAGCTACTACCAAATATATAAACAGGCTTCTCATTCTATAAAATAAGTATAAATCGCTTCTTAAAGATTTCTTTGATTTGAATATTATAAGCATGATTTTTGCTCTTGCTACAAAATTTTGACCACTAAGATTTTTCACCTTCGTTTGGCTTCATTATTAACGACAAGCCGCTGAAAGAAATTCTCACAAAAGGGAAATTAAGAGGAAGGGTTTATTTCAGGATATCAAAGTTTTTTGGTTGAAATTTCTTATGGAAAAATATAACTGAAAAATACTACTTGCTGAATGTGGATGTCCACATTTTATCTTTTACTTCAACTTTTTTTCTTTATATTTTCTGGCACTAATGTGAAAATGAACACGTTTCATTCGTTAATATTTATTGAAACCCAATGGGCACAAGAGTTAATCACTAACTGTAAAATTCAGAAAAATCATTTATTAGTTCTTGAGTTATAGTTGACACATACATACATTATATTTCAATTGCAGGGGAAACAAGCCACACACGCATGTATAAAAACAGCCTTAACTCTAAAAATATTTTAATTGTATTCTAATATTAGCAAGATGTGTAAATCTAACGAAAACTTGGATTTTGAATGCTGGACTCTGTATTTTCCTATACATAGCATATCATGCATTATGGGAAATTTAAAAATACGTTCAATATTGTTAAGTAAATAACTTAAGGCTGCATAGCTGAGTTCTCAGGTCCCAAAAGTGCTGAAAGAATACAATAAAATATATTTAAAAATATTATACGAGACATGTAAATGGTAAGGAAAATAGGGCTTTTTATAATTTCAGACATTTACCATTTGCCTACTTTGCCTGATAAAAATGGCTGTATAAAATATGTTCATTATTTTGTGAGTAAGTTGAAAATTTACCGTTCGCGGATTCTTTGCACTTGCACAGAGTACGTACGTATCTATCATTTACTGTGGCTGCTAATTAAGCCTGCTAAAAAAAGTCCCCCTGAAATGTGACATTATAAAAAAATAAGTTTTAGCTGAGAGCACTTTAGCTGGTAAATATTGAAATATGTAGATTAGAAGGAAAATGACATTAAAAGGAAAAGTTAAAATCGATTTAAAGAATATTTTGGAAATATAAATTACATTTCAAAATATGCCCCTTTAAACGTGACGTTTAAATGTTGTTAATTTATGTTAGAACTATATTTTAAAATTGTAGAAAATTCAAAACATTAATTTTTTACCCAGTGGAATGTAATGTAATAGAGTATTTATTTTTCAAAAACCAGCCAATGATGTCTGGAGAAGATTGATAATCCACGGTTTTCTGTACTACCTTTTTCAATTCCTTAGTATGGCTATATTTCCGATAGCATTCTGGAATGTAATGTAATAGAGTATTTATTTTTTAAAAACCAGCCAATGATATCTGGAGAAGATTGATAGTCCACGGTTTTCTGTACTACCTTTTTCAATTCCTTACTATGGCCATATTTCCGATAGCGTTCTGGTTGCAGATGCCGCAGACTTCGATGAAAGCGAAATCATTTTTTATATAAATGCAGTTTTTAAATATTTTTGGAAATGGTGTGATAATACATAAAAATATTTTTATTTTTCAGAATATCGTTCTCTGTTAAGATATAGCAAAACACATAGGGTTTAATTAAGTGATGTCTAAATAGCTGCATTGAAAACATTTAGCTAGGACTTTTCAGGCTAAAAATGAAAAATAAATGAAATGTAGAATTGAAATGGTAGAATTAGTACCAATATGAAATTCACACCAAAACGTTCCCTTCAATTCCGTATTTTTTTGGCCATTTTAGATGTTTCGGAAATAGTGATTTGGAATGAAATCATCTATTTAAAACGTTAGATTGCAAGTTGCGATCAATTTTCATTTTTAATATTTGCATCTAACGGATAATTTGAGTTCTATGTAGTGTACTTTTATTATTTAAAGATAGAAAATTACTCAGCGTCACCCATGATTAAAAGCAGAGATTCATTCAATTAATTTATTAATTATTTCCAAACATATGACAACTGGTTTCAGATAAAAACAAATTCCTGCTTAAAATTCGGAGCAAGCTACGCAGGATAAATTCTTTGTAATGTGGAAAAAATGTTATTACAACAGTGCTAGGATTAAATCTAGCTGCAAAGTCTCATATAATCTTGATTGTTGTCATTTTGCTCTATGAAGCTAATTATACGACTATAGTTAAATCTTTGAATTTTTTCTTAAACCATGACATTTCAGATGTGAATTTCAAGAAATATGAATAATTGATAGCTAAGAGCAACTTATTAATAAAAAAATTACAGACATTTTGGGATATAATCTAAAAACGGAAACATTTAGGGACATGTCTTAAAAAAAGGACTTCCAGTTAACTCTTAGGAATATATTACGATACCTGTGGGAGTGAATAAAATTGGTTGCAACCATTGACTCCAAATTTTACTGAAAATACTTTGATGAGTTACTTCAAATATAAGCGCTAACGAGACAAAATGAAGGCATGTAGAAGTTACATTTACTCTTTATTTGCTGCAAGAGAATTCATCATACTGCCAGGACCAAAAGCGTGATATTCAACGATGTTACTGAATTAGTTGCGTGTTCCATGTTGTCTTTAGACTAGCACATATCTGGGTTCTGTTGCAGTGAAAATTTCGATTGGTCTGTGAGGAGAACTTTCGCCCATAGTTTTTTGGTTCATATCACATAACTTTTGACGGGCAATCCGATTTATATATATATATATTGCCCGTCAAAATATTAATATTAATATATATATAATATATATATATATCGTATATATATATATATATTAATATATAAATATATATATATATATATATATATATATATATATATATATATATATATATATATATTAATAATATTATAGAAAGTGTCAAGAAACTCAAAAAGGCCTTTGTCTCCTATTGTGTTTTCTTTCATCTGTACAATAAGATTATAAAGAAACTTATTTGTTATTTTTTTAGTATAATATTTTTCTTACATCCAAAAGAATAGAAATTGATTAGGTGTGATTTCTTACGAAAAAATTTCTTACAAAACAACTATCTGCTATACAGGGTGTCCCAAAAAGACTGAAACGCGCTTTGATTCTTTACCTGTTGGAGATAAGTGGGCAATGTAAATTGCAAAAATGTTGAATGTAAGGTAGGAAATAAGACTGCGTTAATGAAATTGTCCTCCTATTCATTTTCAAAAAGTTAAACTTTTTAAATTTTTATGCGACCCACTTAGTCAAATTTGGTCAATCAGAAAACTTTTATTTTTAATGCAATAAAATCATTAAAAAACTCGCTTATCTGTATCTTTAAAATTGAGTAAGTTATATTTAATTGGAAATTGCACATTATGAATGGGGACCATATATCAAATTAAAAATGTAAATTTGTGACATGCGTAGTGAGTGCCACTGCTTTATATGATATCTGTCTATGTAATGCTTTATTTAGATGCATTTGTGATAAAAAATTTTGACACATATTAACGTATTTTTGATCTAAACAATTTCCATCGTCAATTTGTTTATGATCCCTATTTTTACTGATGAAACAGCCTTTCACATGGTACAGAAAAGTGGAATAAGTCAGATTTTTTCTTTAATCATAATTCAGTTGATTTTAAAGATACAGATCTGCGGTTTTTTTAATGATCTTGTTGCATTAAAATTTTTTCTGATTGACCAAATTTGTATAAGGACGTCGTATAAAAATTTTAAATGTATAACTTTTTGAAACTGAATGGGAGGACTATTTCATTAACGTAGTTTTATTTCCTACCTTACTTTCAATATTTTTGCAATTTGCATTGCCTACTTATTTATCCCCAACAGGTAAAGGATTAAAGCGCGTTTCAATCTTTTTGGGGCACCCTGTATATAAGAGTGGACACTTAATCATTTTATTTCAAATTTAAGGAAATTTTCAGGTAGTAATGTAAAAATAACTAACTTTATTTTTAAATTTTTATTAAAATCTAGTAGGTTCAAAAGTAAATTGTAAACTGTAAATTTCATAATTTTTTTACAAATTTCTTTAGTTATAGTTCACATATACGTACATTACATTTTGATTGTACATATAGTCATACAACAAATACGCATATACGAAAACTGCAATAACTCTGAAAATAGCATAATCGTGTTCTAACATCCGCAAAATGCCTAAATTTAACAAAAACACAGATGGCGTATCAATCGTTAATTGTGGCTACTAAAAGAGCTTGTGAAAAAGTCAGCTGTTAAAAGTGACATTTAAAATTTAAATAAGCTTTAGCTGTGACCGCTTCAGCCAGCAAACATTGAAATATGCTTAAATATCGAGTAGAAGGAAAATTAAAGTTTTAATAAATTTTACAAATATTTAGAAATTTAAATTACAATTTAAAACATGACACCACGCCTCTGATAAAAGTAAAGCTTAAATGTTGTTAGTTTATATTAAAACGTCATTCAGAATCTTTAGAAAGATCAAATTTGTTACCCAGCGGATTTTAACGGTACGTAACGATCTTCCTCACAGCCAGACAGTACTTCTAAAGAGGATGAATAGCCTACAGTTTTATTGTTCCACCTATTTTAATTGCACTGCCGCGGCTTTATTCGACGCAACTTTCTAGATTTCCAATGCATGGTGAGAACCTCTTGAAATAAGCGAAATCATACTTTATATCGAATATAGTTTTTAAATATTTTCGGTATCTATTAAAGGTACACAAAAGTTCTCACAATTTGATTCTCCTTGAAGTGATTAATGTTTCCTCATCTGTCTTATTGTAAACTTATTTGGGGAAACACAACTACCAAAAATATAAACAGGCTTCATATTCTACAAAATAAGTATATTTCGCTTCTTAAAGATTTCTTTGATTTGAATATTTATGAGCATGATTCTTGTTCTAGCTACAAAATTTTTTCCGCCATTAAGATTTTTCAACAACGTTTGGCTTCATTTATATTTCAGTATATTCATCATAATCAGCATTGTAGCATCTTTTTCGCTAATTTTCATGATTATATTTACAATACTCGAAATAAGAATCGACTGTTATCCTCTTTTTCTAGGACAAACAGTGTATAATTAAATTGAAATTCTACAAGCCGAAAATTATGGAATTATTTTCCACTTTTCATAAAATCACTGAACCGTGAAAATAGTTTTAAGAAATACTTAAAGATGTTTCTATTATAGGTCTGATGGAATTGCTGAGCTATTACTTATTTGTTTTGCTACTTGTATTTCTTATTATTATTTCTTGTTCATTTTGTTATGGCTTTTGTTCTGCCACTGACCATTATTTTAATGCTAGCGTGTTACCAGTTTGGGTGGGGACTATGGACCCGTCAGATCTATCTAAAGAGCCTTTTCACATAATTCTTTGCCGCACTGTTACGCATTTACTTATAAATAGAAATTGCATGCATTGTGTATATTGTGTGGGAAAATAAAGTTTATGAAAAAAAATTTTGTGAAGGAAAATGCTTGTACAGTGCTAGGATTAAAGCTGGCTGCATACCCTCATATTTTTTTTCATTTGAATCATTTTACTATATAAAAATTGATTATATGAGTGCAGTTAAATCCTTGAACTTTCTTCTACCATGACATTTCTGTGGTTGGTTTTAAATAACAAAAATAATTGATATCCGTTACAAGATAAAGAATAATATGTCATATGCCAAAATTGTAGGGACTTTTTAAGACATTATCATAAAAAAAGTCATTTAGGGACATCACCTAAAATGACTTTCGGAAGACTTTTAGGAATTTGTTAGAATCCCTGTAGGCATACCCTCATATTATGAGGGTGTAGTGGAGTAGAGAAAGATTGGAGAAATGTGGGCGTGGAAATATACAAAATTAATAAATATCCACGTTCAGGATATTTACATTTATATATTTAATTAACCCCTTGACATAAGAATTAAGATATTAAGTGTAGTATCAGGACATAAACCACGTCCCCTACATTTCTGTAAGATCCAATTCATAAACTACGCCTCCTACTCTTCTGTAAGATTTAGTTTATAAAATACGCCCCCTATATTTCTGTAAGATTCAGGATATAAACCACGGTCTCTACATTTCTGTAGGATTCGGGATGTAAGCCACGCCCCCTATATTTATGTATGATTCAGGATATAAACTACACCTCCTACAGTTCTGTAAGATTTGGACATGACGAAATTTAAATCTGCGTGCGTCCCACAAACGTCAAGGTCTACAATGCTTAACGAAACATATGATATATCCGAGACGTCGTTGTATAGAATAAAGGGGTTAATTAATCTTTTATCTTCATTTTTTTAAATAATGCTTATATTGAATATAATTATCAAGATTTTTAATGTGTTTTAAATCTTGTAGGAGGCAGTACTGCTGTAATCACTGCGTGACGAAATTCTGTATAAAAGTAAAAGCCCCTTTACAATTATTTAGGGATAATACCGCCCAGAGTTGAAGTTCATAACAGTAAATTGTGCATAATTCATGAACTTCTGCACCGATCGACAAGTTTTTATTAACGAGAAGGCGCTGAAAAAAAATTCTCACACAAGGGAAATTTAAAAAATGGTTCATTTCAAGATATAAAAATTGATTGGTTGAAATTTCTCATGGAAAAATATAACTGGAAAATACTACTTGCTGAATGTGGATGTCCACATTTTATATTTTACTTCAACTTTTTTTCTTTATATTTTCTGGCACTAATGTGAAAATGAACACGTTTCATTCGTTAATATTTACTGAAACCCAATGGGTACAAGAGTAAATCACTAACTGTAAAATTCACAAAAATCATTAATTCGTTTTTGAGTTATTATATTTGACACATACATACATTACACTTAAATTACAGGGGAAACACTGCATGTATAGAAACAGCCTTACCACTAAAAATACTTGAATTGTGTTCTAACATCCGCAATATGTGTAAATCTAAAGAAAACTCGATTTTGAATGCTGGACTCTCTTACAATAATTTTCCTATACATAGCATATCATGCATTGTGGGGAATGTTAAAATACGTTCAATATTTTGAAGTAAATTACTTAAGGCTGCATAGCTGAGGTCTCAGGTTCGAAAGTAAAGTACTGAGAGAACACGATAAAATGCATTCAAAATATTATACGAGACTTGTATATGGTAAGGAAAATAGGGCCTTTTATAATTTCAGACGTCTACCTATCATAAAAACAGCGCTATAAAATACGAGACTCTTATGATCATTATTTTGTGATTTAGTTGAACATTTACCGTTCGAGGATTCTTTACACCTGCACAGAGTACGTATCTATTATTAACTGTGGTTGTCAAATAAGCTTGCCTAAAAAAGGTTCCCCTCAAATGCGTCATTATGAAGAAATAAGTGCTAACTGAAAGCACTTTAGCTGGCAAATATTGAATTATGTATAATTATAGACTAGAAGGAAAATGAAATTAAAAGGTAAAGTTAATATTGATTTAAAGAATACTTTAGAAATATAAATTACATTTCTCAAACTTTGACCTGTTAAATGTAACGTTTAAATGTTGTTAATTTATGCTAGAACTACTACATTCAGAAATTAAAGAAAATTCAAAATATTAATTTGTTTTCCAGTAGAATGTAATGTAATGCAACGCATTTTTTAATAACCAGCCAATGATATCTGGAGAAGATTGATAGTCCACGGCTTTCTGGTCAACTTTTATGGGGCCATACTTCCCATAGCTTTCTAGATATGTCGCCTTTAGAAGGTCCTATTACGTTTAAATGAAATATTTTATATAAAATGCAGTTTATTAATATTTGCGGTATGCGTGTGATAGTACATAAAAATATTTTTATTTTTCAGAATACCGTTCTCTGTTAAAACATAACATAATACATCGGATTTAATTAAGTGATGTCTAAATAGCTGCTTTGAAAACATATAGCTATGACTTTTCTGGCTATAAATGAAAAATAAATGAAATGTAGAATTGAAATGGCAGAATTAGTACCAATATGAATTCACATTAAAAAGTTCCCTTCATTTCTGTATTCTTTTGGGAATTTTAGATGTTTCGGAAATAGTGATTTGGAATGAAATCATCTGCTTAAAACTTTACCCTCCTTTTTATATGTATTACATATAAACAATATTTTAATAGCCCCCCCCCCCTTGCTTAAAAACAAAATCAGAATGCTTAAGATTGTAGGACTTGAAGAGTCCAAAATAGGAACCGTTTTTGGGATCAAACCCCCACAATTGGGACCCTCAAGGGCAATCTGATTTTCTGTTTATAACCGATCATACTAATAAAAAATAAATCATATAATTTTTACCAGAAAATCAAAACCCTAATTTTCTATTAAATGAAGCAGTAATGAAACACATATATAATTGACAGAAATTAAAAAAGTTTTAGGAATGATTATTATTAATAAAGTCAGAGGTTTAGATCTAACAGAGAATTTTTTTTTTTTTAAGTAATTTTGAGTGTATAGTGTAGTCATTTATGACAGAAGTTTGCATTTTAGTTAGGCTGATATATATGCTACTACACTGAAAGTTCTGTTAAACAGGTTAAACATGTTCTGTCAGATTTTGCATTTGAATGGAACAGTTACATCTGTAGCTTTTTGCGATTGTTAGTTTTAACAAAATTTTACGTAATTTTGAATTTTGGTTTTGGCGCTCCGCAAGCATATTTTTTCTTGAGATTGCAAGTTGCGATCTATTTTCATTCATTTTTAATGTTTGCATCTAACAGATACATTGAGTTATATGTACTGTACTTTTATTACTTAAGGATAGAAAATTTCTCGGCATTACTCATTATTAAAAGCAGAGATTAAAAGCAGCATGATTAAAAGTAGCATTTATTTAATTTATTAATTATTTTCAAACAGATGACAACTGGTTTCAGATTAAAAAATTCCTGCTTAAAATCCGGAGCAAGCTAGGCAGGATAAATTCTTTCTAATGTGGAATAAATATATTGGAAAAAAACTGATTACAACAGTGCTAGGATGAAAGCTAGTTGAAACGCCTCATACAATCTTCCTTGTTGTCATTTTGCTCTATGAAACTAATTATACGACTATAGTTATTTTTTTAATTTTCTTCCTTTTTTTTCTTTCTTTTAATTTTTCAGATGTGAAGATATATGAATTTTTCAGATGTGTTAAGATATATGAATAATTGTTACCCGAATAATTGAAAACTAAAAACAATTTGGAATTAAAAAAATTTACAGACATTTTGTGATATAAACTAAAAAAGGAAACATATAGGGACATGTCTTAATAAAGGACTTTCAGGGAACTTTTAGGAATATATTAGAATACCTGTGAGAATGCACAAAATTTGACTCGTTGATACACAACTCGTACATGTCAATGTTCAAAATATTCACAATTTAATCCTGTAACATTATTTAAACATTTCATATTTTCTATAATTAACCATAACTATTAGAATTTCTAATTTGTATAATATCTTATAGGAGTTTGGACCGTCGTAATTCTTGCCTGATGGGCTTGTATGCGAAAGAAACCCCGTAACATTAGTAAGGCCCTTTTCAATATTTTAAGGGTTATTCCCATGCAAACAAGAAGCGCAGATCAGTATATTGTGTATAATTCATGAATATCTGCAACCATTGACTCCAAATTTTTCAGGAAAATACTTTGATGAGTTACTTCAAGAGACGAATACTGGCAAGATCAAATGAAGGCATGTAGAAGTTATTTTATCCTTTATTTTCTTCAATAGAATTCATCATACTGCCACGACCAAAATCATGATATTCAACGATGTTACTGAATTGGTTGATTGTTCCATGTTATCTCTAGAGTAGACTAACACATGTCTGGTGTCTGATTGCAGTGAAAATTTCAATTCGTCCGTGAGGAGAACATTCGCCCATAGTCTTATGGTTCAAATTACATAACTTTTGGTTTACAACAATTTTATATATTTGTCAATATTATTACAGAAAGTGTCAAGAAGCTTAAAATGGCTTTTGCCTCATATTGTCTTTTCTTTTATCTACACAATAAGATTGTAGAGAAAGTTATTTGTTATTTCTTTCAATGGATATTTCTATTTTTGTTGTATATTAAAGACAATTAAATATTTTCATTCTTTTTGTTAAAATGTTTAAGTTATAATATTAATGATGCTTTAAAAATATGAAAAACAAACAGCATAATTTGTGTGCTATGTAAAGTAAGCACCATGTTTCTTTTGCCAGGCCCAAAAGCATGATATTCAATGTTACTGAATTTTTTAAGTGGTTCATGTTCTGTCTAGAATAGCACATGTCTATTGTTCGATTGCAGTGAAAATTTCGATTTGCCCATGAAGAGAACATTCACCCAATGGTTTTGGGTTCATATCACATAAATTTTGGACAGTATATATACAAACTTTTATCGATTTATCAATGATATTCCAAAAAGCGACAAGAAACGCAAAATAAGTATTAGTCTCTTATTGTGTGTTTCTTTTATCTGCATAATATGATTATCGACAAATTCATTTGTTATTTCCTTCAGTATAACTTTCCTCTTGCATCCAAAAGAATCGAAATTGTTTGGGTGAGATTTCTTACGAAAAAAATTGTTACAAAACAACTATCTGCTATATATAAAGGTTCATAGTTTATAATTTTATTTCAATTTTTAGAAAATTTTTACGCAATAATGTAAAATTATCTAATTTCGATTTTAAATGTTTATGCAAATCTAATAGATACAAATACAAATTGTAAATTGTAAATTTCATATAATGTTTTGATAAGTTCTTTAGTTATAGTTCACACATATGTACATTATATTTCAATTGCACATATAGGCACACATCACATACGCATATACGAAAATAGCCGTAAAATAGGCGTGAAAATAGCATAATCATGTTTTGACATACTCAAAATGCCTAAATTTGATTAAAACACAAAGATTATATCTAATGTAAATTGTGGCTGATAAAAGATATTATGAAAATGTCAGCTGTAAAAAGTGACATTTAAAAAAAATAAGTGCTAGCTGTGAGCAAGCACTTCAGCTGTCAAATATTGAAATATGCTTGAATATAGAATAGAAGAGAAATTAAACGGAAAGTTAAAGTTTAAATTAATTTTACAACTATTTAGACTCTTCCATTGCAATTTAAAACATGGCATCACGCACGCCTCTAATAAAAGTAACACTTAAATGTTTTTAATTTATATTAGAACGTCATTCAGTAACTTTAGAAAAATCAAATTTGTTACCCACCGGAATATAACGACCTTCCTCATATCTAGACGTTCCTGTATAGAGAGGATGAACAGTTCACACTTTTTATGTTCCACATAATTCAATTGTTCTGCTGCAGCCTTATTTAGAGCAGCTTCCTAGATGTTATTTCATTTGTAAATTTTATACCCATTGATCCAACGAAATCATACTTTATATTACATATGGCTTTTATATATTTTCGGTATCTATCGAATGTACACAAAATTATTTAATTTCTCACAATCTGATACGCGGTGAAGGGATAGAATAATAATATCCGTTTTGGGCTTTTAACCAAGAGCTGTATAAATGGCTGCAGTTGAAAATATTTAGCTTTGATTTTACGAGCTATAAATAAAAATGAAACGAAATTTAGAATTGAACTGATCGGATTAGTGTCAGTATGAAATTCACATCTAAAAGTTCTTTCAACTTACGTATTTTTTTTTTTTTTCATTTTAGCATTTTCAGAAATAGGAATTTTGAATGATGTTATTTGCCTCAAACATTACACATAATCACTTATTCCGGTCGTCCAAATAGTTGCTCAAGTCCTCTGGATGAGTCGTACGGCCTGGGTTTCCCACACAATCACTTATTGAATGGCCCAAGAAAATTCAGAAATTTTTAATATGGTAGTAATATTCTCAACAAAATATCACTCAATATATAGTGACTTACGGATTTGAAGTGTCACAAATAGGCACTTTCAGAGACAACCAGATTTCTGTTTAGAATCAATATTTAAGGAATAAAAGCGGAGGTAAATGTTTTTGTTACACACTGTATATTTCACCACACTGAAAGTGCTGCTAAAAACCTGCGATTTACATTTGAATTCAACAGTTATATATAATCAACTTTTTATGATTGTTGTTTTTGTAGAAATATGTGTAATTCTGAACTTTTGGTTTTGCATTCCACTCTCATATATATATATATATTTTGCGATTGCAAGTTGCAATCTATTTACATATTTTATGATTGCAACTAACAGAGATATTGATTTATTTTTAGTGTACTTTTATTATTAAGAACTAGAAATTTCTCGGCGTTGTCCAGGATTGAAAGCAAAGGTTCATTTGACTAATTCATTTCCTTTTTTTCTCCAAAGATGTCCACCAAAATGGTCTTAGATAAACGAATCGTTGTTAAAAATCCAGGGCAAAGGAGAATAAATTCGTTCTAAGCTGGAATAAAATATTGTGGGGAAAATGCTAGGACAGTGCTAGGATTAAAGTTAATTGCAACCCTTCATATTATCTTGTTTGTAGTGATTTTGCTCTCTGAAATTTAACTATATTCTTATACTTATTTTAAATAATTATAAGAATATTGCTAAATTTCAGATGTAAATTTTAAGAAATAAAAATAGTTGATATCAATTGCAAGACTAAGAAGAATATGTGGTTTGCCAAAATTAGGGACTTTTGGGACAGAATAAAAAAAAAAGAGACATTTAAGGTCATGTCCTATAAAAATGACCTCCGAGGGCATTTAGGTAGTCACTATGACCTTGTAGGAGTGGACAAATGTGGGCATGAGCATAAGAACAATTGATACGTGCGTATCCAGGATACTCATAAATTAAATCTTGTTCAGATTTTTTCTGAATAATGCTTATTTTCTGTAATTGAACATCATTGTCAGGATTTTTAATTGTTTTACTATTATAGATAGACAAAATCGCTTTAATCCCTGTATGATGGGTGCTCCATGATAAGGTAAAGGTCCCCTTTACAAATCTTTGAGTGATACTACTGACCAGAACAGTAAGTAGTGCATAATTCATTTTTATTTAGCAGGAAAATACTTTTTTAAAGTATTTAAGCAAGCAAACATTAAAATGACAAAACAAATACATGTAGGAGTTTTTATTTACCCCTTAGTTTCTGCAAAAGAAACCACCACACTACCGTGACCTAAATTCCGGTGTTCCACGATATTACTGAACTCCGTTGAGTACTTCATATTCTCCATAGACTTGTCCACGTCACTTAGATTGCAGGGCAAATCTGAAAACCCAAATGTGAATAGAACATTCTTTGATTGCGTTTGGGTCCAAATCGCATACATTTTTGTGGACAGCATATATACAAATTGTTTATGGGTTTTTATCTATAATAGTACAGAAAGAGACTGGAAACTCAAAAAACGGTTTTCTCTTCTATTTTTTCTCTTTTTTATCTACGTAGATATGATTGATAAACTTATTTGCTATTTCTTTTAGTATAATATTTTTCTTGCATACAACAGACAATTAAATGTCATTCTTTTTTATTTAAATGTATAAGTCAGACTATATTTTAATTATGCCGTAAAAATATCTAAAATTAACCGCTCAATTTTAGCTGTGTATACTGAATTAAGAAAAGTAATGTTTAAACAAATAAGATAATAAGGACAATTTAAATTTTGAAATATATGAAATGCATCAATATAATATTAAATCAAAGAAGTTTTACTTTGTAGTCAGAAAATCGTCCTGGAATAAGCATTCAAGCAAGGTTGAGATCCAGGTTGAGATCAAGGTTGAGATCATATTCTCCGAGATGCGACAAACCGATTTCTCAGTGGTTTATTTTACTGCAGATCCGATCCAGTGGTGCTGTTTGCTTCACTGTGAGCACGATTCTAAAATTCGATTTCAGTTAGTTAAGTTTATGTTCCTTAATTTGATGTTAGTGAAGTGAATAGTGACGTATATTATTTTCCGATTTACCTTCGCTTATAAGCAAATTCAAATCATCCAAATTTCAGTGTACATATACGTGCCTATGCATCATACCATGAATAGATATAACCATATGTAAGTACTTGAAAATGTACACGACGTTCCTGGGATTGAAAACGCAGACTCAAAATAATGCAAATTCATAAATACTACACCGAAACTCATACGAAATATCTAAGCGCGGTTAGTTTCCCCGGGCGTGAGGATGGCCTCGGTAGAAAGAAAAGCTCTTTCCTCCATGTTTGAGCGTTTGGGCTCAGTAGGTAAAAAAGCTCCGAAAATGGATGTCTGTTCAGTAATGCGGTAACGCTAGATTCATTATAAAAATGCTCAGTTAAATATTTATAATAAATCATTGGGTGGGCTTATGAAATTTTAATGGTGTAGTCTAAAATATATTTAGTAGTTGCTGCTAAATTATAAATGTTGAAAGACACATCAAATGTTTTATACGCAATACAAAAATCGGAAAGATAAAAAAAGCATGAAAAGTATATATCCTTTAAAAATTCACAGAATCGTAAGAATTGTGTTCAAAGTTCGTTTGAGGGAGAATTTTTCGGTCTTTCCGATGGTGTCAAGATGAAAACTCTGTGATAACATTTTAGGTAATTAAGGAACGCATTTGTCTGGAAATCGTCTTAAAATATAAAATAACTAAATAATGAACCGAAATTTAAAAAATAAAATAAAAATAACGACGAGGTGCACCTGTATTCGGGACCTGAGGTACCCGTGTATCAAATTTCATGGTTGTACGACGCTTAGATTTCCCGCAATAGGCTGTACATACACACAGACACCCACACACCACACAGAGACATACCACACACACCACATACACACACACATACACACATTTTCCCTTACTAAGTTAGACCTATATTGAATAATATATACTTTATCGTAAGGTCGCCAATATTTTTGATGTCTGTGCGTCCTCGCTGATTATAAAAAGTTCTAGACTCCTAGTCTATATTGTTAAATGTTTTAGAGTACCTCGTAGACAAACTTGATTTTTTGCCAAGCATGTTTTCTTTGATTAGGAGATTTAGCACAAATATGGCTGCTATTTTCAAAACACGCTAACGAGCTGTCGATTAATTGTAAAAGAATAGCAAAGAATACGTATCGATATCATCATATTTGGCTTATGTGACTCGCATTATTCTAAATATGTTAATTCCTTGCCACGGCCTTATATCGGCGTAGCTATCTAGATTTGATGTCTCTCTGTGTTTGGCATCCTTGATTAATCGAAATCATTTTTCATATAAAATGTAATTTTTAAATATTTCCGGTATATATGGACAGTACATAAAAATATTTTAATATTTCACAACCTTTTACTCTGTGAAGATAATAAGAATATTCCTTTTGGGTTATTTAAGGGATATCTAAATGACTACGTCGAAAACATTTAGCTATGACTTTCTGGGCTACAAATGAAAAATAAATGCTATTTATAATTAAAATGGTAGATTTAAAACCATTATGAAATTTTACCGGCCGTCCAAATAGATACTCAAGTCCTCAGGACGAGTCGGACGGTCTGGGTCTTCAACACCTCAATGTTCTCTCTCTATATTCTTTCTTTTCTTTCTTTTTTTTTTTTCTTTTTTTTTTTTCGGTCATTTTAGAACTTTCGGAAATAATGACTTGGAATGAAATCATTTGCTTAAAACTTCACCCACCTTTTTATATTTATTACATATAAACAATATTTTAATAGTTCAATAAAATTCTGAATGCTTAAGATGAGAGCAGTCTTCCCAACAAAATTTGAGTGCAGTGTTCCCAACAGATAAACGAAACCCACAATTCTATTAATTGAAACAACCTTCACGCACATACATACACACACACATATTTTCGTTTAGTAAGTAAGCTGTATATTACAATATATTCATCATCCAGTGCTAGTCAAAAAATTTTGATGCCTGTGAGTACTCGCGAGTTATAAAAATTGCAGACTCATGGTCTATACTGTGAAATAGCTAGCTGATCGTTTGAAGTACGTTATAGGCTTAAATGATTTTTTGGCAACCATGTTTCTCTCTGATTAGGATATTTAGCGCGAAAATTGCGGTAATTTTCAAAAGACGCCAACGAGGACCTTTATATAGCAAAAGTATAATACAGGAAACATATTGATGCAATCAAACTTCTCTTATATGTGCGTCTCATTATACTATTATTAAAATGTTAATTAGCATACACAAATATGACATTTATCTACATTCATCTCACGAAAATAATTAGTTATTAAGTTCTATTTTTATAAGAACATTTTTATGCATTATAATTTTTTTTTTGGTGTGTGTGTGTGTGTGGGGGGGGGGGATAACAAATATATTGGATCGATAAGGATATTTCGCAGGTCCTCTGCCTGTTCATGAACAAGTGTCTAATATACTTGCTTGCTGTAGTTATGCATATTTATCGGATTGTAACCTGAAAAATAGCAACCCTTTTAAAAGGGATATATTGAAAAAGTTAAGAAAATACATAAATCGTCAGTAATCGGAATCTCAAAATTCTGTTTAAGAAAACTTTTCCCGGAGGCGGTTCGAAACTTGACATGTAGTTTAGAAACGGCGTTTGTTATCCAACTTTATTGCTTTATAAAAGGGTGTGATAAATGAGAACTTATATCATAATGTTTATTGAGAGAGAGAAGGAGGGAGATAATGGGAGAGAGAGAATGAGAGAGAGAGAATGAGAGAGAGAGAATGAGAGAGAGAGAATGAGAGAGAGAGAATGAGAGAGAGAATGAGAGAGAGAATGAGAGAGAGAGAATGAGAGAAAGAGAGAGAAAGAGAGAGAAAGAGAGAGAAAGAGAAAGAGACAAAGAGAGAGAGAAATAGAGAGAGAAAGAGAGAGAGAAAGAGAGAGAGAAAGAGAGAGAGAAAGAGAGAGAAAGAGAGAGAATGAGAGAGAGAAGAGAGAGAAAGAGAGGGAGAGAAATAGAGAGAGAAAAAGAGAGAGAGAAAAAGAGAGAGAGAAAAAGAGAGAGAGAAAGAGAGAGAGAAAGAGAGAGTAAGGCATGTGGCTGTTTAACAAATATTTTGAGATGTCAGGTGTTGAAGTAAATGTCAAAATTAAACCTTTTAGTAATTATATTAGATATAGACATACGTTTATCTGCATAAAAAATTAGATGTACGTAATTTGCTGTTGAAAAATTGTCTTAACGGGACATTCCAATTATATTCTACACATGTATTACATACTAGTTTCCAAGGGAACAGGGAATTATCTCAAATTCGAATTTTCATCTCAAAAATTCGAATTCGAATTTTTGACGAAAGAATACGCTTCAAGCATTCCTGAACTCGAATCAAACGTTTTGTGGCAATATCTGTGTGCTTATGTGTGTTAGTGTGTGTTTATGTACGTTAGTGTGTGTATGTAGGTTAGTGTGTGTGTCAGTGAGTCTGTGAATGCGATATCTCACGAACGAATCTAGTGTTTTGAACGAAACATGCAGTGAGATTATTGAATTAGGTATATTCTGGAATCCTATTGATATTGAACATTTTGAGGTGATGTCTGTATATCTGTGTGTACATGTGAACGTGTGTGTATGTCTGTGAGTCTGTGAAGTCGATATATCCCGAACAAATGGAGCGTTACGAACGAAATTTTGTACAGTTATTACGACCCGTAAATACTGGAAAGCTATTGATCAATCGAACGTTTGGAAGACCCTCCAAAATATCGAAGAAATTATTGACAAAAAAAAAAAATCAGGGCATTCAATGATGTCAAAGAAATAATTATTTTAGACTTTTTTTTATTCTAAAACTAATGACCCAAACATTAGAACCCTAACTTGAATTCTTCTTGAAATATTGCATATTTTTCAAATAAAGGATATCTAAAAATTACATAAATATGAACAATAATGTGCTTTATCAAATGCGTGACACTTGGCCATAAATTTGGTGGCCATGCTTACTTTTTAATGTAGTGCAAATTGGCGAAAATGTAGCCAAATTGGCAAAAATAACTCCAGATTGAAGAAGTAATATGCATATTTTAATATAAGGGAGAAAATTGGCTTAGCAGATGTTAGTAATATTTCAAATGGTCAAGTTACGTTTGCGCGAAATATAAGTTATTTTGATACTAAAAAATAGTTTTACATGTTGTCATCCACATATGCTCCAAATATCAATGTACTTTTCAACATTAAAATCATTGTACCGTGGATTATGTCCATCATTATTTCGCATTGATAAAATACTTGTGCTATGTACCGATAGTCATGTGCTGACTTTTCAGATATTTTTTATATGTCAATAGGTTTTATTTTGTTTAACAATATACAGGGTGCGGGAAAAAGGGCGTACCGGTTTGGAACGTCAATCAAAAAATACAAAGCAAGATAGAGAAAGAAATCTTTTATACTTGAGAAGTACACAGTATGCCATTGTTATCCATTGAGTTTTGAAGAGTACATCAGTTAAATGGCGACCGTCAATGTCGATGCAGTTTTGAAGTCTGTTTCGGAAATTTTGCAGTAATCTGCAGATCGTGGAATCGCCGTGATTTCTTGCGTAATTGCTGCCTTGAGTGCTTGCAGATTTGTTGGTCGGCGTTGGTACACTTTCGATTTGAGATAGCCACACAGAAAAAATCACATGGGACCAAATTCGGCAAACGCGGTGGCCAACCGGTATCACCCCGTTTTCGCAGCTCTGGGTGTTTGCGTGCAGATCGCTTGGGAGACTGCTGTATGGAATCTCTAGCAGCTGCCACATCTTTCGGTCTTATTACACTTCTAGGGCGGCCAGGACTCTTTCTTTTTAAAGCCAAAACTTGTTCGTCTAAAATATGAAACCCAACGACGAATTGTTTGTGCAGCCGGAACCGGATCATGACGTCCGAGCTGAAAGTGTATTCGGGAGACCCGTTGCGTCGTTATCACATATTCACCGTTTGTAACAAACTCTTTAACAACAAAAGCACGATGCTTTCCGCTCCAAGCCATGACGGTAACTAAAAATGGCATACGCAAACAAGTCAAAAGAGACCATGCCCACTGCTGTACCTCTATGAACAAAGCAACTCTTCTGCCTAATCAGAACGTTCTTTCTGCCGCACCCTGTATATCAACGTCAAAAATAATCGTCTGAATCCAAAATTGTTTGAAATAGGTTCTGTTCTGTGGTGGATAGTAGGTGTAAAATATATCAGCCTTTTTGGTCACTGGGTGGTTTCTAAAGGGTCAGGCAAGATGCTTTGTCACCCAGGTGAGATATAGAAAATCCGGCTTTATTTGAGCGAAGAGTCCCTTCAATGTCAAAATGGTTGAAAGAGGACACGACAGCCTAGTGGTTAGTGCGCGGGGATTGCACTCGGACGACCGGAGTTCGATTCCCGCTACTATCCAAACTGTCGTCGTGTTCGTGCGGAGAACGGTCACGTTAAACAGGTGGATTCATAAGTCTTTCCCAGAGGTTTGTGGTATGGGAGTGAAGGTACGTTCCCAGTGGATGTCTCCCACACTGGATTCCGGTAAAAATTGTGTGGTACTTCCAGGCCGTCCATAAAGACATTTTACACTTTCGGGAAAGTCGGAAGTAGAAGAAAATGTTTGGAAGAGCATCTCTTTAAACAGATTATCCGATTTTGATGAAATTCAATTTTTAATCAATGTCAAAACTGTCGACGCTTTGTAAAAAAAATTCTAATTGTGTTCAAAGTTTGTTTGAAGGAGAATTTTTCGGTCTTTCCGATGGTGTTAAGATGAAAACTCTGTGATAATATATTAGGTCGTTAAGGAACGTATTTGTCTGAAAATCGCCTTAAAATGTAAAATAACTAAATAATTGTACCGAAATTAAAAAAATAATAATAATGACGAGGTGCACCTATGTCCGGGACCTGACGTACCCATGTACTAAATTTCATGGTTGTACGACGGTTAGATTTCCTGCAATAGGCTGTATACGCACACACACACACCACAGACACATACACACACCACACACACACACATACTTTCACACACACACACACACACATCACTTCAAAAATGTTCGATTCGTGATCAGGGATGCTTGAAACGTGCTCTCCTGTCGAAAACTCGAATTCGAATTTTCGACTCCCTCACAATATTTTCCTTATACTTTATTGTATATAAGAAAAGTAAAAAGCAGCAATCATTAAAATGTTCTTCCTTCCAAAGGAAGTGGATTCAAAAGATAAAAGTTATAGTGCTGCCCTCTGTGATTAAACAGAGAAAAATAAGAAGTTCAATGTATCTTTAGAAGATACGAGATAGATAAAGAAAGTTAAGATTGAACATTGTTTACAGATTTAAAAAAATGAAATGAGAATTTGGAAGAGGAAAAGGAATTGAAAAGCTCCCATACCGTAAAGTTCTCTCTCTATATTTTCTTTCTAATTTTTTTTTTTTTTCTGTCATTTTTGAACTTTCGGAAATAATGATTTGGAATGAGATCATTTTCATTAAACTTCACACATCTTTTATATTTATTACATATAAACAATATTTTAATAGCACATGAAAACTCAGAATGCTTAATGAGAGCAGTGTTCCCAACAAAATTTTAGTGCAGTGTTCCCAACAGATAAACGAAACCCACAATTCTATTATTTGAAACGAACTTCACACACATACACACACACACACTCATTTCGAACACGGTAGCCCGGCGGTTTGCGCACCGGATTTGCACGCTGCCACAACTGCCGCCGAGTTCATGCGGAGTACGACCACGTTAAACATGTGGGTCCGTAAGTCCTTCCGAGAGGTTGGTGGTAGGGTAAGGAGGGTACGGTCCCTGTGGATGCCTTCCCCACTGGGTTTCGGTCTAAATTGGGTGGCACTTCCCTGCCGTCCAAACGGTTACCTTGCACCTTTCTGGTTGGTCGGAAGATCTGGGTCTCAACAACACACACACATGTATTTTCGTTTAGTAAGTAAACTGCATATTATAATATATCCATCATCCAGTGCTCGTTAAAAATTTTTGATGCCTGTGAGTACTCGCGAGTTATAAAAATTACAGACTCATGGTCTATAAAGTGAAATAGCTGGCTGATCGCTTGAAGTACGTCATAGGCTTAAAAGATTTTTTGGCAACCACGTTTCTCTGTGTTTAGGAGATTTAGCATGAAAATTGCGGTAATTTTAGCATGAAAATTGCGGTAAATCATGTCCACGAGGGTCTCTATGTTGCAAAAGGAAACATATTGATGCAACCAAACTTACCTTATTTGTCACTCTCATTATGCTATTATTAAAATGTTAATTATATACAAATATGACATTTATCAACATTTATCTTCCGATAATAATTAGTTACTAAGTTCTATTTTTATAAAAACATTTTTATGCATTATAATTATTTATTTTCTTGGGGTGGGGATAACAAATATATTGGATCAGAAAGAATATTTCGTAGGATTGCTGCCTTTTCACAAACATGTGTCCAAGACACTTGCTTGATGTATTTATGCATATTTATCGGACTGTAACCCAGAAAATAACAACCCTTTTAAAAGAGACATATTGATAAAGTTAAGAAAATACATAAATCGTCTCTAATCGGAATCACAAAATTCTTTTTAAGAAAGACATTTCACGGAGACGGTTCAAAACTAGCCACGTAGTATAGAAACGGCGTTTGTTATCCAACTTTATATCTTTATAAAATGTTGCGATAAAGGAGAACTTATATTATAAAGAGAGTAATGCTTATTAAGAGAGAGAATGAGAGAGAGAATGAGAGAGGGAGAGAGAGAAAGAGCGAGAGAGAAAGAAGAGAGAGAGAGAGAAAGAGAGAGAGAGAGAGAGAAAATGCAGCCAAATTGGCAAAAATAACGCCATGAAGAATTAATTAATGAAGAATTATATTTTAATATAATGGAGAAAATTGGCTTTGCTGATGTTAGCAATATTTTCAATGGTCAAGTTATGTGTGCGCGAAATATAAGTTATTTTGATACTCAAAAATAGTTTTACATGTTGTCATTCATATATGCGCCATATATCAATGTACATTTCAACGTTAAAATCATTGTACAGTGGATCCTGTCCATCATTATTTCGTATTGATAAAGTACTTGTGCTATGTAACGTTAGTCATGTGCTGCCCCTGCAGATATTTTTAATATGTTAATAGGTTTTATTTTGTTTAACAACATATGTCAACGTCAAAACTAACTCAACGTCAAAAATAATCGTCTGAATTCAAGATTGTCTCAAATAGGTGCAGTTCTGTGGTGGATATTAGGTGTACAATATATCAGCCTTTTTTGGTTACTGGATGATTTCTAAAGTTCCAGGCAAGATGCTTTATCACCCAGGTGAGATATAGAAAGTCCGGCTTTATTTGAGCGAAGAGTCACTTCAATGTCAAAATGTTTGAAAGGGAACACGATAGCCCAGTGGTTAGTGTGCGGAAATTGCACTAGGACGACAGGAGTTCGACTCCCGCTACCGACCAAACTGTCGCCATGTTCACACGGAGTACGGTCACGTTAAACAGGTGGATCCATAAGTCTTTCCCAGAGGTTCGTGGTATGGGAATGAAGGTACGGTCCCAGTGGATGTTTCCCACACTGAATTCCGGTCAAAATTGTGTGGCACTTCCTGGCTGTCCATACAGACACCTTGCACTTTCGGGTAAGTCGGAAGAAGAAGAAAACATTTGGAAGAAAACATCTCTTTAAATGGATTATCCGATTTGATGAAATTCGATTTTTAATCAGTGTCAACATATAGAGTGACGCTTTGTAAAAAAATTCTAAATCGAATGATTTTTACACGATTTGACGCTATTCGGCGAAGTTCAAAGGTCTTTATGCAGAATTTGGGCGGGTGAGGAAGTGATGAGGCAGAAATCGAACCTCTTCGCATGTCGTCACAGTTGTATGGTGGAAAAGGAGTGGTAAATAATCCTATAATAATATTATACCTCATTAATAACCCTATAATGATCCTATAATAATCCTATATTTCATTGTCGGTTGCATTTGTAATCTAATGTTATCAAATGGCGCTTATTCCAGTAAAAATTTTTCGTTTCAAAATTTATTAGAATTTATTACACCACGGTCAACCTCGTCCAATTGCTTATAATATCTTCGGCAACGTCGTAACGGCATTATTTGTTGTGTCTTCACGGAACTGCAACGCCGATAACAAGTAAAGATAAACAGTCCGCATTTTAAACTTCTTTTATAGAATTCTATTTGCGAAGTAGAAATGCGCGCAATGACGGAAGTTAATAATCATGGCCTTGCAAATTTAATCATTTGCATACATGGTATAAAGGAATTTGTTTGCGAAATTTCGAGATGATAGGATTAATTTTAGGGGTGCTTCGTTTTTTTTTTTATTTGCAAAAGAGGATACGTAGGCGGTCGTGTCCGCCAGCTGGCGTGAAAGAGCTCCGGCAAGTTTGGTTAATGTCAGTTAATAAGGAACGGTCTCCAACGGGCTTATTACGCCTGCGTTGGAGGTGGCACTAAAATACTCGCGAAGTTAGCGATAGCCAGTTAAGGGGGGTTGGCGAGTGCAGTGGCTAAACCCAATAGGCATATTACGACTGCCACAATTTGAGTATTACTCCTGCATAGCAGTTGGCACTAAAGTTCTCGTGAAGCAAGCTCAGCGAGCGTTAGCGAGTCGGAGACGAAGCCTACCTACTCGCTAAGCAAGTCACGGGTGCTGGAGAGCGCAGAGGTGAAAGCGTCAGCTAGCACAGGTTACGTAGGATGTGGTGTGATCCAACCGAATTGAAATAGCTCAAGAAGTGAGTTCCAGGGCTTGTGAATGTTAGTTAAGATGCGACGATCCCCAACGGGCACATTAAGCCTGCGTAGTAGATTGCACTAAAATTCTCGCGAATCGAGCTCAGGGAGCGTTATTTACTCTTAGGTGAAGCCTCCCAACTTGCAAAGCGAGTTACGGGAGTTGGCGAGAGTAGCGAACAGGGGTCGGATCCCAACGGGCGTATTATAAATGCCCCAACGGGCGCATTACGTCTGCGTAGCTGGTTGCACTAAACTTCTTGGGAAGCGAGCTCAGCGAGTGTTAGCGAATTGGAGGCGAAGCCTGCCGACTCGAAAAGCGAGTTATGGGGGTTTGCGAGCGTAGCGAGCAATGTTCGGAGCGCCCTAGTAAATCATTGAATTAGGCAGAAAAATCATTGAATTAGTCTGAACTAAATAATCTTTTTTTATCTAAAACTGTTTTTATTATGCTCTATTACAGTTTAATGTTTCCTCATCTGTCTTTATGTAATATTGTTTGGGGAAACACTACTTTCACAAATATAAACAAGCTTCGCATTCTACAAAATAAGTATATATCTCTTCTCAAAGATGCTTTTGATTTGAGTATTCATCACTATGATATTTGTTCTTGCTTCAAAACTTTTCCCGCCACTAAGATTTTTCACTGTCGTTTGGCTTTATTTATGTTTTAGCATATTCATCATAATCAGCATTGTAGTATCTTTTTCGCTAATTTTAACGATCATACTTATAATACTCAAAGTAAGAATCAACTGTTATCCTCTTTTTCTTGTACAGACAACTTATACTTAAATTTCAATTCTATTCGCTCAAGATTTTAGAATTATTTTCCACTTTTCGTAAGATCACTGAACAGTGAAAATACTTTAAAGAAGTACTAAGATATATTTATTTCTATTACGGGTCTGAAGGCCCAGGTCACTCGGCTGGCCCTAAGGTTTGCAGCACGTATTTGAGTGGCCGGTCTGTTACAGGTCTGATTGATTTGCTGAGCTATTATTTATTTGCTTTTGCTACTTGCATTTTTTCTTGATGTTTCTCCTTATGTCTTTTGTTCTGCCACTGACCATTGTTTTAATGCTTGAGTGTTGCCAGTTTGGTTAGGGGATGTTGACCCGTCAGGCCTATCTAAAGCGCCTTTTTAAGCAATTCTTTGCCCCACTGTTATATATTTACTTATAACCAGAAATTGTATGAGCTGTGTGTATGGTGTGGCAAAATAAAGTTTATGGAAAAATATGTTGTGAAATAAATGCTAGGATAATGCTAGGCAAGCTGGTTGCAAACCCTCATAATATTTTCATTTGGATCATTTTGCTATAATAAAACTAATTATATGAGAGCAGTTAAATCCTTGAGTTTTCCTCTGCCATGCCATTTCAGATGTATATTTTAAATAATAAAAATAATTGATATCCGTTACAAGACAAAGAATAATATGTGATTTGCCGAAATTGTAGGGACTTTTTAAGACATAATCATGAAAAAAATTATTTAGGGATATGTCCTTCAAATGGCTTTCAGAGGATTTTTAGGACTCTCAGGAGTCTATTGGGATCCCTGTAGGCATACCCTCATAATATGAGGGTATAGTGGAGTAGAGAAAGAGTGGAGAAGTGTGGGCTTGACCATATACAAAATTAATAAATGTCCACGTTCAGGATTTTTTTCATTTAAATATTTAATTAACCCCTTGACATACGAATTGAGAGACATTAAGTGTAGTTTCAGGACATAAACCACGCCCGCTACATTTCTGTAAGATACAGTTTATAAACTACACCCCTAGATTTCCATAAGAGTCAGAATATAAACCACGTTTCTATATTTATGTATGGTTCAGGCTATAAACCATGCCCCTATACTTCTGTAAGATTTGCACATGACAAAATTTATATCTGTGCGTGTCTCACAGACGTCAATGTTTACAATGGTTTACGAAACATACGATGTATCCAAGACGTCGTTGCATATAAAGGGGTTAATTAGTCTTTTATGTTATTTTTTTTAAAATAATGCTTATGTTGAATATAATTATCAAGATTTTTAATTTGTTTTAAATCTTGCTGGAGACAGGACCGCCGTAATCACTGCGTGGCGAACTTCTGTGTAAAAGTAAAAGTCCTCTTTACAAATTTTAGGGATACTGCCGCCCAGAGTTTAAGTCCATAACGGTAAATTGTGCATGGTTCACGAACTTCAACACCGATCGACAAATTTTTATTAACAACAAGTCGCTGAAAGAAATTCTCACAAGAAAGGAAATTTCATAAGAAGGGTTCATTTCAGGATATCAAAATTGATTGGATGAAATTTATGGAAAAATTTATCTGAAAAAACTGCTTGTTGAATGTGAATGTGCGCATTTTATCTTTCACTTCAACAGCTTTTTTATATTTTTTGACAATAATGTGAAAATGAACACGTTTCATGTGTTAATATTTACTGAAACCTAAAGGACAACGCGTAAATCACTAACTGTAAAATTCACATTCCGTCATTAGTTTTTGAGTTATTATAGTTGACGCATACATACATTACATTTCAATTGTAGGGGACACATATCACACACGCCTGTATAGACACAAAGTAACCTCTACAAATATTTTAATTGTGTTCTAGCATCCGCAATATGTGTAAATCCAACGAAAACTCGATTTTGAATACTGGTTGCCCTTACAATAATTTTCTTATACATAGCATATTGTGTACTTTAGGGAATTTAAAAATACGTTCAATATTGTGAAGTAAATAACTTAAGCCAGCATAAGCAGAGTTCTCAGGTCCAAAAGTGCTGATAGAACACGATAAAATATATTCAAAATATTACTAGAGACGAGTATATGTTAAGGGAAATAAGAGCCTTTTATAATTTCAGTCGTCTACAATTTGCCTACTCTGCCTATGGTAAAAACGGCGCTATAAAATATGATCATTATTTTGTGAGTTAGTTGAACATTTACCGTTGGCGGATTCTTTGCACCTGCACGGAGTACGTGTCTATTATTAACAGCGACTGCTACATAAGCTTGCTAAAATAGTCCCCCTAAAATGAGGCATTATGGAAACATAAGTGTTAGCTGAGCAAGTATATGTATAATTATAGATTAGAAGGAAAATGAAATTAAAAGGTAAAGATAAAATCGATTTAAAGACTACTTTTGAAATATAAATTACATTTCACAATTTGCCCATTTAAATGTTGTTAATTTACATTACAACTACATTCAGAAATTGTAGAAAACTCAAAACATTAATTTGTTACCCAGTGGAATGTAATGTAATGCAATATGTTTTTTAATAACCAGCCAATGATGTCTGGAGAAGATTGATTGATAGTCCACGGCTTCCTGTTCTACCTTTGTTCGATTTCTTGCTACGAGCCATATTACCCATAGCGCTCTAGATATAAGCCATCTTCAAACCCCAATATTACATTTTACCGAATTCCTTTTTTATATAAAATACTGTTTTTAAATATTTGCGGTATGCGTGTGGTAGTACATAATTTTTTTTTATTTTTCAGAATATGTTTCTCTGTTAAAACAAAGCATACTACATTGGATTTAATTAAGTGATGTCTAAATAGCTGCTTTAAAAATATTTAGCTATGACTTTTCAGGCTATAAATGAAAAATGAATGAAATCTAGAATTGAAATGGTAGAATTAGTACCAATATGAAATTCACACCAAAAAGTTCTCTTCATTTCCGTATTTTTTTAGCCACTTCAGATGTTTCGGAAATTGCGATTTGGAATGAAATCACATGCTTAAAACTTTACCCTCCCTTTTATATGCATTACATATGAACAGTATTTTAGTAGCTTCCTCCTCCTCCCCCCCCCACACCTAAAAAAACAAGAATGCTTATGATTGTAAAACTTGAAAAGTCCAAAATAGGAATCGTTTTTGGGATCAAAATCCCACAATCGGGATTCTCATGTGCAATCGGATTTGTGTTTATAACAGATCATACTGATAAAAAACAAATTATATTATTTTTACCAGAAAATCAAAACCCGAAATTTCTATTAAATGAAACAGTAATGAAACTGTAACATATACAATTGACAGAAGTTAAAAAAGTTTCAGGACTGATTATTATTAATAAAGTCAGAGGTTTACGTCTAACAGAGAAATTGGTTTATTTGGAAAAGTAATTTTGAAAGTACAGTGTAGTCATTTATGATAGATGTTTGCATTTTAGTTAGGTTGACATATATGCTACTACATTGAAAGTTCTGTTAAACATGTTTTATCAGATTTTGCATTTGAATGGAACAGTTACATATGTAGCTTTTTGTGATTGTTGCTTTTGACAAAATTTTACGTAATTTTGAATTTTGGTTTTGGCGTTCCGCATGCATATTTTTTCTTGAGATTGCATTTTCTCGGCATTACCCATGATTAAAAGCAGAGATTAAAAGCAGCATGATTAAAAGCAGCATTAACTTAATTTATTAATAATTTTCAAACAGATAACAACTCGTTTCACATAAAAAATTCCTGCTTAAAATCCGGAGCAAGCTAGGCAGGAAATTTTTTTTCTAATGTGGAGTAAATATATTGGGAAAAAAGTTATTACAACAGTGCTAGGATTAAAGCTTGTAGAAACGCCCCATACAATCTTTCTTGTTGTCATTTTGCTCTATGAAACTAATTATACGACTATAGTTAATTTTTAATTTCCTTCCACCATGACATTTCAGATGTGAATTTCAAGAAATATGAATAATTGTTACACGAATAATTGATAAGTAAATACACCTTGTAATTAAAAAAAACAGACATTTTGGGATATAATCTGAAAAAGGAAACATTTAGGGACATGTCTTAATAAAGGACTTTCAGGGAACTTTTAGGAATATATTAGGATACCTGTGGGAGTGGACACAATTTCGCGCGTTGATATACACAACTGGTACATGTGCATATTCAAAATATTCACAATTTAATCCTGTAACTTTATTTAAATATTTCATATTTTCTATAATTGAACGTAATTATCAGAATTTCTAATTTGTATGTTATCTTATAGGAGTTAGGATCGTCGTAATTCTTGCCTGATGCACTTATATGTGAAAGAAACCGATAATATTAGTAAGCCCTTTTACAATATTTTAGGGTTATTTCCATGCAAACAAGAAGTGCAGGACAGTACATTGTGTATAATTCATCAATATCTGCAACCATTGACTCCAAATTTTACAGGAAAATACTTTGATGAGTACTTCAAGAGACGTATACTGACAAGACCCAATGAAGGCATGTAGAAGTTATATTTAACCTTTATTTTCTGCAAGAGAATTCATCATACTGCCATGACCAAAATCATGATATTCAACGATGTTACTGAATTGGTTGATTGTTCCATGTTCTCTCTAAACTAACAAATGTCTGGGATCTGATTGCAGTGAAAATTTCGATTCGTCCATGAGGAGAACATTCGCCCATCACCTTTTGGTTCATATTACATACTTTTGGTTTACAACAATTTTATATATTTGTCAATATTATTACAGAAAGCGTCAAGAAGCTTAAAATGGCTTTTGCCTCATATTGTCTTTTCTTTTATCTACACAATAAGATTATAGAGAAATTTATTTGTTATTTCTTTCAATGGATATTTCTATTTTTGTTGTATACTAAAGACAATTAAATATTTTCATTCTTTTTGTTGAAATGTTTAAGTTATAATATTAATGATGCTTGAAAAATATGAGAAACAAACAGCATAATTTGTATGCTATGTAAAGTAAGCACCATGTTTCTTCTGTCACGACCAAAAGCATGATATTCAAAGATGTTACAAGTTGAGTTGTCCATGTTCTCTCTAGACTAGCACATGTCTAATGTCCGATTGCAGTGAAAATTTCGATTTGCCCATGAAGAGAACATTCACCCAATGTTTTTGGGTCCATATCACATAAATTTTGGAGGACAGTGTATATACAAACTTTTATCGATTTATCAATGAAATTACAAAAAGCGGCAAGAAACGCAGAATTAGTCTTTTATTGTGTGTTTCTTTTATCTGCATAATATGATTATAGAGAAATTCATTTGTTATTTCTTTCAGAATAACATTCTTCTTGCATCCAAAAGAATCGAAAATGTTTGGGGGAGATTTCTTATGAAAAAAATTCTTACAAAACAACTATCTGCTATATATATAAAAGTGCACATTTTATCATTTTATTTCAATTTTAAGAAAATTTTCACGCAATAATGTAAAATAAACTAATTTTGTTTTTAAATTTTTATGAAAATATAATAGATACAATTACAAATTGTAAACTGTAAATTTCATAAAATGTTTTGATAAGTTCTGCAGTTATATTTTACACATATGTACAGTATATTTCAATTGCACATATAGGCACATAACACATGCGCATATATGAAAATAGCCGTAACTCCGAAAATTGCATAATCATGCTCTAACATACTCAAAATGCCTATATTTAATTAAAACACAAAGAATGTATCTAATGTAAATTGTGGCTGCTAAAAGATCATGTGAAAAAGTCAGCTGTAAAAAGTGACATTTAAAAAAAATAAGTGCTAGCTGTGGGCAAGCACTTCAGCTGTCAAATATTGAAATATGCTTGAATATAGAATAGAAGAGATATTAAACGGAAAGTTAAAGTTTAAATAAATTTTACAAATATTTAGGAACTTAAATTGCAATTTAAAACATGACATCACGCGTCTGATAAAAGTAACACTTATTTTATTTTTAATTTATATTAGAACGTCATTCAGTAACTTTAGAAATATCAAATTTGTTACTCGGCGGATTATAACGATCTTCCACCTAGCTAGACAGTGTTGTCTAGAGAGGATAAACAGCCCACAGATTTTATATTCCACATAATTCAATTGTCCTGCTGCAGCCTTATTTGGTGCAGCTTCCTGGATGTTACTAGACTCGAAGTTCGGCATCTTTCATTTAACGGAATCATACTTTATGTCACACATGGCTTTTATATATTTTCGGTATATATTGAATGTACACAAAATGATTTAATTTCTCAGAATCTGATACTCCGTGAGGGGATAAAATTATAATATCCGTTTTGGGGTTAACTAAAGGCTGTCTAAATAGCTGAAGTTGAAATATTTAGCTTTGCCTTTTTGAGCTATAAATAAAAATCAAATGAAATTTAGAATTGAACTGATAGGATTAGTGTCAGTATGAAATTCACACCTAAAAGTTCTTTCAACTTACGATTTTTTTTTTTTGTCATTTTTGCATTTTCAGAAATAGTAATTTGGAATAAAGTTATTTGCCTCAAACATTACATATAAACACTGATTGAATGGCCCAAGAAAATTCAGAATTTTTAAGATGCTCCCATCTTAATGTTCCCAACAGAATACCACTCAAAATATAGTGACTTATGGATATGAAGAGTCACAAGTAGGCACTTTCAGAGACAACCAGATTTCTGTGTAGAATCGATTATACAAAATAGAAAAAAATACAATTATTATTATTATTATTATTATTATTAATATTATTTAATTTAAAACAAAAAAAAATAAAGAATTTCTATATTAAATAAAAACGTAATAAGAAAAAAATATAGAACTGGTTATAATTAATAACGGCTTGTATCTAACAGAGATATTAGCTTATTTTGTACTGTAATTTTGAAAGAATAGTGTAGCGTATATTTATTTATGACAGGAGTTTGCATTTTAATTGGATTGATATATATATTTCACCATACTGAAAGCTTTGCAAAAAATTTCCGATTTACATTTGAATTTAACAGCTGTTATATTCAACTATTTATGATTTTTTTTTTTTTTTGTAGAAATTTGTGTAATGTTGGACTTTTGTTTTTTTGTTTCACTCTCATATATATATATATATATATATATATATATATACATATATTGCGATTGCAAGTTGCAATCTATTTATATATTTTATGATTGCACCTAACAGATATATTGATTTATTTTTTGTGCACTTTTATTATTTAAAACTAGAAATTTTTCCGCATTGTCCAGGACTAAAAGCAAAGGTTCATTTGACTAATTAATTTACTTTTTTTCCAACGATATCCACCACAATGGTCTTAGATAAAAGAATCCATGCTTTAAATCCAGGGCAAAGCAGGAAAAATTCGTTTTAAACTGGAATAAAATGCTGTGGGGAAACGCTAGGACAGTGCTAAGATTGAAGCTAGTTACAACCCTTCATATTATCTTGTTTGTTGTCATTTTGCCCTAAGTAAATAATTATAAGAATAAAGTTAAATTTCAGATGTAAGTTTTAAGAAATAAAAATAATTGATATCAATCGTCCAGACTAAGAAGAACACGTGGTTTGACAAAATTAAGGACTTTTGGGGCAGAATCATAAAAGACATTTACGAACATATCCTATAAAATGTCCTCCGAGGGGTTTTAGGTAGTTATTAGGACCTTGTGGGAGTGGATAAATGTGGGCGTGGCCATATGAACAATTGATACGTGCGTATCGTGGATACTCCTAGATAAAATCTTGTTCAAATTTTTTCTGAATTATGCTTATTTTCTATAATTGAACATAATTGTCAGAATTTTTAATGTGTTTACTATCTTATATATAGCATAATCACAATATGTAAAGTCAAAAATGTGAAAGACCCATACTGACTATACCATAAAAACTGATTTTACAAGTTCATTGCTACTAACATCCACACAAATTACAATATAAAATATCAAAGAGACAACAAGATAAACCAACCTCGTACATACCCCACTATCCAAGCTACTACATAGCAAATTGACTCAACTTTTTCGGAATCAAAACTTCCTTTAACTTCTCTACGATTACGTCCATTTTACCTGTATGTCGTCTTCTGTTTAAACTGCAAGTGTTCCTTTATATAAAAATAAACTGTAACTTTCGGTTATGTTGTACAATTTTCTAATGATGTTGCTTAGAAAACATAAAGGGTAACCATTTGCAATTGCCTCATTCAGGCAGCAATGATCGCTTTTATAACGATCCATGTTACTGCTATTTAATCGTGTAATATAATATTTCTGAATACATTACGATGTAAACTTGTATTCCATTTGACGATGTAATTTATACTAAAATTGAAATCTTTTCTTTTATCATAAAGTCTAAAACCAACGTAGCCATTCGGCTGTGTGTATATGGTCAAGTCCACGAAATTGATGCTTTGATCGAAATTACTTTCTATTTCAGTCAAGGTTAAGTTGGGTGGATAAAAAGAAAAGTCTAAGTTATATGGATTTTCGGGGTAAGCACACAAAATGTCATCCACATATCCAATAAATATTATTTCATTTAATATATGTGTTCCTTCCTCATATTTATTTAAGTAAATATCTGCAAGAATAGAGGAACAAGCCACTCCCATTGGTATGCCATATCGTTGTTTGTAAAAATCTGATTCGTCGTATAATACTGTTTAGAATAGAACCAACTAAGCACTTGAAAACATGTCTTTTAATTAGGTTTTGCATTTCGTACTTTTCATAACACTCTATTAAAATATTAAATAAATCTTTTATATCAATATTACAGATAAGGTCATGGAAATCGTAACTTTTGTATTGCAATTTGCCAGAAATAATCTTTAGTTTTTCTATAACTTCAAAACTATTTTTTATGAAATATGCTCCAGTATTTTTAATTTTTATCAGGATGTTCTTTAAAAGTTTCAAAAGTTTTACGTTAACATATGTTAAATAAGTTTTATATCCATTTGTGACTGGTCTAAATTTTACTGGATTTTTATGTATTTTTGGTATAAGTGTGATGTATGGGAATTTGATAGAATGTACACTGTAAAATTAAATTTTATATTTTCTTTGATTCGATTTTCAATTTCAGTTTTAGATTGGTGTAGTTGTATATAAGCATTTTTATCTTGATAACTTGCGATAAGCATTTTGTTGTAATAATATTGGCATGTGAAAGCGTAATTTGATGTTACCTTATCAACATACGAAATGACAAATTCTTGTTGTAGTTTTTTCAGATTGTATTTGTTGTATTTCCCGAAGCTTTTATATTTATTTAAAACTATATAATTCTTCTTTATACTGCTCACCACTTCCGTTTTCCATTCTTCGAAGACATGTGCTGGAAGACTGTATTTAACTGCACATTTGTATATAAAAACTTCCACGTTATTTACAATACTTTCTTCAATATCATGATATTCTTCGTCTCTATATTTAATTCCTAATGTAAAGCTATTTTTCAAATTATATCCCTCTAGTAAGTTGAGAAAGCCCGTTACTATATGCCCTGTATTATTGTTCTTAAAAGCAGGATATTTATGACATGGGCATGTTTGATCGGTTTTTAATACATCTTTACAAATTTTATTGTAGTTAAAGAAGCGTCTACCTATGGGTAAAGCATATTTATATGCCACTTTAATATATAACTTAATATTAATTTCTCAGAATCTGATACTCCGTGAGGGGATAAAATTATAATATCCGTTTTGGGGTTAACTAAAGGCTGTCTAAATAGCTGAAGTTGAAATATTTAGCTTTGCCTTTTTGAGCTATAAATAAAAATCAAATGAAATTTAGAATTGAACTGATAGGATTAGTGTCAGTATGAAATTCACACCTAAAAGTTCTTTCAACTTACGATTTTTTTTTTTTGTCATTTTTGCATTTTCAGAAATAGTAATTTGGAATAAAGTTATTTGCCTCAAACATTACATATAAACACTGATTGAATGGCCCAAGAAAATTCAGAATTTTTAAGATGCTCCCATCTTAATGTTCCCAACAGAATACCACTCAAAATATAGTGACTTATGGATATGAAGAGTCACAAGTAGGCACTTTCAGAGACAACCAGATTTCTGTGTAGAATCGATTATACAAAATAGAAAAAAATACAATTATTATTATTATTATTATTATTATTAATATTATTTAATTTAAAACAAAAAAAAATAAAGAATTTCTATATTAAATAAAAACGTAATAAGAAAAAAATATAGAACTGGTTATAATTAATAACGGCTTGTATCTAACAGAGATATTAGCTTATTTTGTACTGTAATTTTGAAAGAATAGTGTAGCGTATATTTATTTATGACAGGAGTTTGCATTTTAATTGGATTGATATATATATTTCACCATACTGAAAGCTTTGCAAAAAATTTCCGATTTACATTTGAATTTAACAGCTGTTATATTCAACTATTTATGATTTTTTTTTTTTTTTGTAGAAATTTGTGTAATGTTGGACTTTTGTTTTTTTGTTTCACTCTCATATATATATATATATATATATATATATATATACATATATTGCGATTGCAAGTTGCAATCTATTTATATATTTTATGATTGCACCTAACAGATATATTGATTTATTTTTTGTGCACTTTTATTATTTAAAACTAGAAATTTTTCCGCATTGTCCAGGACTAAAAGCAAAGGTTCATTTGACTAATTAATTTACTTTTTTTCCAACGATATCCACCACAATGGTCTTAGATAAAAGAATCCATGCTTTAAATCCAGGGCAAAGCAGGAAAAATTCGTTTTAAACTGGAATAAAATGCTGTGGGGAAACGCTAGGACAGTGCTAAGATTGAAGCTAGTTACAACCCTTCATATTATCTTGTTTGTTGTCATTTTGCCCTAAGTAAATAATTATAAGAATAAAGTTAAATTTCAGATGTAAGTTTTAAGAAATAAAAATAATTGATATCAATCGTCCAGACTAAGAAGAACACGTGGTTTGACAAAATTAAGGACTTTTGGGGCAGAATCATAAAAGACATTTACGAACATATCCTATAAAATGTCCTCCGAGGGGTTTTAGGTAGTTATTAGGACCTTGTGGGAGTGGATAAATGTGGGCGTGGCCATATGAACAATTGATACGTGCGTATCGTGGATACTCCTAGATAAAATCTTGTTCAAATTTTTTCTGAATTATGCTTATTTTCTATAATTGAACATAATTGTCAGAATTTTTAATGTGTTTACTATCTTATATATAGCCAAAATCGCTGTAATCCATGCATGATGGGTGCTCCATGATAAAGTAAAGCCCCCCTTTACAAGTCTTTGAGTGATAGATGCTCAGAACAGTATGTACTACATAATTCATGAAATGTTGCACCGATGGACTCGAAATTTCGCAAGAAAATACTTTTTTAAGGTATTTAAACAAACAAACCTAAAAAAACAAAGCAAATACATGTAGGCGTTTTTATTTACCCCTTATTTTCTGCAAAAGAATCCACCGCACTACGGCGACAAAAATTATGGTGTTCAATGATATAACTGAATTCGTTGAGTGTTCCCTGTTCTCTCTTGCACACGAAACTCAGATTTCAGGGCAAATCTGAACATCCAAATGTGAATAGAACATTCTTTGATTGCGTTTGGGTCCAAATCCCATACATTTTTGAGGACAGTATATATACAAATTGTTTATAGATTGTTTTCGATAATAGTACAGAAAGCGACAAAGAGCTCATAAAAGGTTTTCTCTCCTATTGTGTCTTTCTTTTATCTACGTACCTATGATTGATAAACTTGTTTGCTATTTCTTTTAGTATAACATTTTTCTTGAATACAACAGACAGTTAAATGCCATTCTTTTTTATTAAAATGTATAAGTCAGACTATACTTTAATTATGCCGTAAAAATATATAAAACTAACCGCAGCATTTTGCTATGTAAACTGACTTAAGAAAAATAATGCTTAAACAAATAAGAGAATAAAAACAATTTTAATTGGAAATATATGAAATGCATGAATATAATATTAAATTAAAGCAGTTTTGTTGTGTAGTCAGAAAATCGTCCTGGAATAAGCATTCAAGCAAGGTTGAGATCAAGGTTGAGATCATATTCTCCGAGATGCGACAGAACCGTATTCTCAGTGGTTTATTTTATTAGAGCTCTTCAGCAACGAATAACCGTTGGCTGCTCTAGATACATTTGCTAGATAACGGTGCAAGATTTAACTGTGTAAATCAAACAACCCAAGCTAATGTTGATATTTTGTGCTACATATTTCCATGTTACGATAATTCGTTATTGCTGAACATGAATAATTGCAGACCCGATCCAGTGGTGCTGTTTGCTTCACTATGAGCACCATTCTAAAATTCGATTTCTGTTATTTAAGTTTATGTTCTTTAATTTGATGATAGTGAATAGTGACATATATTATTTACCGATTCACGTTCGTTTATAAGCAAATTCAAGTCATCCAAATTTTCAGTGTGCATATACGTATCTATGCATCCAAGCATGAATAGCTGTATCCATATGTAAGTAGTAGAAAATGTACCGGACGTTGCTCGTGATTTAAAATGCAGACTCAAAAAAAATGCAAACTGATAAATACTACACCGAATCTCACACAGAATATCTCAGCGCGGTTAGTTTCCCCGGGTGCGAGGATGATTTCGGTAGGAAGAAAAGCTCTTTCCCCCATGTTTGGGATCAGTAGGAAGAAAAACTCTTTCCCCCATGTTTGGGATCAGTAGGAAGAAAAGCTCTTCCCCCCATGTTTGGGATCAGTTGGAAGAAAAGATCTTTCCCCCATGTTTGGGATCAGTAGGAAGAAAAGCTCTTTCCCCCTTGTTTGGGATCAGTAGGAAGAAAAGTTCTTTCCCTCATGTTTGGGATCAGTAGGAAGAAAACCTCTTTCCCCCATGTTTGGGATCAGTAGGAAGATAACCTCTTTCCCCCGTGCTTGGGATCAGTAGGAAGAAAAGCTCCTGAAATGGATGTGCGCTCAGTAATGCGGTAACTCTAAGTTCATTATAAAAATGATCAGTAAAATATGTATAATAAATCATTGGATGGGTTTATAAAACTAATATATTTTCTGGTGCACTGTATGATATATTTAGTAGCTACTGCTAAAATATAAAAGTTGAAAGGCACATCAAATGTTCTATTCGCAATATAAAAATCGGAAATATAAAAAAAGCATTTAAAGTATATTTCCTTTAAAAATTCACAGAAATTGGTCTATTAATCGTATGAATTGTGTTCAAAGTCTGTTTGAAGGGGAATTTTTCGGTCTTTCCGTTGGTGTCAAGATGAAAACTCTGTGATAATATTTTAGGTCGTTAAGGAACGCATTTGTTTGAAAATCGCCTTAATATATAAAACAACTAAATAACTGTACCGAAATTTAAAAAAAATAATAATAACGACGAGGTGCACCTGTATTCTGGATCTGAGGTACCCGTGTATCAAATTTCATGGTTGTACGATGCTTAGATTTCCCGCAATAGGCTGTACATACACACAGACTCCCACACACCACACAGAGACATACCACACACACCACATACACACACACTCACACCACATACACACACACACTCACACCACATACACACACACACTCACACCACATACACATACACACATTTTCCCTTACTAAGTAAGACGTATATTGAATAATATATCCTTTATCGAAAGGTCGCCAATATTTTTGATGTCTGTGCGTGCTCGCTGATTATAAAAAGTTCTAGACTCCTAGTCTATATTGTGAAATCTTTTAGAGTACCTCGTAGACAAACTTGATTTTTTGCCAAGCATGTTTTCTTTGATTAGGAGATTTAGCATAAATATGGCTGCTATTTTCAAAACACGCTAACGAGCTGTCGATTAATTGTAAAAGAATAGCAAAGAATACGTATCTATATCATCATATTTGGCTTATGTGACTCGCATTATTCTAAATATGTTAATTCCTTGCCACAGCCTTATATTGGCGTAGCTATCTAGACTTGATGTCCAATGGTTTGGAGTGTCTTTGATTAATCGAAATCATTTTTCATATAAAATGTAATTTCTAAATATTTCCGGTATAAATGGACAGTACATAAAAATATTTTAATTTTTCACAATCTTTTACTCTGTGAAGATAATAAGAATATTCCTTTTGGGTTATTTAAGGGATATCTAAATGACTACGTCGAAAACATTTAGCTATGACTTTCTGGGCTACAAATAAAAAATAAATGCTATTTATAATTAAAATGGTACAGTATTGTGGCAATTAATTGAGAAATGCAGTTTTTTTTTTAAATTCAGTTTTATTCAAGTTTTCTATGGATACATTTAAAACTAATAAGTGAGATGACCTCCCCGAGACTTTATAACATCGCAGACACGTTTCGGCATGGAATGTACTAAACTAGCACATGTAGTTTTAATTTCAACGTCTCTGAACCATATGTCAATAACGGCCGAAATTAGCTTGTCCATCGTCGTACAGTCAAATTTGTGAAGCCGTTTTTTGACAATAGCCCACAAATTTTCTATGGGATTCAAGTCTGGTGAATTCCCGGGCCAATCCAGTACGGTAATATTTTTTTTTTTGAGCAGAATTTTTTGATTCGCTTCGAAGTGTGACATGGCGCGCTGTCTTGTTGGAAAACGAAATCTCCGTTTGGCCACAGTTTAGCCATGGTTGGAAGCACTTTTTGGGTCAATATGACTTCGTAACTGGCACTGTTCATCATTCCCTCTACGGGAACAAGAGATTCTGTCCCCAAAACGCTGAAACAACCCCAAAACATTTTTTGGGCGGATGCTTGATTGATGTGGTGCTGATTGAGAGGTTCTCCTTGGCTCCTTCCCACGAACATAGATCTAAATCCCTGAACCACAAAATGTGTTTCGTCGGAAAAGAGAACTTTCTCCCAGTCCATGTTTTGTATTTCCGTGCCCATTCCAACCTTTTTTTCTTCATGCGAAGCGTCAGAAGCTGCTTCTTGTACGGTCGACGTGCTCTCCGTCCGCGTTCTAACAGCCTGTATCGCACTGTTGAAGGTGCAATATCAACACCAGCTGCCACCATGGACTTAGACAGGTCAAAACTGGTTAATCGAGGATTTTTAACACTCATTCGATGTAAAGTTTTGTCGTCACGAGTCGAAGTTGATCTTTTTCGGCCGCATCTTCCAGAGCGGTTGGTTCCAGCATTTCCTGTTTCCTGAAACCGCTTCCAGATCCTCCCGACACTTTCTGTACTCACTCCACATATTTTACCTATTTCCTCGAACGTCTTAGAAGTGTGTTCTCGAAGCGCAATCACTTTAGCACGTGTTTTAGCGCTGATATCCATGACGCTAATGAGCTCCGCAACAACTGAGAAACTACCACTGCGGAACACCTGCCACCTGGCGGAGGAATTTGAACACCTGCTACTTACCAGGTGCATACAAACACCTGCTACTTTGATAATAACAGCAATTTGAACTCTGAGCTAATTTGGAGTGCTTCTTCCTAAGCTTACGTGTGATAAAACGAAAAAAATGACATTTCTCAATTAATTGCCACAATACTGTAGATTTAAAACCATTATGAAATTTTACCGGCCGTTCAAATAGATACTCATGTCCTCAGGACGAGTCGGACGGTCTGGGTCTTCAACACCTTAATGTTCTCTCTCTATATTCTTTCTTTTCTTTCTTTTTGTTTTCTTTTTGTTGTTTTTTTGGTCATTTTAGAACTTTCGGAAATAATGACTTGGAATGAAATCATTTGCTTAAAACTTCACCCACCTTTTTATATTTATTACATATAAACAATATTTTAATAGTTCAATAAAATTCTGAATGCTTAAGATGAGAGCAGTCTTCCCAACAAAATTTGAGTGCAGTGTTCCCAACAGATAAACGAAACCCACAATTCTATTAATTGAAACAACCTTCACGCACATACACACACACACACATATATTTTCGTTTAGTAAGTAAGCTGTATATTACAATATATTCATCATCCAGTGCTAGTCAAAAAATTTTGATGCCTGTGAGTACTCGCGAGTTATAAGAATTGCAGACTCATGGTCTATAATGTGAAATAGCTACCTGATCTTTCGAAGCACGTTATAGACTTAAATGTTTTTTTCCCAACCATATTTCAATCTGATTAGGAAATTTAGCGCGAAAATTGCGGTAATTTTCAAAAGACGCCAACGAGGACCTTTATATAGCAAAAGTATAATACAGGAAACATATTAATGCAATCAAACTTAGCTTATATGTGACTCTCATTATGCCATTATTAAAATGTTAATTATACACAAATATAACATTTATCTACATTTATCTTTCGATAATAATTAGTTATTAAGTTCTATTTTATAAAAACATTTTTATGAATTGTAATTATTTTTATTTTGGTGGGGGGGGGGGTAACAAATAAATTGGATGGATGGATAAGGATATTTCGTGGGACCGCTGCCTGTTCACAAACAAGTGCCTAAGACGCTTGCTGTAGTTATGCATATTTATCGGACAGTAACCCAGAAAATAACAACCCTTTTAGAAGAGACATATTGATAAAGTTAAGAAAATACATAAACCGTCTCTAATCGGAATCTCAAAATTCTTTTTAAGAAAAACTTTTCCCGGAGGCGGTTCAAAACTTGACACGTAGTTTAGAAACGGCGTCTGTTATCCAACTTTATTTCTTTATAAAATGGTGTGATAAAGGAGAACTTATATTATAAAGAGAGTAATGTTTTTTAAGAGAGAGGAAGTGGGAGAGAGAGAGAGTAAGGTATGTGTTTGTTTAACGAATATTTTGAGATGTCAGGTGTTGAAGTAAATGTCAAAATTAAACTTTTTAGCATGTATACTAGTAGACATACGCTTATCTGCATAAAAAATTAGATGTAATTAGCTGTTGAAAAATTGCCTTAAAGGACAGGCCAATTATATTCTATATATGTATTACATACTAGTTTTCAAGCTTGTCATTGACAGGGAATTTTCTCTAATTCGAGTTTTCACCTCAAAAATTTGAATTCGAATTTTTGACAAAAGAGTATGTTTCAAGCATTCCTGAACTCGAATCAAACGTTTTATGGTAATATCTGTGTGCTTATGTGTCTTAGTGTGTGTGTATGTAGGGGTCAGTGACCCTATTAATGAGAAATCTCACAAACGAATCTAGTGTTTTGAACGAAACATGCAGTGAGATTATTGAATTAGGTATATTCTGGAATCCTATTGATATTGAACGTTCTGAGGTGATGTCTGTGTGTTTGTGTGTGCGTGTGAACGGGTATGTATGTCTGTGAGTCTGTAGAGGCGATATATCATGAATGAATAGAGCGTTACGAACGTAATTTTGTACATTATTACGACCCGTAAATACTGCAAACCTATTTATTATAAACGCAGTCGAACGTTTGGAAGCCCCTAGAAAATTTCGAAGAAATTATTGACAAAACATAATATATATAAATATATATATATATATATATATCAGGACATTCAATAATGTCAAAAAATGAATTATTTTAGAAGTATTTTTTTATACTAAAACGAATGACCCAAACTTTAGAACGCTAACTTGACCTCTTCTCGAAATATTGGACATTCTTCAGATAAATGGTACCTAAAATTACATAAAAATGAACAGTAATGTGCTTTATCAAATATGTAACATTTGGCGATACCTTTGGTGGCCATGGTGACTTTTTAATGGGGTGCAAATTGGCGAAAATATCATCAAATATATTGGACCAAAAAGGATATTTCTAGGACCGCTGCCTGTTCACAAACATGTATCTATGACACTTACTTGATGTAGTTATGCATATTTATCGGATTGTAACCCAGAAAATAACAACCCTTTTAAAAGAGACCTATTGATAAAGTTAAGAAAATACATAAATCGCCTCAAATCGGAATCTCAAAATTCTTTTTGAGTAAAACTTTTCCGGAGGCGGTTCAAAACTTGACACGTAGTCCAGAAACGGCGTTTGTTATATAACTTTATAAAATGGTGTGATAAAGGAGAACTTATATTATAAAGAGAGTAATGTTTATTAAGAGAGAGAGAGAGAGAGAGAATGAGAGAGAGAGCGAATGAGAGAGAGAGCGAATGAGAGAGAGAGCGAATGAGAGAAAGAGAGAAAGAGAGAGAGAAAGAGAGAGAGAGAGAGAGAGAGAGAGAAAGAGAGAAAGAGAGAGAGGGAAAGAGAGAGAGAAAGAGAGAGAGAAAGAGAGAGAGAAAGAGAGAGAGAGCGAATGAGAGAGAGAGAAAGAATCTGACTGCCCTAACCGGGAATCGAACTCTGAATTTCCGATCTGGCTAGCCGACGCTCTACCGTTGAGCTACTGGGACGAAATTGCAAGCTCTTATCGACGAAGTGGAGTCTGCATTCTCCACCCTCAAATGCCAGATTGGTGTGCAGCTGAAAATCTGACTGACCACCTCCCTCTATTTATACTTCTGGTTAGTCTCATAATACTACTTTTTTTACTCAAGTTAATATTCTGCGTGGTCGTTGTCCTTTTAATTTGAAATCGGAGCTCAATGTACTAGAGTCCATTGAATTATTGCCAGTCGTACTAAGGTCACTTTCAGTTATCCGACGAGCTCTTAACTCAAAATAATTCCTAAATACTCCTAAATTTCTTCTATCTCTGGTTCCCCTCTTACTATTCCTTTTCCTTACTCACTCCTCTCAAAATTTTGTAAATCTCATATCCTTAATCTTTGGCAAAATTATCTTAATGATTATATTTCCACCAGGACTGGTGATCCGGTTAGAATCTTGTTTTACCTCCCTATCGCGAATCCTAATTTACAAATTTTTAATAAATACCTCATTTACTTTCTTACTGGCCATGGCTCCTTTCTTGATTACCTATACTTTTCCAAAAATAAATCCACCCCTAACTGTATTTGTAATAAATTCGGTGACCTTGACCATTATATTTTCGATTGTCCTTTTCTAAAAACTTTCATCTTTGCAAACCCTCCCCCTCTAATAAACCAATTTGGTTCTCAAAAGTTCGTCCAAATCCCTCTTCAGAAGATAAAATTAAAAACTGTAATCTTGTTGCCATTGAAATTTCTAATAAAGTGACCTAAGCTCATGAGTAGATTCTGCTCTCAATTAACTTTAATGAATGAATCCCTTTATTTCATTCTTATTAACTTATATGGACTTATTATGTTCCCTCCATATTTTCTGCTTAAAAAAAAAGCTATGTTTACTGTTTCTATTTTCTCGGTTCTTTTTTATTCTTTTGACCCTTTTGATTTTTATTTTTTCTAAATTTTCTTTTCTAAATTTTATCTTAAATTTCTGGGTTTTTTTCCATGTGCCTAAATTCCATTCCTATTCCATACATTTCCTTTTTTTATATATTTTCTGAATTTCACTTTTAAAATTTAATTTTTTCTTTAATTTTAATCTATTTTTCATTATGTTAATATACCTCACTCTAAATTTTATTTTTCATTGATCATTTTACCTATATTCGCAATAACCCTTTTACCATTTTTGAAGAATGAACGTACTCGTCAAGTTAATAATGTAAAACTGTCTGTTTAACTACAAAAGTTTTCATCAATTGTTATCTTTTTAGACCTAAATAAATGTTCGTTTGGCGGGATGGTAGACCTTGGGTGCCTCTTTAGTTGTTGTTGTTGTTGTTACCCAGACCGTCCGACCTACCAGAAAGGTGTTGTTGTTGTTGAGACCCAGACCGTCCGACCTACCAGAAAGGTGTAAGGTAACTGTTTGGACGGCCGGGAAGTGCCACCCAATTTAGACCGGAACCCAGTGGGGGAGGCATCCACAGGGATCGTACCCTCCTTCCCCTACCACCAACCTCTCGGAAGGACTTACGGACCCACATGTTTAACGTGTTCGTACTCCGCGTGAACACGGCGGCAGTTTTGGCAGTGGCTGGAATCGAACCCGGGCCTAGCGAGTGCAACTCCAGCGCGCTAACCAATGGGCTACCGCGCCCCAGGACAAATTAATGTAATAAATGTAGTGTAGCCTTTCCCGGCCGTACAGCTAGCTACTCTAAACCTACTATGTGAGCCTCACGGTCTGGGATCTCCAGACCTCCAACATCTTTGCACTAACCTACAGGGTTTGTTTGTTTGGGCGCCATTGTAAAGAACCTTGCTGTCCCAACCGGGAGTCGAACCCCGGATCTGCGAACTGGCCAGTCGACGCTCTATCTCGGCCAGTCGACACTCTATCGTTGAGCTACTCTGGCGAAATTGCAAGCTCTTATCAACGAAGTGGACTCTGCATTCTCCACCCTCTAAAGTAAGATTGGTGTGCAACTGGTCTTCAGTTCTCCGACAACCTATTTGGTTCTCCAAAGTTCGTTCAAATCCCTCTCCAGTAGATAAAATTAAAAACCGTATCCTTGTTGCCATGGAAATTTGTTATAAAGTGACTTAAATTTATGAGTAAAATCTGCTCTCAATTAATTTTGATCAATGTATACCTTTATTTCATTCTTATTAACTTAATGTGAATTTATTGTGTTCCCTCCAATATATATATATATATATATTGGGCTGGTGCTGTTCTCTTCTTTTATCGGCATTATGGCCGTGAATTTGCTTCTTTGGTGATGTTAATATTACTTGTTTTTCGTATTATAACATATTTCTTCTATATATATATATATATATAAATATATATATATATATATATATATATATATATATATATATATATATATATATATATATATATATATATATATATTATTTATATATTTTATGATTGCACCTAACAGATATATTGATTTATTTTTTGTGCACTTTTATTATTTAAAACTAGAAATTTTTCCGCATTGTCCAGGACTAAAAGCAAAGGTTCATTTGACTAATTAATTTACTTTTTTTCCAACGATATCCACCACAATGGTCTTAGATAAAAGAATCCATGCTTTAAATCCAGGGCAAAGCAGGAAAAATTCGTTTTAAACTGGAATAAAATGCTGTGGGGAAACGCTAGGACAGTGCTAAGATTGAAGCTAGTTACAACCCTTCATATTATCTTGTTTGTTGTCATTTTGCCCTAAGTAAATAATTATAAGAATAAAGTTAAATTTCAGATGTAAGTTTTAAGAAATAAAAATAATTGATATCAATCGTCCAGACTAAGAAGAACACGTGGTTTGACAAAATTAAGGACTTTTGGGGCAGAATCATAAAAGACATTTACGAACATATCCTATAAAATGTCCTCCGAGGGGTTTTAGGTAGTTATTAGGACCTTGTGGGAGTGGATAAATGTGGGCGTGGCCATATGAACAATTGATACGTGCGTATCGTGGATACTCCTAGATAAAATCTTGTTCAAATTTTTTCTGAATTATGCTTATTTTCTATAATTGAACATAATTGTCAGAATTTTTAATGTGTTTACTATCTTATATATAGCATAATCACAATATGTAAAGTCAAAAATGTGAAAGACCCATACTGACTATACCATAAAAACTGATTTTACAAGTTCATTGCTACTAACATCCACACAAATTACAATATAAAATATCAAAGAGACAACAAGATAAACCAACCTCGTACATACCCCACTATCCAAGCTACTACATAGCAAATTGACTCAACTTTTTCGGAATCAAAACTTCCTTTAACTTCTCTACGATTACGTCCATTTTACCTGTATGTCGTCTTCTGTTTAAACTGCAAGTGTTCCTTTATATAAAAATAAACTGTAACTTTCGGTTATGTTGTACAATTTTCTAATGATGTTGCTTAGAAAACATAAAGGGTAACCATTTGCAATTGCCTCATTCAGGCAGCAATGATCGCTTTTATAACGATCCATGTTACTGCTATTTAATCGTGTAATATAATATTTCTGAATACATTACGATGTAAACTTGTATTCCATTTGACGATGTAATTTATACTAAAATTGAAATCTTTTCTTTTATCATAAAGTCTAAAACCAACGTAGCCATTCGGCTGTGTGTATATGGTCAAGTCCACGAAATTGATGCTTTGATCGAAATTACTTTCTATTTCAGTCAAGGTTAAGTTGGGTGGATAAAAAGAAAAGTCTAAGTTATATGGATTTTCGGGGTAAGCACACAAAATGTCATCCACATATCCAATAAATATTATTTCATTTAATATATGTGTTCCTTCCTCATATTTATTTAAGTAAATATCTGCAAGAATAGAGGAACAAGCCACTCCCATTGGTATGCCATATCGTTGTTTGTAAAAATCTGATTCGTCGTATAATACTGTTTAGAATAGAACCAACTAAGCACTTGAAAACATGTCTTTTAATTAGGTTTTGCATTTCGTACTTTTCATAACACTCTATTAAAATATTAAATAAATCTTTTATATCAATATTACAGATAAGGTCATGGAAATCGTAACTTTTGTATTGCAATTTGCCAGAAATAATCTTTAGTTTTTCTATAACTTCAAAACTATTTTTTATGAAATATGCTCCAGTATTTTTAATTTTTATCAGGATGTTCTTTAAAAGTTTCAAAAGTTTTACGTTAACATATGTTAAATAAGTTTTATATCCATTTGTGACTGGTCTAAATTTTACTGGATTTTTATGTATTTTTGGTATAAGTGTGATGTATGGGAATTTGATAGAATGTACACTGTAAAATTAAATTTTATATTTTCTTTGATTCGATTTTCAATTTCAGTTTTAGATTGGTGTAGTTGTATATAAGCATTTTTATCTTGATAACTTGCGATAAGCATTTTGTTGTAATAATATTGGCATGTGAAAGCGTAATTTGATGTTACCTTATCAACATACGAAATGACAAATTCTTGTTGTAGTTTTTTCAGATTGTATTTGTTGTATTTCCCGAAGCTTTTATATTTATTTAAAACTATATAATTCTTCTTTATACTGCTCACCACTTCCGTTTTCCATTCTTCGAAGACATGTGCTGGAAGACTGTATTTAACTGCACATTTGTATATAAAAACTTCCACGTTATTTACAATACTTTCTTCAATATCATGATATTCTTCGTCTCTATATTTAATTCCTAATGTAAAGCTATTTTTCAAATTATATCCCTCTAGTAAGTTGAGAAAGCCCGTTACTATATGCCCTGTATTATTGTTCTTAAAAGCAGGATATTTATGACATGGGCATGTTTGATCGGTTTTTAATACATCTTTACAAATTTTATTGTAGTTAAAGAAGCGTCTACCTATGGGTAAAGCATATTTATATGCCACTTTAATATATACTTCATTTATTGGAAATTTAACCTGATGTTTACGTAATATACCTGAAAAGTTAATTTTATCAAAATTCTTGTTTTTCTAATTTACGATCATATATATATTTGTGATTTAAATTTATCTTTAAAGTATTCTCCAGATTTATTTTTAAATTTTTAGCTCTTAATTTATTATAGTCTGAAAATACATCCATCTTTTCAACTGCCTGACCAAATGCGTTATCAAACTCAACTCCATTACAATTATTCCAAATCCTGTTTAAAAAACGACTTCTAATACTAAAAACCATGTTCATAATCCAATTGTTAGATAATTCGTGATTATTTGCGTGTTTTATTGAAAATTCCATAATACTGTCAATAGTACGAAATGCAAAACCCCAATTAAAAGACATGTTTTCAAGTGCTTAGTTGATATGGTTCTATTCGAAACAGAATTATACGACGAATCAGATTTTTACAAACAACGATATGGCATACCAATGGGAGTGGCTTGTTCCTCTATTCTTGCAGATATTTACTTAAATAAATATGAGGAAAAAACACATATATTAAATGAAATAATATTTATTCGATATGTAGATGACATTTTGTGTGCTTACCTCGAAAATCAATATAACTTAGACTTTCCTTTTTATCCACCCAACTTAACCTTGACTGAAACAGAAAGTAATTTTGATCAAAGCATTAATTTCCTGGACTTGACCATATACACACAGTCGAATGGATACGTTGGTTTTAGACTTTATGATAAATGAAAATATTTCAATTTTAATATAAATTACATCGTCAAATGGAATACAAGTTTACATCGTAATGTATTCAGAAATATTATATTACACGATTAAATAGCAGTAACATGGATCGTTATAAAAGCGATCAGTGTTACCTGAATGAGGCTATTGCAAATGGTTACCCTTTGTACTTTCTAAGCAACATCATCAGAAAATTGTACAACATAACCGTAACGGAAAGTTACAGTTTATTTTTATATAAAGGAACACTTGCAGTTTAAACAGAAGAAGACATACAGGTAAAATGAACGTAATCGTAAAGAAGTTAAAGGAAGTTTTGATTCCGAAAAAGTTGAGTCAATTTGCTATGTAGTAGCTTGGATAGTGGGGTATGTACGAGGTTGGTTTATCTTGTTGTCTCTTTGATATTTTATATTGTAATTTGTGTGGATGTTAGTAGCAATGAACTTGTAAAATCAGTTTTTGTAGTATAGTCAGTATGGGTCTTTCACATTTTTGACTTTACATATTGTGATTTAAGTATGGTGTACTTGGTTTTCGACAGTGTATCCGCTTCCGGGAGTGTCGGCATGACACTAAGCTGGCTTAACCGGGAGGATGGGGTCACAATCCCCCCCGGCGAAATTTTGATACATTGTCGTTCTTTCTGTCTTCTCTTTATGTTCTATATACATATATATATATATATATATATATATATAATAAAAAATTTTAAAAAATGCTATGTTAACTATTCTTATTTTATCGGTTTCTTCTTTTTCTTTTGATCCTTTTTATTTGTATTTTTTCTAATTTCTCTTTTCTAAATTTTTTTCTGAATTTCTGTTTTCGTTTTTCATGTGCCAATTTTTTTTTTCTTTTCATATTTTTTCTTTTTATATATTTTCTAAATTTCACTTTTGAAATTTTGTTATTTTCTCTAATTTTAATCTATTTTTCATTATGTTATTATACCGCACTCTAAATTTTATTTTTCAATGATCTTTTTATCTATATTAGCTATAACCTTTTTCCTATTTTTGAAAAATGGACATACTTGTCAAGTTCAAATATAATGTAAAACTCTCTGTTTAATCACAATATTTTTCATCCATTGTTATCTTTTTAGATTTAAATAAATGTTCGTTTGGCGGGATAGTAGACCTTGGATGCTTCCTAAGTGCAGAGGGTATCCTTTCCCAGCCGTGCAGCTAGCTACTCTAAACCCACTATGTGAGTCGCACGGTCTGGGGTCTTCAGACCTCCGACATCTTTGCACTAACCTACAGGGTTGATTTGTTCGGCCGCCATTGTAAAGAAACTTGCTGCCCCAACCGGGAGTCGAACCCCGGATCTCCGAACTGGCCAGCGACGCTCTACCGTTGAGTTACTGGAACGAAATTGCAAAGTCTTATTGTAGAAGTGGACACTGCAACTGCCGTTTCATTCCTGTCTCATTTCTTTCATGAATTACACCGCACCACTCGCCCTAAGATGTATCACAAAAAACTACTCACGCCAGGCTTTATATGTTAAAGAAAGTTCCTAGTTTTGCAACATTCTAAAACTCTCATCTTTGAAACGCAGAGATTTGTAGCATCCCTAGGCACACTCCAAGAATGTTCTAGGTAGTTAGCAATGAGATAACGCGTTACAGTCTCGAAGGAGTGATATAACGAGTTTTGTGCTTCTTTTATAAAAATAGAGGAAATGTTTCCTTCCTTGAAATATACGATTTTTCAGTCCCAATAATTCGCAGTAATAACTGTACCTGCGCAGGGCATTAGCGCTTTAGTGTTGTTTAAGGCTCGCCATCTGCTGGTAACCAACCTACTGCCCAATCTCTGGAGTGTGAGTCCCATTTGACTTTTAAAACATTTATCTCTCGGTTGTAGCCAGAAATGGAATTGAAAAGGGGCTGGAGGGAAATTCAAAGGGGTCTCAACAGTCTTAAAGACGGGGCTCACCAAAAACACGATTAATCATTAGCATTTATAAACCATAATAGTTACTATTATATATTTCCATTCATATAAAATATTAACAAATAAATGTATGTTTATATTTGTAAATTAGAGCTGATTATTTATATCCATATATCTACTATACACCAATATTAATATATAATAATTAAGATTGATTTTATTGTAAGCATTAACTATTAATAAAGCTGTTAATAATTTGTAGAAACATTCTGAAAGTTAATGCTTAATATTAACTCTTGCCTCCTTATCACTTGATTTTGAATCTATAACGTATAATATTAAAATCCACAATATTATTATCATAATTTTAAAATATTTTTAAATATATAAATAAATAGATTAGTATAATCTGAAATTCAGCTAAATTAAAAATTTTTTAAATCAAAGTCATTTTAAAAAATATACCAATGAAATTTTGTATGCTAAATTTGAACGACATTTTATACGAATTTTCACAGCACTGGTATAAATTTAACATTTTTATCAGTGGGGCTGAATATACCTCCTGAGGAGTCTTTGCCCCCTCCAGCTCTTACCTGACTACGGCCTTGTTTTCTATATACACACTGCTATAAAAATTTGTGCACCAAGAAGTAATTGCGGAATCATAATGAAACTTGTTATGAAGGTACGTATTAGGCAGATATGCAAATGAATAGAAATACAGCTTGATCGTGCATTGCGTAATGCCACCAGAAGACGTTGAAATTTGTTCTCCCTGACGCAGAAAAAAGGTACGCAGAGGATTTTTGTCCGTACTTAATCTGCTGCAGAGGGACACTTTTTCATCAAGTATGCCGTTACGCTGTAATCGAAGACAATATGATCAGCTGTCAGAGTTCGAGAGGGGAAGAATAATCGGGATGATGGAAACCGGGGTCAGATCGGCCAGTAGCCCGCCACCTAGGTCGTTCTGACTTTAGTGTGGGGAGGTGTTGGAACCAGTGGACGAGAGAGAGGTCGCATACAATGGCAGCCAGGCTCAGGACGGCCTCGGTAGACTAATAGCCGAGAAGACCGCCACATCACCGACACGTATGCACAGCGCCAACTGCATCATTGTCCGCCATTCGGACACAGGCAGAACCTTCACTACGGATCCCTGTGTCTGTCAGTACCATCGCGAAGCGCCTGACTGAAGGACATTTGGTATCGCGGCACCCATTACGTGTGCTGCCAATGACACCTTTGGAGTGGTTAAAGGCCCAGACCACACGACCAACCCAAGGGTTTAAGGTAGCAAATTGTGTGGCCGGACCTTTGGAGTGGTGTCGTGCTCGACGGGATTAGACCGCAACCGAAAGGAACCAGGTCGTCTTCAGCGATGAATCAATTTGGGCAGTGATGACAATCGTGTACGTGTGTGGAGGCCCCGTGGTGATTGCCTCTGTGGCGCAGTAAAGTAAAATACTTAAATTTTTAGATTTTAGATTATTAACTTCTACTATAATTGACATGACCGTAAATTATCGTATTCGTGGAACATTGCATTGTGCAGCTTTCACCTATTTTAGCTTTAGCGCGAGTCCTTAAATAGAATATTAATTAATATAAGACTATAATTAACTGCACCATTTTAACTTAACATAAAATCATTTATTATTAATATTCTCTTAATTATTATATTAGTTGCAATAATTATTCATATTCTTGCGGCGGAGGGAGATAATGTGAAACCATGGTTTAAATATACGTAAATTGCATTTGAAATTTCGACCTCGTCCTAATGCTTTCCCTGTAAATTATGCTATGTATATAGGAAAAGTAAAAAGTATTTCGACAGAACATCCACGATACATTGAATGATTAGGGTCGGTACTCGATACTATTGGTATAAGCGATACTTATATAGAGACACTTCACAGTCCTGATTAATATGTACTTCTACACAAGCATTGGAAGAGCAGGTTCCCTCTTGATTGAAGTCAACTTTTTTGAGACGACGTCTGCGCGCGCGCGCGCGTGTGTGTGTGTGTCTGTGTATGGGACTGTTGAGACGATATATCTCACAAAAGAATGGAGCGTTTTGAATGGAATTTGGTACACAAAAATAACAGGCCATGAATACCATTAGCTTATTGATTTTAAACGCCATCAAGTAATCGGAAGACCCATACATTTTCGAATGAGTTTGGCGCGGTAGCCCAGTGGTTAGCTCGAGGGAAATGCACTCGGTAGGCCCGGGTTCGATTCCCTCCGCTGCCAAAACTGCCGCCGTATTCACGCGTAGTACGTTCACGTTAAACATGTGGGTCCGTAAGTTCTTCCGAGAGATTGGTGGTAGGCGAAGGAGTGTACGGTTCCTGTGGATGCCTCCGCCACTGGGTTTCAGTCTAAATTGGAAGACACTTCCCGGCCATTTAAACAAACACCTTACATCATGCTGGTAGGTCAGACGGTCTGGGTCTCCACAACAACAACAATTTCGAATAAAATCTTGAAAAAATCATTAAAAATTCAGAACTTTTAATAACCTGCAGAAATTTTAATAACCTATTTCCCTGCAGACTTATATTAACGTTCTCTTTATTTTAATTAAATTTATTTCACTTTTAATTCAATTTTCATTCTCATTCGATAACCGGACTTATTTACAAAGGTGGCGTAGAGAAAATACGAAAAAACTAAAATATCTCGTGAACGGCTAGTCCTAGCAGTGTAGTGGGGTTGGTTTTATTTATTTCTGCGTTAAGAATTACGTATAATGCAATCATTTAATGGATATATATTTGAGCAAACGTAGTTTTTTATTTTAGATTTTGACTATTTTTATGAGCCATTTTGGAAAAAAAGCAGGTTATTTTTTTCCGAATCGTACCAAAATCTAATCAGCATCAGGGAAACCGACAAGCGACTTATCTACCGAAATTTGTGAAATTCATTCCATTAGCTTTTTAGCTAGAGTGGATACAAGCTTTTGCGGGCCATTTCGCAATAAAAGGGTGGTTCTTTTATCCAGAATTGTACTCAAAACTAATCAGCACCAGACTCGCCCACAAGAGATTTACCTACCAAATTTTATGAAATTCGGTCAATTAGTTTTTCAGCTACACACACAGACGTCACGCTAAAAATGGTTTTTTCGTATTCAAGAGGTCTCGAAATGCGTAGATCCGTCGAAAAGTCGAGTTGCGATTTTCGGCATGATTTCAATACTTTCCCTATACCTTACCATGTATTGCAGGGAAAGTGATACCTCAGTACATTTTTGAGGTGTGTCTGGATATCTTCAATTTCTCCACATTCAGCAAAAAAGGGGGAATGCAGAATTTTATTTTACACAAAAGCTTTTACACGAATGGAGAAATGAATTGAAAATCTCCCATGAGTGGAGGTTTTGCATGTGGAGTTGAATAACGGTGATAATACGGCTTTGGTGTGCTGCGATTTTAAGCATCAGAATTGTATAGATAAAACTATTTTTACTTTCCCCACAATACAATGTAATTTATGGGGAAAGGATTTGAAACCGTGCCGAAAATGGAACTCGAAATTTCGACTAATCTACACATTTTGGGACCTGAAGAACACGAAAAAATCTATTTTAGCGTGACACCTGTATGTGTCTGTGTGTATGTGTGTGTATGTGTGTGGGTCTCTATGTGTGTCTGTCTGTGTGTGTGTTCGTCTGTGTGTGTGCGCGTCTGTGTGTGTGTGCGTCTGTGTGTGTCTGTCTGCAATGTATGTATTCATTTTAACTCAAATTCCAGTTGACCGAATTTCATAAAATTCTATAAGCTACTTTTAGGGGGTCCTGGCGCTGATTAGAAGGTGGTACAATTCGGAAAAAATATCTAGCATTTATTTGCAAAATGGCCCACAAAAATTGTATGCATCCATTCTAGCTAAAACACTAATTAAACAAATTTCACAAAATTTGGTATTCCTGGTGCTTATTAGATTTAGGTGCGATTTGGGGAAAGACAACCTGCCTTTATTTGTGAAATGACCTGCAAAATCGTTAAAATATAAAACAAAAGAACACGCATGCTCAAATGTATCCACTAGATGCTTGTTTTACACGTAATAGTTGAGAGTGAATAAAATAAGACTAACCCTCTTTCTGTAGGTCTAGCCGTTCTCGATATATTGTATTTTTTCGTATTTTTCTAAGCCGCCTATAAAAATATGTCCAGTTACCAAATGAAGGCAAAAATTTACTTAAAAATGTGCTATTTTGTGCTATTAAACTCAATTTAATGAATTATTTAAGAAATAAGGAGAAAATGAATTTGAGTCTGTGTAGCCTTTCATTATAGATTTTGGCGAATTTTTCGGGCCATTTCGCAAACAGAAAAGACATGTTCTTATTTTTAAATCGTACCAAAATCGAATCAGCACCAGAGTCAGCCACAAATGACTGACTTATAAAATTTTATGAAATTTAGCCAATTAGTTTTTGAGTTCGATTGGATACATACATTGCGCAGACAGACACACGCACATACAGACATCACGCTAAAAATAGATTTTTCCTCTTCTGTCGCTCTCGAAACCTGTAGACCCGTTGAAAACTCGAGTTACTATTTTCGACATGATTCCCTTACTTTCCCTAAAAGTTACCAAATATTGCAGTTAAAGTAAAAAATGATTTTCTTATTAAGTTAATAATAGATAGTAGCTTTTTAGCTTCAAACATAGGATAAAAATAGTTTACACTTTGATGTTACAATTTAAAAGAAACCGCATGGCAATCCGACTAGAATTAAGCCCAAAACAGTAAAAAATGTCTATGTCACAATGCAAATTTTCATTGACACACATGTTAAATAATACAAGCTAGGTTGTTTGCATGACTGCGTGAAAACGATATCTCCCCTGTATTTTGCCATGAATACATATATGTATATATCTATATAAATACAATCGAAAAATCTGTCCTGTATGTGTTTGTATCCTCATCACGGCTGAGAACGGCTGCAACGAATTTTATTAAATTTCTGTGAAATAGCCCCACTTACAATTTAGCCTATTTTTCTAGTTTCAAGAAACATGGTTTTGCTGAGACATTAAAAAACAAGAAATATCAATCATGCATAAAGCATTGACTATGAAACACTTTCCATCTGAAATGCAATCCTCTGTGGGTCACGTGATCTCTTCATATTGCATGGGTGTAATTATTATTCTAATTTTTATTTTAAGAACTTTCGAACATATTTTGCTGATTTTTTTTTCATATATATTTTATGGGATACTTTGAATATTTCCTAAAATTTTCGAAGCAATTTGTGAATTTTCACTTCGCTTAAAAAAATGTTTGAAAAATTAGGTCTCATTAGGTCTCATTTCTTAATGTGTTATATTAAATAATAATTTAAAATATATCAGCCCTAAATGTATCACATTTTATAGATTTTTAAATAAAATTGTATTTCAGTTGGAAAGTGTTTCATGATCAATGCTTTATGCATGATTGATCTTATTGTCTTATATATAAATGACTATAGGCGGATTATTGTCCGAAAAAATACAAAACTATTAAACAAGTATCTTATGTCGTAAATGGAACGAAATAAATCCAGAAGAATAAGGTTAACAAATTTATTACATAATATTGCATAAATATAAACATATTTCAAAATAGTTAATACTTTTTATTTTTATGTAATATTTTTGATAAATTTATTATAGAAACGCGCAATATCGTGCAATAAGAAACGTGCAATTAGAATGGTGCATGTTAGCGTTCAAAAATTTGTGTCATTCGTTTTATAATATAAAACACGTAAGAAATGATTATTTGTGTAACATTATTAAATATTTTGATTTTTAAATGATTTTTAAAAATTTCCATTTAAAAATTTGAAAGTTCGATTGCGTTTAAAATCATCCATCGGCTTCAAGTACTCACCGAATGTAATATTTGCAGCAAATTTTGTTCTAAACGCCCCATTCGTTCTTGAGATATCGCTTCCACAGACTCCATTTCTCTCTCTCTCTCTCTTTCTCTTTCTGGCACACACATAAACACACAGACATCATCTCAAAACCGCTCGTAACTTTTGAGGACTAGATTTCTGTTTAAAATCAATCATACTGAATAGAAACAGTTGTATTATAATTTTTTGTAAAGGTAGAATCTAGAAGATAAAATCATGAAAATATCTATATATTAAATGAAAAAGTAATAGCATAATTGTGCAATTGACAGGTGTTTAAAATTTTTTTGAATTGATTGTAACGAAACGTATCCTTTGTAATCACGAGTGTATGCGCAGGATATAAGAACGAGTCTAAGTTTCGGGATAACATACGTTTATTCAGAAGCACAAAGTAAACAGGAACAATGTACAATCAAACAGCATTTAAATGCTCCACATAGAATAACTAACATTATTCAGAGAATGTTAATAAGAGAAGTAATTTCACAAAGCAATGGCATGGTAGGTCGGACTGTCTGAGTCTCAACAACAACAGCAAAGCAATGGCTACTATTCTCAAAACACTGACATAAGTCACAGTTCACTGTAGCTCGTATATTGTCAACTCCTCTACAACAAAGGGGTGAGTCCTTTTTATAGTCTCTCCATAGAAACTTCTGGAAATCCCTATATCTCAAAGAATAATCGCTCATCGAGAAGTTTCTGGAACATTCGGGAAGTCGCCAAATGTCGCCAAATTGGCGATAAATCGCAAAATATGGCAACCCCTCTTCTAACAGGGAAATTCTAGTAACCCTCGGCTCACGTCATGATTACACCATGCACTGTATTTTCTTCACCTGGTTTTCTAGACAGACGAAAGAAAGTGAGCGAAACAGAACATTCCCCGTTCTCAACATTAATTAAGTCAGAGGTTTACATCTAACAGAGAGGAATGTTTATTTTGAAATGCAGTTTAGAAAGTATAGTGAAGGGATATGATAGGGAATTACATTTTAATTTAGCTGGTATATATATATGCCACTACACTGAAAAGTTCAATTGAAAACCTCAAATTTGCATTTGAATGGATCAGTTACATATTTAATTTTTTCATGATTGTTGGTTCCGATAGAATTTCAAATAATTCTGTTTTCTGGTTTTGGCGTTACGATCGCATATTTCTTTACGAATGCAAGTTGCATTCTTCTTTCATTTTTCATGTTTGCATCTAAAAGGGATATTGATTTATTTGTAGTTGTTGTTGTTGAGACCCAGACCGTCCGACCTATCAGAAAGGTGTAAAGTAACTGAGATTCATTTGTAGTGTACTTGCTGTACGCATTGATTTATTTGTAAACTACAAAATTTCTTGGCGTGGCCCAGGATTATAAGCAGAGGTTCACTTTATTCAAATATATATATATATATATTTAAGATGGTTAACAAATTGCCCTTAGATAAATGAATCCCTGCTTAAAATCCCAGCAACGCAAAATAAATTCGTTCTATTCTGGGATAAAATATATTCTTATTTAACTGTTTGATATAAATAACATTATTCATCCCAACCAATTTGGATTTCGAAACGAAAATCAACTGAACTTGCAATTTTAGCCTCCCTAAGTACTATACAGCGCAATCTTGATATTAAATGTTTGGTTCTTAGTATTTTTTTATTTATCAAAATCTTTTGATACTATTCATCACCAATGTGAAAAAATCATCAAAACGTGACCGCATTGGTATTTAAAATATTACTAATATTTTATTCAAAAATTACTTAACTGATCATAAACAATTCGTCCGGTTACAAAACGTACGCTCTAGTTATGAAACTATCCTCAATGTTGTTCCAAAAGGCTCAATCTTAGATTCGATTCTGCTGTTAATTTACATAAATGATATCTTGTATGTTCCGACTTGTGCTTCCAAAATAATTTTTGCTGATGATACGAGCTTATTTTTTATTGAGGAAGACATCCAGACTCTGGTCAATCATGTAAATTTTTAAATCCATAATTTTATAGACTGGTTTGATCAAAACCTCTTAACCTTAAATACTGAAAAAATTAAATGTGTTCTTTTTGACAGGAAAGAATCTGCTCGTGATATAAATTATATATACATATACATATATATATATATATATATATATATATATATATATATATATATAAATAGCTCCCGTATTATTTTTTCTTCGGCTGTTAAGTTCTTAGGCTTTATTTTACAGAATGACTTAAAATGAAATAAACAAGTTGACCATATTTGTAATAAAGTAAGAAAAAACACTGAATTAGTTAGAACTAAATTATCTTTTTTACCTAAAACTGTTTTAATTATGCTCCATTACAGTTTAACGTTTCCTTATCTGTATTATTGTAAACTAGTTTGAGGAAACTATTACCAAAAATATAAACAGGCTTCTCATTCTACGAAATAAATATAAGTCGCTTCTTAAAGATTTCTTTGATTTGAATATTTATGAGCATGATTTTTGTTCTCGCTACAAAATTTAGTCCGCTATTTATATTTCAGCATATTCATCATAATCAGCATTGTAGTAACTTCTTTTGCTAATTTTCACGATCATACTTATAATACTCGTAATAACAATCGACTGTTATCTTCTTTTCTCGAACAAACAGTATATAACTAAATTACCATTCTACTGGTCGAAAATTATGGAATTATTTTCCACTTTTCCTAAAATCACTAAACAGTGAAAATAGTTTTAAGAAGTACTTAAAGATGTTTCCATTATAGATCTGATTGAATTGCTGAGCTATTACTTATTTGTTTTGCTACTTGTATTTCTATTTATTATTTCTTGTTTATTTCGTTATGGCTTTTGTTCTGCCACTGACCATTGCTTTAATGCTAGCGTGTTACCAGTTTGGTTGGGGACTGTGGACCCGTCAGATCTATCTAAAGCACCTTTTTACGCAATTCTTTGCCCCCACTTTTATGCATTTAATTATAAGTAGAAATTGTATGTATTGTGTATATTGTATTGCAAAATAAAGTTTATGAAAGAAAAATATTGTGAAGAAAAATGCTAGTACAGCGCTAGGATTAAAGCTGGCTGCATACCCTAATATTATTTTCATTTGAATCATTTTGCTATACTAAAATTAATTAGAGGGGTGTAGTTAAATCCTTGAACTTTTCTCTACCATGATATTTCAGATGTTGGTTTTAAATAACAAAAATAATTGATATCCGTTATAAGACAATGAATAATATGTGATTTGCCAAAATTGTAGGGACTTTTTAAGACATAATCATCAAAAAAGTCATTTAGGGAGATCTCCTAAAAATGGCTTTTAGAGGACTTTCAGGGATATGTTAGGATCCCTGTAGCTATACTCTCATATTATGAGAGTATATTGGAGTAGAGAAAGACTGGAGAAATGTGGGCGTGGAACTATACAAAATTAATAAATGTCCACGTTCAGGATATTTACATTTATATATTTAATTAACCCCTTGACCTAAGAATTAAGATACATTAAGTGTAATATCAGGACATAAACCACGTCCCCTACATCTACGCCTCCTACATTTCTGTAAGATTCAGGATATAAACCATGCCCTCTACATTTCTGTAGGATTCAGTATGTAAGCCACGCCCCCTACATTTATGTATGATTCAGGATATAAACAACGCCTCCTACACTTCTGTAAGATTTGGACATAACAAAATTTAAATCTGCGGGCGTCCCACAGACGTCAAGGTCTACAATGCTTAACGAAACATATGATATATCTGAGACGTCGTTGGATATAATAAAGGGATTAATTAATCTTTTATCTAATTTTTTTTAAATAATGCTTGTATTGAATATAATTATCTAGATTTTTCTATTTGTTTTAAATCTTGTAGGAGGCAGTACCGCTGTCATCACTACGTGACGAAATTCTGTGTAAAAATAAAAGCCCCTTTACAATTTTTTAGGGATACTACCGTCCGGAATTGAAGTTCATAACAGTAAATTGCGCATAATTCATGAACTTCTGCACCGATTGACATGTTTTTATAAACGAGAAGCCGCTGAAAGAAATTCGCACGAAAGGGAAATTTTAAAAAAAGAGTTCATTTCAAGATATCAAAATTGATTGGTTGAAATTTCTTATGGAAAAATATAACTAAAAATAACTACTTGCTGAATGTGGATGTGCACATTTTATCTTTTACTTCAACTATTTTTTTATATTTTCTGTCACTAATGTGAAAATGAACACGTTTCATTCGTTAATATTTAATGAAACCCAATGGACTCAAGAGTTAATCACTAACTGTAAAATTCACAAAAATCATTAATTATTTTTGAGTTATTATAGTTGACACATACATACATTACACTTCAATTGCAGGGGAAACACATCATACACGCATGTATAGAAACAGTCTTACCTCTAAAAATATTTGAGTTGTGTCCCCAATATTTGTAAATCTAACGAAAACTCGATTTTGAACGCTGGACTCTGTTACAATAATTTCCCTATACATAGCATATCGTGCATTGTGTGGAATGTCAAAATACGTTCAATATTTTGAAGTAAATAACTTAAAGCTACATAGCTGAGTTCTCAGGTGCGAAAGTACTGATAGAACACGATAAAATATATTCAAAATATTATACGAGACGTGTATATGGTAAGGAAATCAGGACCTTTTACAATTTCAGACGTCTACTATTTGCCTATGATAAAAACGGCGCTATAAAATATGATCATTATTTTGCGAGTTAGTTAAACATTTAACTTTTGCGGATTCATTACACCTACACAGAGTACATACCTATTATTAACTGTGGCTGCTAAATAAGCTTGCCTGAAGAAAGGTCCCCCTAAAATGTGGCATTATGAAAAAATAATTTTTAGCTGAGAGCGCTTTAGCTGGCAAATATTGAAATATGTATAATTAGAGATTAGAAAGAAAATGAAAATAAAAGGTAAAGTTAAAATCAATTTAAAGAATACTTTAGAAATATGAATTACATTTCAAAATTTGCCCCGTTAAATGTAATGTTGTTAATTTATGTTGTTTAAATGTTGTTAATTTATGTTAGAACTACATTCAGAAATTGTAGAAAATTCAAAACGTTAATTTGTTATCCAGTAGAATGTAATGTAACACAATACATTTTTAATAACCAGCCAATGATGCCTGGAGGAGATTGGTAGTCCGCGACTTTCTGGTCTACATTTATCGATTTCTTGCTACGGCCATATTCCCCATAGCGTTCTAGATATAGGTCGTATTTAAAAAGCACCATTACGCTTAAACAAAATCTTTTTTTATGTAAAATGCAGTTTCTTAATATTTGCGGCATACATGTGATAGTACATAAAAATATTTTTATGTTTCAAAATATGGCTCTCTGTTAAAACATACCATAATACATCGGGTTTAATTAAGTGATGTCTAAAGTAGCTGCTTTGAAAACATTTAGCTATGACGTTTCAGGCTATAAATGAAAAATAAATGAAATGTAGAATTGAAATGGTAGAATTAGTACCAATATGAATTCACACCAAAAGTTGAATTCATTTCCGCATTCTTTTGGGCATTTTAGGTATTTCGGAAATAGTGATTTGGAATGAAATCATCTGCTTAAAACTTCACCCTCTTTTTTTTATATGTATTACATATAAACAATATTTTAATAGAACCCCTCCCCCTTGCCTAAAAAAAGTCAGAATGCTTAAGATTGTAGGACTTGAAGAGTCCAAAGTAGAAACCGTTTTTGGGATCAAATCCCCACAATTGGAACCTCAAGGGCAATCTGATTTCTGTTTATAACCGATCATACTAATAAAAAATAAATCATATTATTCTTACCAGAAAATCAAAACCCGAAATTTCTGTTAAAGAAGCAGTAATGAAATACATATACAATTGACAGAAGTTAAAATAGTTTTGGGACTGGTTATTATTAATAAAGTCAGAGGTTTACATCTAACAGAGAAATTGTTTTTTTTAAAGCAATTTTGAAAGTATAGTGTAGTCTTTTATGATAGAAGTTTGCATTTTAGTTAGGCTGACATATATGCTACTACACTGTAAGTTCTGTTAAACATGTTAAACATGTTCTGTCAGGTTTTGAATTTGAATGGGACAGTTACATATGTAGCTTTTTGTGATTGTTGGTTTTGACAATATTTTACGTAATTTTGAATTTTGATTTTGACGTTCCCCTGGCATATTGATCAGCCGCATCCGCTAAGTTGGAATGAAATCATCTGTTTAAAACTTTAAATTTGAAGTTGCGATCTATTTTCATTTTCAATGTTTGCATCTAACAGATATATTGAGTTATATGTAGTGTACTTTAATTATTTAAAGATAGAAAATTACTCAGCGTCATCCATAATTAAAAACAGAGCTTCATTTAATTAATTTATTAATTATTTTCAAACAGATGAGAACTGGCTTCAGATAAAAACAAATTCCTGCTTATAATCCGGACAAGCTAGGCAGGATAAATTCTTTCTAATGTGGAATAAATATATTGGAACAAAAGTGAGTACAACACTGCTAGGATTAAAGCTAGTTGAAACGCCTAAAACAATCTTCCTCGTTATGATTTTGCTCTATGAAACTAATTATACGACTATAGTTATAGTTTTTAATTTTCTTCCACCATGAGATTTCAGATGTGAATTTCAAGAAATATGAATAATTGATATTCGAATAACTGATAACTAAGAACAACTTGTAATTAATAAAAATTACAGACATTTTGGGATATAATCTAAAAAAGGAAACATTTAGGGACATATCTTAAAAAATCTGATGTGAGCAACACGACTTTCCTTATATAATGTAATGAATTTACTACTTTTACATTAAAAAAAATAGGATTTCCTTATAGTAGATACTTATATTCTTTCCAAAATACTGAATTTTCGACTATTAGTCGCTATTTTTATTGATTTAATGGCTTTTTTATCCATTTGGCGAGATTTTTGTTAATTTGGCAACATATTAAAGTCGCCAAGTTGGCGACATTCCGCCAAAATCGTCGCCAAAATCTCGCCAAGCGTTATGGACGAAGAAATAAATTATTCTTAGAGCAGAAAAATGACTATTGGCGATCAAATACAAAAGTATTACTCAAAGTATCTTTTTTCATGAATGGAATGAGCTAGATCCACGAGAATGATGTCACCCAATTTATCGCATGGTATTACATATGAAAAGTATACATGTTTCTCAATAGGAAATATTATTTTTTTATTTTATATGAATTTTTGATAATTTTTTAAAAAAATTTGCAATATCTCGAGAACGGTTCATATTAGCGTTCCAAAATTTATGTCAATCATTTTCTAATGAAAAATTACGTAAAAAATGTCTATTTGCGTAACTTTATTAGCGGTTTTGATTTTCTGACGCTTTTTCTCAAAATTTCACTAGAAAACTTAGGGGGGTTCTGAACATTCGATTGCGTATAAAAACAATAAGCTTCTATTGTTTACGGATTGATTTTTGTACCAAATTTCGTTCGAATCGGTCCATTCGTTCGTCAGTTATCGTCTCCACAGACTCACACGCACACACACACAGAACACAGAAACATCACTTCAAAACTGTTTGATTCGTGATCAGGGATGCTTGAAACGTGCTCTCCCGTCGAAAACTCGAATTCGAATTTTCGACCCCGTCACAATACTTTCCTTACACATTATGTATATAAGGAAAGTAAAAAGTACTTTCAAGGAACCTTTAGGAATAGGAACCTTTAGGATACAAAATTGGGAGCGTTGATAAATAAAACTGGTACATGTCCATGTTCAAAATATTCACAATTTAATCCTGTAACTTTATTTAAACATTTCATATTTTCTATAATTGAACATAATTATCAAAATTTCTAATTTGTATGTTGTCTTATAGGAGTTAGGACCGTAGTAATTCTTGCCTGATGGGCTTGTATGCAAAAGTAACCATATAACAATAGTTAGCTCCTTTATAATATTTTGAGGGTTATTACCATGCAGACAAGAATTGCAGAACAGTATATTGCGTATAATTCATGAATATCTACTACCATTGACTCTAAATTTTACAGGAAAATACTTTGATGAGTTACTTCGAGAGACAAATACTAACGAGACCATATAAAGGCATGTAGAAGTTATATTTACTCTTTATTGTTTGCAAGAGAATTCATCATACTGCCACGACCAAAAGCGTTATATTCAACGATACTACAGAATTGGTTGAGTGTTCCATGTTCTCTCTAGACTAACACATGTCTGGGTTCTGATTGCAGTGAAAATTTCGATTCGTCCGTGAGGAGAACTTTCGCCCATAGTTTTTTGACTCAAATTACATAACGTTTGGTGAGCAATGCGATTTATTCATATATATATATATATATATACACTGTCGGAAAATAAAATCCCAACAGCATGAAGGAGTTGTGCTAGATAAACCAAATTTGGGATGCTCGTTTGCACATATGAAAATGACCCCTATTCAAACTTCGAGCTAAACGAATAAGAGTGGCGCTGGTAGCGCCAGTACGATCATGCAAATCACGTGTGTTTTAAATACTCGGTGTAAACTTCGTGAGCGTTATTTATCTTCCAGACTGGGCGTTGTGAGCTAGGTTTGAGTCAAGAATGCCTTTAAGGAGACAAAAAAGGCAGTATCAGCAGTTTAGTGAGTTTGAACGAGTTCGTATAATAGGGCTACGAGAAGGTGGATATTCTTTCCTCGATATTTCAGAAAGACTTGGCAGGGATGTATCCACTGTGCATGATTGTTGGCAGCAGTGGTCACGGGAAGACACTGTCTCAAGAAGACCGGGGTTCGGCCGCACACTGGTCACTACTGAGAGGGAAAACCTCCGTATTCGCTGCGTGGCTGTGGCAGGTCGTACTGCATCTGCAGCAGCAATTAGAGCTTTCGTTGGCCCCAGAGTGACCCAGCGAACTGTAAGAAATCGATTACTTGAGGGACAGCTCCGAGGCAGACGGCCTGTAGCGTTCATACCACTAACTCCGAATCACTGCCATCTGCGACGTCAGTGGTATCATTCTAGAGCCCATTGGAGGGCAGAGTGGAGATTTGTTGTATTCTCAGATGAGAGCCGTTTCTGTCTTGGTGCCAGTGATGGTCGTATGTTGGTAAGAAGGAGGCCAGGTGAGCGCTTGGAACCAAGCTGTCTGCGGGATAGACACTCTGGGCCTACACCGGGAGTTATGGTCTGGGGAGTCATTTCCTATGACAGCAGGAGCACACTCGTCGTTATCCAAAGCACATTGGCAGCAAATTTGTACATCAGACTGGTGATTAAACCGGTTGTGCTGCTATTCATGAGCAGTATTTAAGAGGGTGTTTTCCAACAGTATAACGCTCGTCCTCATAACGCTGCTATCACCCAACGTGCTCTACAGAGCGTCGACGTGTTGCCTTGGCCTGCGAAATTACCAGATATTTCTCCCATCGAGCGCGTATGGGACATTATTGGAAGCGTCATCCACAATCAGCATTAACCGTTGTTGATTTGGCTGACCAAGTGCAACATGCATGGAACTCCATTCCACAAAATGAAATACGGCACATCTACGACACAATGCATGCACGTTTGCATGCTTGCATTCAAAATCGTGGCGGCTACAGCGGTTATTAATGTACAACCATTTCACATTTGAAATGGCTCTTCTCGCGCATACTTTAACCTGTGACCTTGAAACTGTAATCAAATAAGTATGCCACTTACACAATTGCTTTGCTTAAATTTCATTCCTCTAAACTAATTTCTTCTTGGTATTGGGATTTTATTTTCCGCCAGTGTATATATATATATATATATATATCAATAATATTACACAAAGCGTCAAGAAACTCAAAAATGTCTTTGTCTCCTATTGTGTTTTCTTTATCTATACAATAAGGTTATAGAGAAACTTAGCGGTGTAAACTTATAAGAGAAATCTTATTTTTTCAGTATAACATTTTTGTTGCATACTAAAGACAATTAATTATTTTCATTCTTTTTGTTAAAATGTTTAAGTCATAATATAAATGATTCTTTAAAAATATCAAAAACAAACCGCACAATTTTAGTGCTATGTAAAGTAAGATTCATTTTCTGCCACGATCAAAAACATGATATTAAACGATGTTACTGAATTGATTACTGAATTACTGTACCATGTTCTCTCTAGACTAGCACATGTCTGGGGTCTGATTACAATGAAAATTTCGATTTGATCATGAAGAGAACATTCGCCCATTGTTTTGGGGTTCATATCACATACATTTTGGACGACAGTGTATATGTAAACTTTTTATAGATGTATCAATAATATTACAGAAAACGACAATAAAATCAATACAGGCATTAGTTTCCTATTGTCTTTTCTTTCAGCTACATACTATGATTATAGAGATATTTATTTGTTATTTCTTTCAGTATAACATTTTTCTTGAATCCAAAAAAATCGAAATTGATTACGTGTGATTTTTTATGGAAAAAATTCTTACAAAACAACTATTTGCTATATATAAAAGTGCACACTTAATCATTTTATTTCAATTTTAAGACAATTTTCAGGCAGTAACGTAAAAATAACTAATTTTATTTTTTAATTTTTATTAAAATCTAACACACATACACACATTTTCTATTACTAAGTAAGACGTATATAATATAATATATCCTTTATCGAGAGCTCGCCAACATTTTGATTTCTGTGAGTACTCGCGGGTTATAAAAAGTTCTAGACTCCTAGTCTATATTGTAAAATGACTGATCTTTTAGAGTACGTTGTAGACAAAAATGATTTTTTGTAAACCATGTTTTCTTTGCTTAGGAGATTTAGCGCAAATATGGCTGCTATTTTCAAAACACGCTAACGAGCTGTCGATAAATTGTAAAAGAATAGCAAATAAAACATATCGATATCATCATATTTAGCTTATACGTGACTCTCATTATTCTACATACTTTGATTCTTTGCCACAAACTTATGTCAGCGTAGCTATCTAGATCTGAAATGTGAAAATCATGTGCAATGTTGGTTAATCGAAATCATTTTTCATATAAAATGCAGTTTTTAAATATTTTCGGTATATATTGACAATACATAAAAATATTTTAATTTTTCACAATCTTTTACTCTGTGAAGATAATAAGAATATCCCTTTTGGGTTTAGTTAAGGGATATCTAAATGACTAAGTTGAAAACATTTAGTTATGACTTTCTGGGCTACAAATGAAAAACAAATGACATTTAGAATTGAAATGGTAGACTTAGTACCAATATGAAATTCTCACCGTAGAGTTCACTCTCTATTTTCTTTCTTTTATTTTCTTTTATTTTTTTGGGTCATTTTAGAACTTTAAGAAATAATTATTTGGAATCAAATCATTTGCTTAAAACTTCACTATATTTATTACATATAAACAAAATTTTAATAGCTCAAGAAAACTCGGAATGCTTAAGATGAGAGCAGTGTTCCTAACAGAATTTGAGTACAGTTTTCCCAACATAATTTGAGTGCAGTGTTCCCAACAGATAAACGAAACCCACGATTCAATTATTTGAAACAAACTTCACACACATACACACAGACACATATATTTTCGTTTAGCAAGTAAGCTGCATATTATAATATATCGATCATCCAGTGCTGGTCAAAAAATGTTGATGCCTGAAAATACTCGCGAGTTTTAAAAATTGCACACTCGTGAGCTATACTATGAAATAGATAGCTGATAATTTGAAGTACATTACAGGCTTAAATGATTTTTTGGCAACACTATTTCTACCTGATTAGGAGATTTAGCGCGAAAATTGGGGTAATTTTCATATCACGTTAACGAGGGTCTCCATATAGCAAAAGTAAAATAAAGGAAACATATTAATGCAATCAAACGTATCTTATATGTGACTCTCATTGTGCTATTATTAAAATGTTAATTATACACAAATATGGCATTTATTTACATTCATCTTTCGATAATAATTAGTTATTAAGTTCAATTTTTATAAAAGCATTTTTATGCATATAATTATTTTTTTGGTGTGTGTGTGTGGGGGGGGGGGGGAGGGATAACAAATATATTGGATCGAAAAGGATATTTCGTAGGAACGCTGCCTGTTCATTAACAAGTGTCTAAGACACTTGCGTGCTGTGGTTATGCATATGTCTCGGACAGTAACCCTGAAAATAACAACCCTTTAAAAAGAGACATATTGAAAAACTTCAGAAAAGACATAAATCGTCTGTAATGGGAATCTCAAAATTCTCTTTAAGAAAACTTTTCCCGGAGGCGGTTCAAAACTTGACAGGTTATTTAGAAACGGCGTTTGTTATCCAACTTTATTTCTTTATAAAATGGTGTGATAAAGGAGAACTTATATTGTAAAGAGAGTAATGTTTATTAAAAGAGAGAGAGAGAGAGAGGGGGAGTAAGGTATATGTTTGTTCAACAAATATTTTGAGATGTCAGGTGTTGAAGTAAATGTCAAAATCTAGCCTTTTAGTATATATATTAAACACAGACATACGTTTATCTGTATAAAAAATCTGATGTGGGCAACACATGACTTTCCTTATATAACGTAATGAAATTAACACTTTTACAGTAAAATAAATAGGTTTTTCTTATAGTAGATACTAATATTCTTTCCAAGATATTGAATTTTCGACAATGAGTCGTCATTTTATTGATTTAGCGACATTTTTATCCATTTGGCGAGATTTTCGTTAATTTGTCAACATATCAAAAAGTCGCCAAAGTGGCGACATTCCGCCAAAATTCGTCGCCAAAATCTCGCCAAGCATAATAGACAAAGAAATAAGTTATTCTTACAGCAGATAAATGAATATTGGCGTTCAAATACAAAAGTATTACTCAAAGTATCTTTTTTCATGAATGGAACGAGCTAGATCCACGAGAATGATGTCATCCAATATATCGCATGGTATTACTGAAAAGTGAACATGTCTCTCAAGAGGAAATATATTTTTTTTATTTTATATGACTTTCTGATAATTTTTTTAAAAAATGTGCAATATCTCGAGAACGGTTCATGTTAGCGTTCTAAAATTTATGTCAATCGTTTTCTAATGAAAAATTACATAAGAAATGTCTATATGCGTAACTTTATTAGTGGTTTTGATTTTTTGACTATTTTTTCCAAATTTCATTTGAAAATTTAGAGGTGTTCTTAACATTCGATTGTGTATAAAAACAACAGGCTTCCAGTGTTTACGGATTGTGATTTTGTGTACCAAATTTGGATCGAGTCGGTCCATTCGTTTGTCAGTTATCGCCTTCACAGACTCTCTCTCACACACACACACACATACTTTCACACACACACACACACACATACTTTCACACACACACACACAGACATCACTTCAAAAATGTTTGATTCGTGATCAGGGATGCTTGAAACGTGCTCTCCCGTCGAAAACTCAATTTCGAATTTTCGACCCCGTAACAATACTTTCCTTATACATTATGTATATAAGGAAAGTAATAGGATTTTCTTATAGTAGATACAAATATTCTTTCCAAGATATTGAATTTTCGACAATTAGTCGTCATTTTCATTGATTTAGCATCATTTTTATCCATTTGGCGAGATTTTCATTAATTTGGCAACATTTCAAAAAAGACGCCAAGTTGGCGACATTCCGCCAAATTCGTCGCCAAAATCTCGCCAAGAGTTATGGACTAAGAAAAAAGTTATTCTTAAAGCAGATAAATGACTATTGGCGTTCTAATACAAAAGTATTATTCAAAGTATATTTTTTCATGAATGGAACGAGCTAGATCCACGAGAATGATGTCACTCAATTTATCGCATGGTATTACATATGAAAAGAGAACATGTTTCTCAATAGGAATTTTTTTTTTTTTTATGTGACTTTTTCATAATTTTTTTGAAAAATGTACAATATCTCGAGAACGGTTCATGTTAGCGTTCTAAAATTTATGCCAATCGTTTTCTAATGAAAAATTACATAAGAAATGTCTATTTGCGTAACTTTATTAGCGGTTTTGATTTTTTAACGATTTTTTCAAAATTTCATTCGATAATTTAGGGGGGTTCTGTACATTCGATCACGTATAAAAACAATAGGCTTCCAGTGTTTACGGATTGTGATTTTTGTACCAAATTTGGTTCGAATCGGTCGATTCGTTCGTCAGTTATCGTCTCCACAGACTCATTGACACACACACACACACACACACACATACTTTCACACACACACACACACACACACACACACACATACATACACACACACGGACATCACTTCAAAAATGTTTGATTCGTGATCAGGGATGCTTGAAACGTGCTCTCCCGTCGAAAACTCGAATTCGAATTTTCGACCCCGTCACAATACTTTCCTTATACATTATGTATATAAGGAAAGTAAAAATTAGATGTAATTTGCTGTGAAAAATTGCCTTAAAGGGATATGTCAATTATATTCTATACATGATTCTCTATGAACTCGAATCAAACGTTTTATGGGAATATCTGTGTGCTTATGTGTGTTAGTGTGTGCTTATGTACATTAGTGTGTGCTATGTAGGTTAGTATGCGTGTCTGTGAGTTTGGGAATATGATATATGATGCACGAATCTAGCGTTTTGAAGGAAACAGGCGGTGAGATTATTATATTAGGTATATTCTGGAATCCTATTGATTTTAAACCTTTTTGAGGTGGTGACTGTGTGTATGTGTGTGTGTGTGTGTCTGTGTGCATGTGTGTGCATGTTAACGTATGTGCATGTCTGGGAGTCTGTGGAGGCAATATATCACAAACGAATGGAGCGTTACGGACGTAATTTTGTACAATTAGTACTATCCGTAAATACTGGAAACCTATTGATTTCAAACGCAAACAAACATTTGAAAGACCCTCCAAAATTTCGAAGGAATTATTGACAAAAAAATGGTCAATGATGTAACAAAAAAAATAGTTTAGACGTGATTTTTTATTCTTAAACGAATGACCCAAACTTTAGAACGCTAACTTCACCTCTTCTCGAAATATTGCACATTTTTCAAATAAATGATACCTCCTTCGTCCTCCGCGTTAAACTTACAATCCTCGAGAAAATTGACTTAGCTTTGTTCGCCATTTTAATGCCACCCGGATAATAAGGAGCAAAGGGCTCTTACATCCAATACCAAAGGGAAATGTCCCACTAAGAACCTACCACATTGATTTCGCAGGACCACTTCCATCCACGAACAAACAATACAAACATATATTCACAGTGATAGATGCATTTATAAAATTTACATGGTTCCATCCAGTAAAATCTACATCATCACGAGACGCAATTGAGAAGATAAAATTACAACAAAACGTATTCGGCAGTCCCTCAAGAGTGATTTCAGACAAGGGAACAACTTTTACTTCGAGCGAGTTTGAAGATTATTGCCGCGAACAAGCAATAGAACACTTTAAAATAACCACAGGAATACCAAGAGGGAATGGACAAATTGAACGAGTACACAGTACTATTAATCTCGTGCTTTCACAACTTGTAATAGAAGATCCGTCAAAGTGCTTTAAATACGTAACTGATGTTCATCCCATTGTTAATAGCTCCACTACAAGAAGTACGAAGTATACACCTTTTGAATTAATGACTGGCGTGAAGATGAGAAACAAAGAAGATATGAAAATAGTAGGACTTCTTGAGAAAGAATATCTAAACTATATGGCAAACGATGAGAAATTGCGAGACGACAACAAGAACAATATCTTGAAATTGTAAGAAGAAAACCGTCGGTAATTCAACCAAAAAAGAAAAAAGTGTAAATATATAAGATCGGTGATATGGTTGCGTTCCAAGGAACTCAATTTGTAATATTTCTGAAGCTACGACCAACATTTTTGGGCCTTATCGAGTTAGTTCCGTAAAATCTAATGAGCGTATAATGTGGAGAAAATTGTCAGCCAAGACGGATACAATATAACGTCGACTGCAGCTGATCACATGAAGCCGTGTTCCAGGTAAAAAAGACACCTATTCAAAAGCCATTTTTGTTCTTGTTTTTTGTTCTCATTTTTCTAATTTTAGGTTCCACAGAAATTTCAGGGAATAAAGAATTGTCGGAATGGTCAAATGTGGGATTGTGGCAATCAGGACGGAAGGGGACGTCACTAGAGGACAGCGCCACCTACAGACGAGAGACTATACAAAGGAGTTGACGCTAGACAGACGAGAAGGAAAGAAGGAAGGAAGGAGGGAGGGAGAAAGAAGGAGAGAGAAGTTGATCGAGGATGTCACTCAGACGAGTGAGAGGTTGGAAGCGAGAGTTCACTCAGACGAGATGCTCTTAGTCGCTTAGACGCCATTGATTGCTTAGACGAAAGCGAAACGGAATGAAGAGCCAGACGGAGACGGCAAGGATGAAGTACAGATGCGGAAGAGGAGCATACAAAGACTATTTGTGGCCTTCGATATCTTCAACCTGTAAATAGATGTAAATAGCTTAAACAGTATGTATAACCAAATGTCTTAAGTAAAGGTATGTGGTTGTGCAGAGTAGAGGCGTCTTTTGTCAACTTCTTACCTGAAAAACTCACATTATGGGGGCTCGAACGAGATCCGAAAACAAACTAGACGGGGATAATCAAGCTAACTAGACCAGGATCCGAAAACCAATTAGACCGGGATCATCAAACCAACTAGACTGGGATCCAGCAAATCAATTAGACCGGAATCAAACCAACTAGACTGGAATCAAACCAAGTTGACCGAAATCTGAAAATAGTTTCAAATGGACCAAGATGGTGATAGTTTCAAGTTGGACTCTAATTTTGGTTTCGAGAAAATAGTGACTGACGAATTATTACTACAGGACGATACTCTGACGAACTACAACTTCTGACGGTGCGTACAGAATTTTTTTTCTAAAACTATTTCATATCTTACGAGGGCACAAAAAGCAGATTTAGCAACTTTGGTGGATGAGTTAGGCCTTACCACGCCAGTAAATCCAAAGATTTCGCAATTACCGCAGTTACTGAGTTCTGCAAGTTATGCCGAGGATTTCACGAAAAATGTTTTGAATTCTATTACAGCTGAACGAGAGTAGGAAGGAAAAATTGCTGAGCGCGAACGAGAATTAAAGGGGGGAAATTGAAATTGATGCTGCAAGCAAAAGAAAATATGATTCCGAGGTAGCCGGTACATGGAAAACCAACGATTTACTTAGATTGATTAATCGTTTCGAAAAAAAACAGTTATATAAATGCTTACTTAGCTTTGTTTAAAGGGCAAATAAATCGAGTAGAAATACCGAAACCAGAGTGGGTTACTTATTTGTTGGGTTTACTTTCATTAGAGTTAGTAAATTTAATCACACGAGAGCAAGATGAGATGTCTAATAACTATAATTATGTAAAGAAATTGTTACTGAAAAGGTTCAAACTAAATGCGGAACACTTCCGTCAAAATTTCAGATCGCATAGGAAAGTCGATTCTGCGATGTGGATTGATTTTGCGTTTGATTTAAGAAATTACTTCGAAGAATGGATAGGAGGTTCAGGAGTATCCAATTACGACGATCTCAAGGAGCGTATGATCGTAGTTTATTATTAAAGGGTATAATCTTCCTTGTTGTCGTTTTGCTCTATGAAACTAATTATACGACTATAGTTATAATTTTGAATTTTCTTCCACCATGAGATTTCAGATGTGAATTTCAAGAAATATGAATAACTGCTATCCGAATAATTGATAACTAAGAGCAACTTGTCATTAAAAAAAAATTACAGCCATTTTGGGATATAATCTAAAAAAGGAAACATTTAGGGACATGTCTTAAAGAAATGACTTTCAGGGAACTTTTAGGAATATATTAGGATACGTGTGGGAGTGGACAAAATTGGAAGTGTTGATATACACAACTGGTACATGTCTATGTTCAAGATATTCCCAATATAATCCTCTAATTTATTTAAACATTTCATATTTTCTATAATTAAACATTATTATCAGAATTTCTAATTTGTACGTTGTCTTATAGGAGTTAGGACCGTAATAACCCCATAATAATAGTAAGCCCTTTTACAGTATTTTGAGGGTTATTCTCATGCAAAAAAAGAATTGCAGGACAGAATATTGTGTATAATTCAAGAATATCTGCAACCATTGACTCTAAATTTTACAGCAAAATACTTTGATGAGTTACTTCAAGAGACAAAAACTAACGAGACCTAAAGGTATGTAGAAGTTATATTCACCCATTATTTTCTGCAAAAGAATTCATCATACTGCCACGACCAAAAGCGTGATATTCAACGATGCTATTCAATTGGTTGAGTGTCCCATGTTTTCTCCAGACTAGCACATGTCTGGGGTCTGATTGCAATGAAAATTTCGATTTGACCATGAAGAGGACATTCGCACATTGTTTTTGGGTTCATATCACATAATTTTGAAGGGCAGTTTTTATATAAACTTTTTATAGATGTGTCAATGCTATCACAGAAAACGACAATAAAATCAAAAGAGGCTTTAATTTCCTATTGTGTTTTCTTTTAACTACATAATATGATTATAGAGATATTTATTTGTTATTTCTTTCACTATAACATTTCTTACAAAAAAACTATTTGCTATTATAAAAGTGGACACTTAATCATTTTATTTCACTTTTAAGAAAATTTTCAGCAGTAATGTAATAATAACTAACTTTATTTTTAAATTTTTATTGAAATCTAATAGGTTTCAAAAGCAAATCGTAAACTGTAAATTTCATTATTTTTTTACAAAGTTCTTTAGTTATAGTGCACACATACTTACATTACATTTTGATTGTACATATAGGCATACAGTGAATACTCATATACGAAAACTGCAATAACTCTGAAAATTTCATAATCGTGTTCCAGCATCTGCAAAATGCTTAAATTTAACAAAAACACAGATGGCGTATCTTTCGTTAATTATGGCTACTAAAAGCGCTTGTGAAAAAGTCAACTGTAAAAAGTGACATTTAGAAATTTAAATAAGTTTCATCTGTGAGCACTTCAGGTAGCAAACATTGAAATATGCTTAAATATAGACTAGAAGGAAAATAAAAGTTTTAATTTTATAAATATTCAGAAATTTAAAATACAGTTTAAAATAGGACACCACACCTCTGATAAAAGGAACGTTTAAATGTTGTTAGTTCACATTAAAACGTCATTCAGAAGCTTTAGAAAGATCAAATTTGTTACCCAGCTGATGTTAACAGTATGTAACGATCTTCCTCATAGCCAGCCAGTGCTTGGGAGGGTGTGTGAACAGCCTACAGCTTTTTGTTCCATCTATTTCAATTGCACTGCTGCGGCTTTATTTGACGCAACTTTCTGGATTTCCAACTCATTGAATTAATCACTGAGAATAAGTGAAATCATACTTTATATTGAATACAGTTTTTAATTATTTTCGGTATTTAGCGAAGGTATGCAAAAGTTCTCACAGTCTGATTCTCCTTGAAGTGATAGATAAATAATATTCATTTTGGACTTTACTAAGGGATGTCTAAATGGCTGGCGTTGAAAATATTTAGCTATGACAATTCGAGCTATAAATGAAAACCAAATTAAATTTAGAATTGAAATGGTAGAATTAGTGTCAATTTGAAATTCACACTGAAAAATTCTTTCAATTTACGTATTTTTTGATCATTTTAACATTTTTGGAAATAGTGATTTGGAATGAAATTATCTGCTTAAAATATTACATATAAACACTGTTTAAATGGCACAAGAAAATTTAGAAAATTTAAGATGGGAGCAATGTTCCCAACAGAATATCGCTCAAAATATTGGGGCTTAAGGACGTGAAGAGTCAGAAAATGAGGAAGAGGAGTCAGAGAGATTAATTTATTTTCTAATGTAATTTTGAATGAATAGTGTAGTGCATATTTCTGACAAGTGTTTACATTTCAATTGAACTGATATATATTTCACTACACTGAAAGTTTCTGCTAAAAACTTCAGACTTGCAACGGAGTGTAAAAGTTATAAATTTAACTTTTTGTGATTGTTAATTTAGACAGAAATTTATACAATTTTGAACTTTAGTTTTGGCGTTACACTCGCATATTATTTGCGATTGTAAATTGCAAAACATTTTCATGTTTTATGAGTGCACCTAATAGAGATACTGATTTATTTGCAATGTACTTCTTTAGAAATTTCTCGGCGTTATCCAGGATAAAAAACAAAGGTTCATTTTACTAATTTATTTCCTTTTTTTCCAAAGTTATCCCCTAAACTGGTTTTAAATAAACGAATCCCTGTTTTAAATCCTGGGCAAAGCAGGATAAGTTCGTTCTAATCTGGAATAAAATGTTGTGGGGAAAAACATGCTGGGACAGTGCTAGGATTAAAGCTGGTTGAAGGCCCTCATATTATCCTGTTTGGGGTCATTTTGGTTTAAGAATATAATTATACGAATATAACTAAATTTCATATGTCAATTTTAATGAATAAAAATATTTGATATTAATCGCAAGCCTAAGACGAACATACGATTTTCTCAAATTAGAAACTTTTGGAACTGAATCACAAAATCTGATGTGGGCAGCACATGACTTTCCCTGCAGATTTTTATCCACTTTCTCTTTATTTTAATTAAATTTAATTCACTTTTAATTCAATTTTCGTTCTCATTTGGTAACTGGACTTATTATCAAAGGTGGCGTAGAGAAAATACGAAAAAACTAAAATATCTTATCTCAAGTACGGGTAGTCCTAAAGTAATGAGGTTGATCTTATTCTTTTATTCGTTAAAAATTACGCATAAAACAAGCATTTAATGGATATATTTGAACATATGTAGTTTTTCATTTTAGAATTTGACTGTTTCTGCGGGCCATTTCGCAAACTAAGGCAGGATATTTTTTTCCAAATCGTACCAAAATCTAATCAGCACCAGGGAATTTACAAGTGACTTATCTACCAAATTTTGTGAAATTCGGTCCATTAGTTTTTCAGCTGGAGTGGATACAATTTTTGAGAGCCATTTCGCAAAATACAGTGGGTTCCTTTATTCCGAATCGTAATTCCAAAACTAATCAGCACCAGATTCCCCCAGAAGGGACTTACCAAATTTTATGAAATTCGGTCAATTAGTTATTTTAGTTAGAGTGGATGCAAAATCTGCAGAGACATACAGACACACACACACACAGACGTCACGCTAAAAATAGTTTTTTCGCATTCTAGAGGTCTCGAAACGTGTAGATCCGCCGAAAATCGAGTTGTGATTTTCGGCATGATTCCAATACTTTCCCTGTACATTACCATGCATTGCAGGGAAAGTTGAAAGAGACATTTAGGGACATGTCCTATAAAAATGACTTTCGAGGACTTTTAGGGAGTTAATAGAATACTTGTGGGGGTGAAGAAATGTATTCGTGGCCATATACACAATTGATACATATACGTATTCGAGATACTCACAATTTAATCTTGTAGATTAATTTCTGATTAATGCATATTTTCAATAATTGAACATAATTGTCAGGATTTTTAAACTTCTGCTTGCGGGTGGGACAACGGCAATCCCTAACGAAGAAGCTCTCAAAATGACAGGTATTTGGCACGCCCTATATAAAAAAATGCCATCCCCCTTTGCAGACATTGGCGTCCACGGACGCCAATGCCTGATTGATAAACTTGTCTGCTCCTTCTTTTAGAATAACATTTTTCTTGCATACAACAGACAATTAAATGTCATTCTTTTTTATTAAAATGTATAAGTCAAAATATATTTTAATTATGCCGTAAAAATATCTAAAACTAACCACACAATTTTAGTTGGGTAAATTGAATTAAGTAATATACTGATTAAACAAATAAAAGAATAAGACAATTTTAATTACGAAATATATGAAATGCATGAATATAATATTAAATCAGAGCAGTTTTATTTTGCAGTCCGAAAATCGTCTTGTACAAGCATTCAAGCAAGGTTGAGATGAAGGTTAAAATCATATTCTCCGAGGTGCAACAGAATAGATTTCTCAGTGGTTTATCTTATTAAAGCTCATCAGCAACGGATAACCTTTGGCTGCTCTAGGTGAATTTGCTAGATAAAGGTGCATGCTTTAACTGTGTAAATTAAACTATCGACGCTAATGGTGATATTTTGTGCTACGTATACTTCCATGTTACAATAGGTAACGGTAATTCGTTATTGCTGAACATGAATAATTACAGACCCGATCCAGTGGTGCAGTTTGCTTCACTATCAGCACTATTCTAAAATTCGATTTCAGTTAGTTAAGTTTATGCTCTTTAATTTGACGTTAGTGAATAGTGACATATATTATTTTCCGATCCACTTTCGTTTATACGCAAATTTAAAACATCCAAATTTTAAGTGTGCATATGCGTATCTATGCGTCCAAGCATGAATAGATGCATCCACATGCAAGTAGTAGAAAATGTACCCGTCTATGCAGACTAAGAAAAAAAAAAATGCAAACTGCTAAATACTACACCGAAACTCACACGCAATATCTGAGCGAGGTTAGTTTCCCCGGACGTGCCTGGCCCTTTGATTAAAAAAAAAAAAGTTTCCCCGATTTTGAGGATGGCGTCGGTAGGAAGAAAAGCTCTTGAAATTGATGTCCTCTCAGTAATGCAGTAACGCTAGGTTCATTATAGAAATGCTCAGTTAAATATTTATAATAAATCATTGGATAGGCTTATGAAACTAATTTTTTTTCTGGTGTAGTCTATGACATATTTAGTAGCTGCTGCTAAAATATAAATGTCGAAAGGCACATCAAATGTTTTATATGCAATATAAAAATCTGAAAGATAAAAAAAGCATGAAAAGTATATATCATTTAAAAATTCACAGAAATTGGTCTATTAATCTTATGAATTGTGTTCAAAGTTTGTTTGAAGGAGAATTTTTCGGTCTTTCCGATGGTGTCAAGATGAAAACTCTGTGACAATATTTCAGATCGTTATGGACTGCATTTTTCTGAAAATCGCTTTAAAATAAAAAAAATAACTAAATAATTGTACCGAAATTAAAAAAAAATAATATTAATAACGACGAGGTGCACCTGTATTAGGGATCTGACGTTCCCGTGTACTAAATTTCATGGTTGTACGACGCTTAGATTTCTCACAATAGGCTGTATACACACACACGCAAACACACACACAACATACACACACGCGCACACACACATTTTCCATTACTAAGTAAGACGTATATAGTGTAATATATCCTTTATCGAGAGTTCGCTAAAAATATTGATGTTTGTGAGTGTTCGCGAGTTATAAAAAGATCCAGACGCCTAGTCTATATTGTGAAATGGCTGATCCTTTACAGTACGTTGTAGACAAAAATGATTTTTTACCAACCATGTTTTCTTTGATTAGAAGATTTTGCACAAATATGGCTGCTATTTTTAATACACGCTAACGAGCTGTCGATTAATTGTAAAAGAGTAGCAAAGAACACATATTGATATCATCCTACTTAGCTTTTACGTGACTCTCAATATTCTAAATATTTTAATTCCTTGCCACAGCCTTATGTCGGCGTAGCCATCTAGATTCAATACCCGAATTTAATAAAGATCTCTGAGTAGTCGAAACCATTTATCATATAAAATGCAGTTTTTAAATATTTCCGGTATATATGGACAGTACATAAATATATTTTAATTTTTCACAATCTATTACTCTGTGAAGATAAAAAGAATATCCCTTTTGGGTTTAGTTAAGGGAAAACTAAATGACTACGTTAAAAATATTTAGCAATGACTTTCTGAGCTACAAATGAAAAACAAATGACATTTAGAATAGAAATGGTAGATTTAGTACTAATATGAAATTCACACCATAAAGTTCTCTCTCTATTTTCTTTCTTTTTTTTTTTTTGGTCGTTATAGAACTTTCGGAAACAATGATTTGGAATGAAATCATTTGCTTAAAACTTCACCCACCTTTTTTTATTTATTACATATAAACAATATTTTAATAGCTCAGGAATTAGAATGCTTAAGATGAGAGCAGTGTTCCCAACAAAATTTGAGTGCAGTGTTACCAAGAGATATACGAAACCCACAATTCTATTAATTGAAACAAACTTCACACACATACACACACACACATATATTTTCGTTTAGTAAGTAAGCTGTATATTACAATATATTTATTATCCAGTACTTCTCAAAAACTGTTGATACCTGTGAGTACTCGCGAGTTATAAAAATTGCACACTCGGTAATTTTCAAAACACGCCAACGAGGGTCTCTATATTGCAAAAGTATAATAAAGGAAACATATTGATGCAATCAAATTTATCTTATATGGGACTCTCGTTATGCTATTATTAAAGTGTTAATTATACACAAATATGATATTTATCTACATTTATCTTTTGATAATAATTAGTTATTAAGTACTATTTTTATAAAATCATTTTTATGCATTATAATTATTTTTTTTTTCGTGAGGGGGGAGAATAACAAATATATTGTACTTAAAAGGATATTTCGTTGGACCACTGCCTGTTCACAAACAAGTGCCTAAGACACTTGCTTGCTGTAGTTATGCATATTTATTGGTCTGTAATCCAGAAAATAAGAAAACGTTTAGAAGTGACATATTGATAAAGTTAAGAAAATACATAAATCGTCTCTAATCAGAATCTCAAAATTCTTTTTAAGTAAAACTTTTCCCGGAGACGATTCAAAACTTGACACGTAGTGTAGAAACGGCGTTTGTTATCCAACTTTATTTTTTTATAAAATGGTGTGATAAAGGAGAACTTATATTATAAAGAGAGTAATGTTTATTAAGAGAGAGAGCGAGAGAGTGAGAGAGAGAGAATGAGAGAGAGAGAAAGAGACAGAGAGAGAAAGAGACAGAGAGAGAAAGAGACAGAGAGAGAAAGAGACAGAGAGAGAAAGAGACAGAGAGAGAAAGAGACAGAGAGAGAAAGAGACAGAGAGAGAAAGAGACAGAGAGAGAAAGAGAGAGAGTAAAGAATCTTATTGCCCCAACGGGGAATCGAACTCTGAATTTCTGAACTGGCCAGCCAACGCTCTACCGTTCAGCTACTGGGACGAACTTCCCAGCTCTTATCGACGAAGTGAGGTCTGAATTCTCCCCCCTCAAACGTCAGATTGGTGTGCAACTGACAATCTAACTGACCACCTCCTTCTATTTATACCTCAGGTTAGCCTCCTAATACTACTATTTTTTACCCAGGCTAATGTCCTGCGTGGTCGTTGTCCTTTTAATTTGAAATCGGCGGTCAATGTACCAGAGTGCATTGAATTATTACTAGTCGTACTAAGGTCACTTTCAGTCCTCCCACGAGCTCTTAACTCAATAAAAAATAAATATAATTATCTTAATTTCATTAAATCCAAAGCTCTCCTTGCCAAAAACCTTGTCAATATTTCTTGGGTAAAAGCTCACAATAATATATCTGGAAATGAAATTGCTGATTACCATGCCAAAATTGCTGCTATCTCTGGTTCACCAATTACTATTTCCTTTCTTTACTAGCTCATCTCAAAATTTTGTAAATCTCATAACCTTAATCTTTGGCAAAATTATCTTAATGATTATATTTCCACCAGGACTGGTGATCCGGCTAGAATCCTGTCTTACCTCCCTATCGTGAATCCTAATTTACAAATTTTTAATAAATGCCTCATTTATTTTCTTACTGGTCATGGTTCCTTTCTTGATTACCTATACTTTTTCAGAATTAAATCCACCTTTAACTGAATTTGCAATAAATTCGGTGACGTTGACCATTACATTTTCGATTGTCCTTTTTCAAAAAATTTTCATGTCTGCAAACCCTCCCCCTCTAATAAACCAATTTGGTTGTCCATAAAGTTTGTTCAAATCCGTCTTCAGTAGATAAAATTAAAAACTGTATTTTTGTTGCCACGGAAATTTCTAATAAAGTGACCTAAGCTTATAAGTAGATTCTGCTCTCAATTAATTTTGATCAATGAATCCCTTTATTTCATTCTTATTAACTTATACGGACTTATTGTGTTCCCTCCATATTTTCTGTTTAAAAAAAAGAAAAAGCTATGTTAACTGTTTCTATTTTCTCGGTTCTTTTTTATTCTTTTGATCCTTTTGATTTGCATTCTTTCTAAATTTTCTTTTCTAAACTTTATCCTAAATTTCTTAAATTTCTGGTTTGTTTTCCATGTGCCAAAATTCTTTTCCTATTCCATATATTTTCTAAATTTCACTTTTAAAATTTTATTATTTTTTTAATTTTAATCTATTTATTATTATGTTAATATACCTCACTCCAAATGTTATTTTTCAATGATATATTTATCTATATTCGCATCTTTGCACTAACCTACAGGGTTGATTTGTTCGGGCGCCATTGTAAAGAACCTTGCTGCCTCAACCGAGAATCGAACCCTGGATCTCCCGAACTGGTCATCCGACGCTCTAACGTTGAGCTACTGGAACGAAATTGCAAGCTCTTATTGTAGAAGTGGACACTGCAACTTCCGTTACACACTTCCGTTTCATTCCTGTCTCATTTCTTTCATAAATTACCCCGCACCACTGGCCCTAAGATGTTTCACAAAAAAATAATTATGATCGTAGTGAAAGTTATGTACTATTCACACGAGGTTTCATATGTTAAAGAAAGTTCCTAGTTTTAGCAACATTCTAAAACTCGGCATCTTTGAAATTCAGAGATTTGTAGCATCCCTAGGCACACTCTAAGAATGTTCTGGGTAGTTTGCAATGAGATAACGCGTTACAGTCTCGAAGGAGTGATGTAACGAGTTTTGTGCTTCTTTTGTAAAAATAGAGGAAATGTTTCCTTCCTAGAAATATACGATTTTTGCAGAACCAATTATTCGCAGTACTAACTGTACCCGCGCAGGGCATTAGCGTTTTAGTGTTGTTTAAGGCTCGCCATCTGTTGGTAACCTACTGTCCAATTTTTGGAGTGTGAGCCTCCATTCGACTTTTAAAACATCTATCTCTGGGACGTAGCCAGAAACGGAATTGAAGAGGAACGGGAGGGAAATCCAAGGGGGTCTTAACAGTCTTATAGGAGAGGCTGACCAAAAACACGATTAATCATTAGCATTTATATACCATAATGGTTACTGTTATATATTTCAATTCATTTAAATTATTAATGAAAAAAATGTATGTTTATATATGTAAACTAGAGCTGATTATTTATATCCATATATCTACTATGCACCAATATTAATATATAATAATTAAAATTGATTTTAATGTAAGCATTAACCAGTAATAAAGTTGTTAATAATTTGTAGAAACATTCTGAAAGTTAATGCTTAATATTAACTCTTATCTACTTATCAGTTGATTTTGAATCTATAATGTATAACAGTAAAACCCACAATAATACAAAACTATCCTAAATATTATTATCATAATTTTTAAATATTTGTAAATATATAAATAAATTGATCATTAGTATAATCTGAAATTCAGCTAAATTAAAAAATCTTTAAAACGAAGTAATTTAAAAAAAATATCAAAGAAATTTTGTATGCAAAATTTGAATGACATTTTATATGAAATTTCAGATCACTACTATAAATTTAATATTTTTATCAGGGGATGGGGTGCTGAGTATACCTCTTGAGGGGGCTTAGTCTCCTATGACCCCTACCTGGCTACCTACTGGCCCCTACCTACCTAGCCATACAAATTTGCACACCAGGAAGTAATTGTGGGATCGTAACAAAACTTGGCATGAAGGTACGTGTTAGGCTGATATGCAAATGATTAGAAAGACAGCGTGATCGCGCATTGCGTAATGCCACCAGAAGACGTTGAACTTTGTTCTCCCTGGAGCAGAAAAAAGATACGCAGAGGATTTTTGTCCGTACTTAATCTGCTGCAGTGGGATACTTTTTCATTAAGTATGCCGTTACGCTGCAATCGAAAACAATATGATCAGCTGTCAGAGTTCAAGAGAGGAAAATTCATCGAAATTGTGAAAACCAGGTGGTCAGATCGACTAGTAGCCCCGGCCGTTCTGACTTTACTATGAGGAGGTGTTGGGACAAGTGGACGAGAGAGAGGTCGCATACAACGGCTACCAGGCTCAGGACGCCCTCGGCAGATTAATAGCCGAGAAGAACGTCACATCACCGACACGCACGCACAGCGCCAACTGCATAATTGCCCGCCAACCGGACATAGAGTTTCGTCCAGAACAGAGCACCAGGCGCGAAGCGCCTTTAATCTCCAATCTCTAGGTGTGGTTCTTATCTTCATACTGTGACATTATTTCATTTGCCCATAGTTGGAGGTTCGAGGTTTTTGATTTACTGCTTTTATTATTTGACCTAGCTCCCAGTGTGGCAGTTTGTTGCACATTTGTGTTGGCGAGTTGAGTGTATTCGGGAAAAAAATGGCAAAAGTGGATAAGATTATGGTTGATACTTTGTGATAAAAATCTGAGAAAAAGGCTTAGGGAACATATTTATGAGAATATTCTATTTAGTAAACATCTATAAGTCCAGCAAATGACAGCTTAATGTCTCCAGTCTCGATATTTAGGACGTAATTAAGATATTAATTGGACAATGTTCCAGTGTTTCTTAATATTAAATTAACATATTTGGCTTACAGAATTCAGCTTTAATTGTAGATTAGTAGATTTATATGCTAAATTACTAGACTTAGTATCCGTTAATAGTAAATTACAGGCTAAATTAACAGAATTGGGTTTTAAAGACAAATTTACACATTTATACGCAAAATTAACAGATTTCGTTAAGAGAATTTGGTTTTAACAGTAAATTGATAAATTTACAGGCAAAATTAACAGATTTGGTTCAGAAAAATGGACTTCAATTGCAAATTAACCAACTAAATAAACATACTTGCATAAGAGTATTGAGTTTTAATAGTAAATTAATATATTTGATCAAGATAATTGGGTTTTAATAGTAAATTAACAGTTTTATAGGCAAAATTAACAGAGTTCGTTAAGTTAATTGGGTTTTAACAGTAAATTAACAGATTTACAGGCAAAATTAACAGATTTGGCTAAGAAAATTGAACTTTTATTGCAAATTAACAAACTAAATTAACACACTTATATATGAGTATTAGGTTTTAATAGTAAATTAAGAGATTTGATTAAGTGAATTGGGTTTCAATGGACAATTTACACTTTTATAGGCAAATTAACAGATTTAGTTAAGGGAAATGGATTTTAAGAGTAAATTAACAGTATTTATCCTGATTTATTGTATTTTATCCTTAAGAAGAGAACATAGCACTAAACCTATTTTTCTTAATGTCATGAGTAAATAGAAAAATTTAGCAATAAGAAAAATCCTCCTAAGAAAGCTCCTGAAAAAAAGATTGAAGCAGTTGAAAAAATGAAATACATTGAACCCTATGGGACCTAATTTTTCAAACATTTTTTAAGCAAATTTAAAATTCACAAATACTTCTAAAACTTTAGGAAATATTCAAAGTATCCCATAAAATATACAAAAAAATTTCGGCAAAATATGTTCGAAAGGTCTTGAAATAAAAATTAGAATAATAATTACACCCGTGCAATATGAAGAGATCACGTGACCCACAGCGGATTTCATTTCAGTTGGAAAGTGTTTCATAGTCAATGATTTGTGCATCATTGATATTTCTTCTTTATTAATGTCTCAGCAAACTATGTTCCTGGAAAATCGAAGAAAAGGCTAAATTCTAAGTGAGGCTGTTTCACGGCAATTTAATGAAATTCGATGTCTCCGGTGAAAAGAATACAAACACACACAGGTACAGGACAGATTTTTCGATTTTATTCATATAGATATATACATATGTGTATTCATGGCAAAATACAGGGGATATATCGTTTTCACGCAGTCATGCAAACAATCTAGCTTGCATTATTTAACATGTGTGTCAATGGAAATGTGCATTGTGACACAGACATTTTTTACTGTTTTGGGCTTAATTCTAGTCGGATTGCCATGCGGTTTCTTTTAAATTGTAACACCAAAGTGTAAACTATTTTTATCCTATGTTTGAAGCAGAAAAGCTACTATATACTATTAACTTAATAATAAAATCATTTTTTACTTTAACTGCAATATTTGGTAACTTTTAGGGAAAGTAATGGAATCATGTCGAAAATAGTAACTCGAGTTTTCAACGGGTCTACACGTTTCAAGAAAAAAATAACCTGCCTTTTTTTTCCAAAATGGCTCACAAAAATCGTCAAAATATAGAATAAAAAACTACGTATGCTCAAATATATATCCATTAAATGATTGTTTTATTCGTAATTCTTAACGCATAAATAAATAAAACCAATCCCACTACACTGCTAGGACTAGCCGTTCACGAGATATTTTAGTGTTTTCGTATTTTCTCTACGCCACCTTTGTAAATAAGTCTAGTTACCAAATGAGAACGAAAATTGAATTAAAAGTCAATTAAATTCAATTAAAATAAAGAGAACATGGGTATAAATCTGCAGGGAAAATCATGTGCTGCCCACATCAGATTTTTTTACAGCGAGGAGATAATCAGATAACCGTAAATGTTAATTTGGAAATGCAACAAGTCAGTTAACATTGCTTAGTTAGGGCGTTGCGATGAAATTATTTTATAAACATAAAGTAATTGCATGTTAGAGATGCAATATAAATAATTTAACGTAGCAGAACCCTGCATATTGCAATTCTTTTATTTTTTTACAGCGAAGTAATAATAAAAATCACGACATAAAAACATGAATGTTTTTGGATTTGAATTGTAGATGAAAATTGGGGCTTTTCTGGGTAACAAAATGTAAAATTATGTATGTAACATTACTATAAGTTCTGATTTTAATGATATTTTTTTTTTCAAAATATCATTCGAAAATTTCAGGGTTTTCCGAACATTCGATTGCGTTTAAAATCAATAGGTTTCTATTACTTAGGGATTGTTAGTTTGTAAAAAACCTTGCTGCGCCAACCGGGAATCGAACCCTAAATCTAAAAACTGGCGAGCCGAATCCCTACAGTTAAGCAACTGGGACGGAATTGCAAACTCTTATCGTCAAAGTGGACTCTGAATTCTCCATCCTCTAATGTCAGATTGGCGGGCAACCAACTATCTGACTGACCACATCCTGCTATTTTTACCTCAGGTTAGCCTCTTGATACTACTATTTATACACAGGTTGATATCCTGCGTAGTCGTTATCCTTTCAATTTGAAATCGGCGCTCAATCTTCCAGAGTTTATTGAATCCGTGCTAGTCGTACTTCAGACGTAGGACATCTTTGCACTGACCTACAGGGTTGATTTGTTCGGGTGCTATTGTAAAGAACCTTGCTACCCTAGACGGGTATCGAACCTTATCTCCAGACTGGGCAGCCGACGCTCTACTGGGGTGGAATATCAAGCTCTTATCGTCAAAGCGAATTCTGCAAGTTTTTTATGAAATTTCATTCAAAACGCTCCATTCGTTCGTGAGATATCGTCTCCACAGACTCACACACACACATAGACACATACACGAAGGCATCACCTCCCTCAAAAACGTTCGATTTTAGTTTAGGGGACACGTACTCTTGCGTGCAAAACTCTCATTCGAATTATCACCCAAGTCCCAATAGTTTTCCTGTACATTATAATGTATACAGAGAAAGTAGAATGTATTTCGATGCAACATCCACGACACATTGAATAATTAGCGTCGGCAATATATACGTTTTGCATAGGCGATACTTACATAAAGATATTTCCCTGTCCTAGTTAATAGATATATCGTCTCAACAGTCCCACACACAGACACACACACACACACACACACACGCACGCACGCAGACATCGCGTCAAAGACGTTGATTTTTGTCAAGAGGAAACGTACTCTTCCATCGAAAATTCGCATTCTAAATAATGTATTTCGACGTAATTTTGCTATTTGTTATCCAGAAAAGCGCCCAATTTTATTGTACAACTTAAATTGTGTACTTTTGTATGCTCTAACTCTCTATATTAACACCCACACAGGCGTGTTAATAAAGAGGCACACACCCAGACGTCAGGCTAAAATAGTTTATTCGTGTTCCAGAGGAGGTCGAAAACTCGACTTCCATTTTCGACACGATTCTAAATCCTTTCCCCATACATTACCAATCATTATGGAGAAAGTAAAAGTAGTTTTATCTATATAATCCCGATGCTTAAAATAGTTGTGCACCGAAGCCGTATTATCAGCCTCATTCAACTCCACATGCAAAATCTCCACCAAGGGGAGATTTTCAATTAATTTCTCAATTCGTATAAAAGCTTTTGGATAAAATAAAATCCGACATTCCCCCTTTTTTACTGAATACGGAGAAATTGAAAATTTTTGACACTTTTAAAATGTACGGAGGTATTTTTAGAAGGAGGAGGTAATCAGATAACGAAAGTGCAACAAGTAAGTTACCATTACTACGTTATGATAAAATTACTTTGAAAAAATAAAGTAATTGCACGTTAAAGATGCAATATAAATAACTATACGAGGCAGAGTGTTGCCTTTTGTTTCTTTACAGCGAAATAATGATAAGAATAATATTCATTTACACATAATCACACAAATGGATCATTTATTACAGGAAAAACAATAAATGAATGGAGGTTCTAGTGCCCTGTTGGGCCACCTCTAGCGTGAATACACGATACGATATGCGCGGGCAATGAGGCATACAGGTCCCGAATGGTGTCCTGAGCCATCTCATTCCACAGTTGTTGTAAGCGCGTTTCTAGTTCGACTAGACTCGTTGGTTGTCCAACTTTCCGTCACAAATGATCCCAGACATGCTCAATTGGTGACAAATCTGGGGAACGGACTGGCCAGGGAAGGGTTGTAATGTAGAGGAGGCATTCTTGTAACACCCTTGCTGTGTGTGGCCGAGAATTGTCCTGTTGAAAAATGCCTCCTGGGAGCCCTGTCATGAGTGGCAACACATGTGGCTGAAGGATGTCACTAACGTACCGCTGGGCTGTCATGATTCCTTGGATCAATATTAGAGGTGATCGGGTGTCGTATGTGACGGCACCCAAACCATCACACCAGCTGTGGGAGCTATGTGCCGCTATAAAGCGAAAGCAGGATTGAGGCTTTGATACACAAAAAAAGAGGATTTAAAAGCTGGGATTTAAAATTATTAAATTATACATAATTGACATGGCCGTAAATTATCGTATTCGTGGAACATTGCATTGTGCCGCTATTACCCACATATTTTATCTTTAGCGCGAATCCTTGAATAAAATATTATATAATATAAGACTATAATTAACTGCACCATTTTAACATGAAATCATTTATTATTAATACTCTCTTAATTATTAAATTGCTTACCATAATCATTCATATTCTTGCGGCGGAGAGAGACGATATGAGACCATGGCTTAAAAATGCCTAAATTGTATTTAATACCTTCAACAATCATTAATGGGCACATACCTTCATTTTCTGCTCGGTCATTGACTACAATTCTTGCATCTGAGTATATCGTACTGGCCTTGACTCGAAGTGTTGAGTTCCTTGCGCATACTGTATCTGCTCATTGTACTCTCTAACACTTCTGGAACCTGTAATCAAGATATTGATCTCCGTTCACCACGGAGCCTCCACACACGCACACGGTTGTCATCACTAGCCAAATTGAATCGCAATTCGTCGCTGAAGACGGCCTGGTTCCATTCGGTTGCTGTCCAACTCACATGACACCACTCCAAGCGGAGGCAGCTGTAGGTGTCATGGGCAGCACACGTAATGGTAATTATAAGAAAGACTTCAAAATAAAAACTATTAGAGCCCAATTTAAAAAGCTAGCGCTTAAATTCTACAAAAATCTGCCATCTGTCCCAAATGAACTATTATTTAATCTGCATGACTATGATCATCGCAAGGCTAAATCTCGTAAGAAACCCCGCTCGGTACTTAACTTCGATATTCGGTACTAGGAACGTCCCACCTTAATCGGTTGATATTAAATAAAACTCGCGATCTTTGCTTTTCTACAAAATGTCTTAAATCCTAAACTGCTAGGTAACCCTCAGATCTGCATCAACCCCCCAAACTGCTTAAGGGGCCTCATCAGTCGCAAGCTTCAATCTTCACCTTCCATGTTAATCTATGGCCGTTTTAGTGCTATTGCTAGATGGCATAGCTCCTCCAAAAATCAACCTATTTCAATTTTGTTTTCAGGATCTCAAAGCTAGAGATATTGAAGTTGGCTTCTAGATTTTACTTTTTGTTTAAATTGTTGTTAAGTATTTTTAACAATTTATTGAAGTTGAGAGTCACTAAGAAAAGTCAAAACTAAAAGTTTAACCGTCTTTTATCAATTTGCATTTCATAATACTCGAATTTGAAGAACCACATTTCCAGTTCCCAGGGATAACCAATGGGAAACACCCTTGCACATTTCCTTCTGCGTCACGTGCCAGCTCCTGACAAAGAACACTCGTTATTAGAATGTGCGTCCGGGGAACTTTTATTCGTTGCCATTCTAAGAGAAGCAAATAAATGTTTTTTTCAATATTTTTTCTGCAATTGAAACTTTATCATGAGACGGAATAGTGTTTAACGTAAAGAAAAAAAAATAGCTGTTTGCAAGCATTAAGTTTATCTTTCAACTAATAGAAAAATTTGTAACTGTGTGGTTCTTGAAATGATCACTGAGAACGTATATTTTCTGCCAGGTGGTTTAGGTATAGAACAGTCTTAAAAAAAGGTTAAACTTAACAAAAAAGTTAAATTTATAAGAAATTAGAAAATAAAAGATATAAAAATGTGATGATACTTTTAGAAGATTTTGCGTGCATATCTATCTCATAAGCATGTTATATGACTTTTATAGAACTTGGTGCATGTTTTTGGCATCATTTATTTTCTAATATTTTTTTTATAAAATTAAATCTTTTTTCACCTAATATCTTACTTAATAATTCTTTCAACACGGGGTATTCTTTTAGCACGCTGTTGTGAAGAGACGACATTAATGTTAAATGTTCCTAAAAAATGGTTCTTAAAAGACATTTTTTTTATTTAGTCACTGCTTTTAAAATATGTATAAGGAATCGGAACCGTTTTCTAATCATTTCTGACAATATAAATTACGCACTGAATAAGTTATTTCGATACGCCCTATATAAGCTCCTTCGATACATTAATTTTATCGATGAAATTTCGTGGCCGTACGACGTTTTCATTATTATTTTACTTTTAAACGTTGATTTGAAATTTAAGTAAATAAACTGGCTGAATTACATGTAGAAACATAAATTAAGCTGCAAATTTGTTTAAATGTAAACGTGCTAAATATTCTCATGTGAATTACACTTAATATATGCATAAACGTAGATTGAGCTAAATATCTGTGTAAATATATATTGATCTAAATATTTGTAAAAAAGGTAAATATTTTAATAAACATACATATTTATAAAAATTCAGTTGTATTTGTCTGTACATGTAAAAGTGATCTATATAATAAAAGGCAATGTCTGTCTGTGTGTGTGTGTGTCTTATACATTATAGGCTCATTTTGCATTATCTTATACATTATAGGCGCGTCGCAGAGCTACGAAATTTAGCAATCGGAGACACGGGAGGGTGAGACGGTGACACGTGAAAACCAATTTTTAACACTTTACAACAAAGTTGAAAAGTGTTTATGACTTTGTTCATTCTGTCTGTCTGTCTGTCCGTTAGCACGATAACTGCCGTAAAAATGACGTAATCAAAATGAAATTTTAGTATGTTGTTCAGACGGTCTATAGGACCTATGGGAATATAAATGAATAATATCACCCAATTAGTTTTGGATTGAACCCGGGTTGAAAAAATGAAATACATTGAGCCCTATGGGAGCTAATTTTTCAAACATTTTTTAAGCGGATTTAAAATTCACAAATTGCTTCGAAAATTTTAGGTAATATTCAAATTGTTCCATAAAATATATAAAAAAAAATTCAGCGAAATATATTCAGTAGTTTTTTAAATAAAAATTAAAATATTAATTACACCTTTTATATGAAACGATCACGTGACCATGATATGAAACGATCACATGACCCACTTCAAAATGATATATGGCATCCATCTTGCTTAAATTTGAATTACTTTTTCTGTTATTTAATGTTTCCTGCGATTTCGACCGTTTTTTACTCTTTTTCTCCAGCATCTAGACGTCTTAGGAAAAAACAAATCCCACGACCCCGGAAATTTCAAATCTCAGAGACAAATTCTAACATTTTTTTTAAAGATTTTAAAACAAAAGTCACTTTCGGCTAAAAAAAAAACGAACTTTCGTTTTTAAATCCTCGCATCGGGAAAAGTTCCGAGAATTTCGACTAATAATTAACAAGTTTAGAAATCTCAAACATCAGGCATTCCTACAAGCTGAATCTAGTCAAGAAATAATTACAAATAGCTGCAGGATCAGAATTTAAAGAATTTCCAAATGTCAATTTTTCAGCAAAACCGCTAAAGAAGATTTTCTCCCACATGCGCGCGCAGACGCACGGATGGGAGGTGGAGGGGACGTCATGATGTTTTCATGGAGAAAAAACAAATAGAAAGAAAGTTATGGAGATTGTGCATAGGGTTAGACGTTATATTTTAAATGGTGGAATTAAGAGCTTTGCTCCTGTGGCGGTTTTCTTGCCACATTTTTTGTGTTTTAGATCTGGAGTACTTCTCCCCTTGACTTGAGTCTTCTTTCTGCCGAAAAAAAGCCAAAATATAAGAGCTCAGTATCCAATCCTCAATTAAGTCGGGCCAAGGTAGCAGTCGCCTCAAACGTTTACCGTAAACGCCTGATAACTAAACTACACTTACGATCCTTGAATACGAACCCGGAGACTTCTCAAACAGATTAATACGAGAGATAAACTTCGGAAAAGGGTATCAATCGCATAATATGCTATCTCGAACTCCAATAGACATAACTCGTTCCTTAAATATAAACCATTGTTTTCCCGAATTAAAAAATTTCTGGTTGATAATTTTTTTAATATAATTGCATTTCATTTGTGTTTGGCTTTGCTGTATGTTTTAGTACGTTTTTGAAGAATTTTCACGCAAATCGGTTTCTTGGTGATCGAAAATATTCCCCGGGGGTTAGGAGGCTTGGGATCAGGATTTTCTGCATCTGACGTCATCAGCCAAACTAGAGCTCCTCTACTACAGGCTGACTTATCAAGCATATTGAAGCCCACCGTAGCTGGAAGAGCAATCCATTAGCATTAGCTCTATTCGCATTTTCACTTTATTAAGTATTATTGAAATAATTATGGGTGGTTGTTCTGTACCGAACTACTCTAGTCATTCTAGAAAGGGTTTTTGGCTATTTCGCATTCATATAAACGAAGAAAGAAGAAAACAATGGCTAATAAATAGTCGGCACGATAATTGTATACCCGGTACTGGAGCATACTTGTGCGAGGTAAGTTCTACAATATTCTAATTGAAACTTCTTTTTTTATATAAAGTATTTATTTTATACACTTATTTTATAATTCCTGTAACTGTAATATGGATTATTAATAATTTTTAGTTGTTATAGTCTTATCTTAGGACACTTGGTTTGTAATGTAAACATCACCTTGAACGCATTATACTGGCTTCAAAACCTAGAAGTAAATAACTTCAAATTATACATATATATATATATTAAAGATTTATTCCTGTTACACCAATATCTTTCAAGTTTTATACACTTTGTTGTATTTTTAGATCATAATGAATCACAGAATTGATGAATTCTACTATCAACAAACTGTCGCCAAGTGGAAAACTTGCCATGTTATAGTAATTATGCAAACAGAGATAGCTAAAATGGTAAATAAATCTAAATACGTTTATCATAAAAGGTTTTTTTTAATAAGATGTATGAATGTTTGCCTCACATATTTGAAAGTTTGTCAACTACTTTGTATTTAAAGAGAAAATGCTAATAATAACCTACTGAGCTCGGCTTTTTTAAATCAAGGATTTTCAAACAATAGTTGATCATTAAGTAGCTATTATGATAAACGTATTTCGATTTATTTACCATTTTAGCTTATGTTTGCATAATTACTATAACATTGCAAGTTTTCCACTTGGCGACAGTTTGTTGATAGTAGGATTCACCAATTCTGTGATTCATTATGATCTAAAAATACAACAAAGTACATAAAACTTGAAAGATATTGGTGTAACAGTAATAAATCTTTAATATATATATGTATAATTTGAAGCTATTTACTTCTAGGTTTTGAAGACAGTATAATGCGTTCAAGGTGATGTTTACATTACAAACCAAGTGTCCTAAGATAAGACTATAACAACTAAAAATTATTAATAATCCATATTACAGTTGCAGGAATTATAAAATAAGTGTATAAAATAAATACTTTATATAAAAAAGAAGTTTCAATTAGAATATTGTAGAACTTACCTCGCACAAGTATGCTCCAGTACCGGGTATACAATTATCGCGCCGACTATTTATTAGCCATTGTTTTCTTCTTTCATCGTTTATATGAAAGAGAAATAGCCAAAAACCCTTTCTAGAATGATTAGAGCGGTTCGGTGCAGAACAACCACCCATAATTATTTCAATAATACTTCCTAAAGTGAAAATGCGAATAGAGTTAATGCTAATGGATTGCATTTCCCGCTACAGTGGGCTTCAATATGCTTGATGAGTCAGCTCGTATATAGAGAAGCCTTAAGCCAAACTCACGCCACCTTTATTTGGATTGCGAGTTAGCACTCGAATCGAATATATTATTAGAGTTGACTAGAATTCTGATTTAGAAAATGTACTATTGATTCGAATTGAAGTAGCTCATATAAGAGGTTCCCGCGTCCATGCGTTACTGGGACTTTTCTATAACGTGACATTAGATGCAACTTTGTATTTCATCTGTACTAAATGCAATGTGAAACCATATTTTAAGGTATTAAAAGTTAATTTGGCATTTGTAACTTACTTATTTAAAACCGAGCACTTCGATTTTCTAAAATGTGTTCTTATTTCTCAACTCATTCATTCTTCATAACAAAATTGATATCAAAATTATTCCTTAATAAAAAGCTTTTTCGCAGTTTGGTAATTACTGAAGGCGATTTTGTTTTAAAACGGTGTTTCTGTTCGTGGAAGGCACAGGTGGATAGCTTGCCGCCTATTGGTTAATTTTATATTGAGCCATTTTCATCTTTTCCGCTTATCAGCTTCAGAATTTTCATATTGTGATTACAATCTTCGATGGCCAGATATTTTTCGAAAAATTCTTCTACACGTAAAATGTATTTTTATCCAGATGCTTTGCATGAAATTTAACATCTTGAACGATGACTCGTGATAATCTCTGGAGTACAGCGGAAATCCATGCGGGGCAGTACGTAAGCATCTTCTATATACGATCTCTATATACGACAATAAAACGCACCGTGGTCGTTCGTAGGTGGCGGCGCAACGACCGTGGCGACGACTACGGTCGCGCCGCTCGAACAAACGACCACGGTGTTTTATAAAGGTCGTTGTTTTGGACGATAATGAAACTCGTCGTCGAGTTGTAAAGATCGTTGTTTTATACGATAATGAAAATCGTCGGCTAGTTGTAAAGATCGTCGAATCCTTCTCTATTTCCACCCTCTTCCGGCGCACTTTCATTTCTTCTTCCCCCTTTTTCCTTCCTTTCTTCTTCCCCCTTTTTCCTTCCTTTCTTCTTTCCTCCCCTCCTTCCTTTTCCCCTTTTTCTTCCTTTCACCTCACACCTCCCCCTTTCCCGCCCCCTCACTCCTCTTTTCTCCCCCTTCTCTATTTTCCTTTTTTCTCTATTTTCCTCTTTTTCTTGTTATCTCCCCCTGCTCCTTTTCCTCCCTCCTCCTCCTCCTCCTCCTTTCCTCTTTTTCTTCCTTTTCCCCAATATCCGATTTTTACCTTTTTTCTTCCCCCACTTTTTTCTTCTTTTTCTCCCTTCCGTCTTTTTTATTCCCTTTTCTGCTTCTTTTTCTCCCTCCTCCCCCCCTTCTCCGATTTTTCCCTTCTCTCTCTCCTTTTTCTTCCTCTCGGTCTGCGCCTCTCGGCGTGCGCGCGAAGTTCTCCGTCGCTTCCGGCCGCGGGGAGGGGCCTTTTTTCCAGTTTCGCGCGCGCCAATAAAATAATAAACACTCCGAACTCTCGAGAAATCGATTGTTGTCGAAACTCTTCTTTACGGAACCCATATTTACAGACAAAAACGTGTGGTTTTCGGATATAAACCCCGTCCACCGCGTTTTGATTGTATGCTACTTACACCCTTTCGGAAAGAGTAATGTTTTCAAGTACAAACCACTCCCACTCTTAATCTCCATCAGATGCAGTTCACATTATGAGTGTCACTTCACAACAATGAATAAGATCTATTGTCTTCTGAATAACAATGGCATATAGTTTCATCTACTTGGCGACGTTTTCGCCCGTCGCTACTTGGCGACGTTTTCGCCGAGGAGACGGCGAATGGAAATTTCAATTCGTTAAGTGAGGTGTGGTGATTTTAGAAGAGTATTTTCCAACTAAAAAGTTATAAGAACCACTCCTGATTGACAATGCAGAGATGTTAACAAAAGGTCCAGCTTCTATACATATTTTTACTTCTTAGTAAAGGTATTTACGAGTTTTAAGTATTTACTATAAGGAAATCGTTTAAGGGTGAGCGTCAGTACATTTTCTGCCCTATCAGCGCTTTGTTAACTTTCGCGGCACACATATTTCGCCGAAATTCTGCTCAAAGTGTTGCGAAGTATTTTCTTATAGATAAAATGCTATGCTTAGATTATATTAAAATTAAATTTAATACCCAATATAACATAGAATATATGTTTTATTTTAATTTAAAATATTTTTGGTGCTGCCATCTGTTGTCGTAATTTAATTCATACCTACTATTCTTATTTTTTAATGAACATTTTTAAATGTCTATTCCTTCTAATACGCTATTAAATACAACAGAAGATCATATATAATGCCATAATCACGGAAACGTAATTGAACTTGGACTTGAAGACAAAGGAACTTGAAGATAAAACTGCAGTCCTCAGTGATGTACATTCAGATCCTTTATCAAATTTATAGAATGATAAATCACCTTTCCGTGATTGTGGCATTATTATATATGATCTGTTGTTGTATTTAACACTGTATTAGAAGGAGTAGATATTTAAAAATGTTCATTAAAAAATAAAAATAATCAGTATGAATTAAATTTCGACAACAGATGGCAGCACCAAAAATATTTTGGATTAAAATAAAAAATATATTCTACGTTTTTGGGGGCATTAAATTTAGTTTTAATATAATCTAAGCATTGCATTTTATCTTTCAGAAAATATTTCGCATCAGTTTGAGCAGAATTTCGGCGAAATATGTGTGCCGCAAAAGTTAACAAAGCGCGGATAGGGCAGAAAATTTACTGACGCTCACTCTTAAGGAAGAGTTTTTCTTGTAGATCTTCAATTTCTCAGATCGGTGGTCTAGGATCGCGGGTGCGCGCTCAGAATATAAAGATAAGTCCACATTTCTGGTTAATTAACACGGTTATTCTCAAGCAAAGCTTAAACAGGAACAATATAAAGTAAAACAGCACTTAAATGGTCCACTAACTTCACATAATAACTGATACTATTCTCTAAATGCTGACGAAAATCACATTTCAATGTAGCGCCTATGCCATTAACTGATCGCCAACGAAGTGATGACCCCTTCTATAGACTCTCTATAAAAACTTCGGGAAATATCTCATATCTCGTAGAATATTAGTTATTTCGAGTATCCTCGAATCTTCGAAAAGTCGCCAAATATCGCTAAATTTGGCAACCCTTTTTCGAATTTCGTCATGTGGCATCCCTAGACTCACGTCATGGGAAAGGATGCCGGTACGGATGTTTTCTTCGTCTGGTTTTCGAAAGAGGCGGAAATGATATGGGAGAGGGGGGGAGTAGACTCCACAGCATTTTATAAGTTCGTAGCAATATAATTAATATTTTGTATAGTAAATTTGATATCTGAATAAAAGTTTATTTTTTAATTTTATCGAATTCTATTTTGGAAGCTGATTTAACAATAAATAATTTTTAAGTACTACCCAAGCTTTTTTATTTAGACTTAACACTAAACGTTTGCCTTTCAGCTATTTTTCAGGTGCAGCAAGAACAACAAGCAACTTTTTAGGCAGGCTACTGCGGATTTTAACAGAACACAAATATTTGATTAGTACATTTTCTATTTGATTTCAAATCTCTCATTATGGTATCCATTATAATTTCATTACATTCTTATGCTGCACAGATACACAGATATCGAGCAAAAAATCCGCAGTGCCTGCAATCTGATGGAACCGAAGTAGTTTCGAGTAAATAACATCTTTTTCTGATTGTGTGTGTGTGTGTGGGGGGGGGGGGGGGGGCGTGATGACGTGTACTGCAATACTCAGAATTGAATTCAGTTTGAGAATTTGCTTTATTTTAATAACTATGCCAATTGGATTGATATATTTTACCTGAAACATGCGGGCAGTACTTATTTCACAAAATGAAATTTCATTTGCTTCAATTGAGAGTGAGAATTTATTTTTCCATTTTCTACATGATGTATTTTTACCTTCCCTGCAATGCATGGTAATGGATAGGGAAAGTAGTGGAATCATGTCGAAAATCACAACTCGAGTTTTCGACGGATCTGCACGTTTTGGGGCCTCTAGAACACGAAAAACTATTTTTAGCGTGACGTCTGTGTGTGCGTCGCTGCCTGTGCAATGCATGTATCCATTCTAACTCAAAAACTAATGGACCAAATTTCATATAATTTGGTAGGTAAGTTACTTGTGTATGACTGTGGTGCTGAGTATCGGGAAAAAACCACCCGCCTTTTTTTGTGAAATGGCCCTCAAAAATTGACTGTATCCAATCCAGCTGAAAAACCAATAGATAAAATTTCACAAAACTTGGCAGATAAGTTACTTGTGGGTTACCCTGACGTTGATTAGATTTTAGTATGATTCGCAAAAATTAACCTGCCTGTTTTGGCGAAATGGCCCGCAAAAATCGTCAACATCTAAAATAAAAAACTACGTATGCTCAATTGTATCAATTAAATGCTTGTTTTACACGTAATTTTTAGCAGTGAAATAAATAAGACCAATCGCATTACACTAGGGTTAACTGTTCTAGAGATATTTTAGTTTTTTCGCATTTACCCTGCGCCACCGTTGAAAAAAAGCCCAGTTATCAACTGAGAACGAAAATTGAATAAAAAGTGCCAATTCAGTGTCATTTTAAATAATTGTGGGAGTTATTTTGTACAATTAAACTCAATTTAATGAATTATTGAAGAAATAGAGCACGTGAATATAAATCTGCAGGAAATGTCATGTGCTGCCCACATCATATTTTTTACACTACAACGCTGGGTGTTATAAAACAAAGTGAATAACGAAAGATTTTTTGAGCTATTGGTTGTAGATACATAGTCTCAATTATAAAAATCTGAAGTGGACAGCACATAACTTTATATGAAGCTTATAATGAAGAGATATGCTTTATATGAAGAGATCACGTGACCCACTTCAAAATAAAATATGGCATCCATCTTGTGTCAAAATCTTGATTTTTAAAGTTCTTTTCAATTCATATTTAGTGTTGTATCCGTCCTAAAACCGCTTTATTTTTGCTTAAATTCAATTATTAATTTATAATTGCATCTACATACTGAAACAATGCAATTACCATATATATGAGTTTAAATGATCATCAAACTTTGATTATTTCTACAACGAAGCCTAGTTTTCACTCCTGGAGAATGTAAACACCAAACGATGTAGAATGAATAAGAATTAAATGATAAGAATTGCTGCATTTCTTTATCGCAAAATTATTTAGCTCATGGAGTCTGCAATATAGCTGATATGAATGAAACATTTTACACAGAGAAGAAGACGATTTTTTCGATGAAGTTTTAAGCATAGAGCTAACTTACTTGCACCTCCATGGTTTTAAGTTTTTAAATAAAATAAATTATTATAGTGTTGTGATGAATGAAAGAAATGGAAAAAAGTTATGAATGAAATGTTGCTTTTATAGAGAGAGCCAGGTGATTTATATTTCGATGACGTCATTTGAATAAAGTTCATTTGTTTTCGATGACGTTTTCAAATATAATAAATTATTGTAGTATTATGATAATTTTTAAAATATTACCGAGGAATTTATCGAATTTTAGAGATGTTTAAACCAGGCAGTTTATATTTCAATACCGTCATTTGAATGAAGTTCATTTTTTTCGATGAAGTTTTAAGTTTTCAAATATAAAAAAATTAATGTAGTATTGTGATAATTTTAAAAACGTTACCGGGCAATGTATCACATTTTAGAGATGTTTAAATAAAATTGCATTGAAGTTGTAAAGTGTTTCATAATCAATATTTTATGCATGATTGATCTTTCTAGTTTTAGGACTGAAATAACTTTTAGCTTGAATCATGGCTCACCTTACTAGTTTCAAAAACAAATTGGTCTAGAGGAAATCGTTGTAAAATTCCACAAAATGATTTCTGTGAATCAATTCAATTTGTTAACAACCCCTAAATTCCTGATTTGCAGTAATAACAACCCCTAAATTCCTGATTTGCAGTAATAACAACCCCTAAATTCCTGATTTGCAGTAATAACAACCCCTAAATTCCTGATTTGCAGTAATAACAACCCCTAAATTCCTGATTTGCAGTAATAACAACCCCTAAATTCCTGATTTGCAGTAATAACAACCCCTAAATTCCTGATTTGCAGTAATAACAACCCCTAAATTCCTGATTTGCAGTAATAACAAGCGTATGGAAAAGCCAAGGTAAAGAAGGAGATTGCCCTAAGCCAGAAAGTTTAACAATTTATTTAGTCTTAAATTTGAACTCCAGAGATGAAAAAGAAATATGTTTTAGTTTGACTACATGAAGTATGGGTAACATGTTTGTAATTTAACTTGTTCGCTAGAGAAAGTTGCATAAAAATTTAATTTATTTAATTTTTTTTTACAAAAAATTTGCTCTTTATGTATCTCACTATTTCATAATTCCGTACCTTATTTTCAGCTTTTTTTGAAATTGTAACTATGGGTGTGCAACCTCAATGTTTAAAAAAAAATTTTGCAATTCACATTTTTTGAAACACCCTCTGTATGACACGTTTACGGGAAGGGTGCAATGTTGTCAAAAATTGAAATTCAAATTTTCGATGGATTTACAAATTTCAAAACTCACTAAAATCGAAAAATTTTATGTGTGCAGCACGTGACTTTTCTTGTGGACTCAAATTTATTTTTCTGTTTCTATCCATAATGCATTAATTAGAAGTTTATCCGACAGAATAACACATAAAATATACATGTTTTCTAGACACGTCTTTAAGCATATCAGTAACTTTGTAAAGAAGTATTCATGAGTGTATACGGCAGTAGAGGTCTGAATGGGCCTAATTTAAAATATTTTACACACCCCGGGCCGACGGGTTCGATTCCAGCCACTGCCAAAAAACTGCCGCCGTGTTCACGCGGAGTACGATCACGTTAAACATGTGGGTCCGTAAGTCCTTCCGAGAGGTTGGTGGGAGGGGAAGGAGGGTACGGTCCCTGTAGATGCCTCCCCCACTGGGTTCCGGTCTAAATTGGGTGGCACTTCCCGGCCGTCCAAGCAGTTGCCTTACACCTTTCTGGTAGGTCGGACGGTCTGGGTCTCAACAACAACACCCCGGCCCGAAAATATTGCGATTTGACCCTAACCCTTACCTAGAATTTTTCAAAATAATTCTCCCGAGCCTCACCCGACCAGAAAACATCCAAAGACCGAGGCATGGCCCGCCTTTTTTTAATACATTGAAGCCCTGTTGCCTCGTATCATGATCATAATGTGCTATTTAAGGAATGAAACACGAATAACATTACATACTACATACACCGATTCAATTCAGCAGGTGAAAGCTGCGAAGAACAATGTTTCATTTTCACTTCTGGATGTTTTCGAATAAATAAGTCTTCAATTTCCTATCTGAAATTATTATTTTTTTGTATCCGATTCTGATTTACCCATTTGCGTAGCAAATTTTCTTTAATTGTATGGGACTGCGAAACTTTCATCCTTTATTGAGAATTTTGTTTCATACATAATCTCAAAAATCACTGCTCGTTTAAATTTTGATCTATTTTTGGCTTTTCTATTTACTTTTACACGGCTCGACTTGACCCGAATTTTTAAAAACCTGACCCGAGTCCTGCCCGGTTCGAAGTAGTTTTCTTAAAATTTGACCAGACCGGTCGTGCCTAATCCCATGGGTCAAACCTGAGCTCGTGAAGGCTTGTGCATGGGGAGTGGAACAGTCCACTGGTTAGAGCACAACGATTGCTCTCGGACGACCAGAGTTTGATTCCAAACTGTAGGACAACATTTGACATAATTATGCATAACAGGGTTAATTATAGTTCAATGACCAAGTTTCAAGAATTGTTGAGAAAAATAGCGGCGGTGCAATTTTTATGTACGTGACGTCATAAGCCCCTCTTGGGGGGAGGGCAAGTTACCCGCCTAACCAGGGGTATATAGTTAAGTAAGGTATCCATCAAAAGAATTTTTCTAGCTTTTTAAAATGATGAATAGTAAGTTATAATTGAAAACATTTGGATCAACGATACCGATTTTTCAAAAAATGACTAGTAAAATTTGAAATAAATAATAAATAAATAAATAAATAAATAAAACGCAAGCTACTTAAAAATGCATTTTGGTTTCAGAAAGTCGACCTCAGCTTGTCTTACGGAGTCAGTTTACAGCTGATTATAAAGAGCGTATTTTGAGGATGTTTAGATGAAAAGTCCATGATAATACTTTCAGACATCTATTATATAGATGTTCGAAATATATTCACGTGGTCTTAAAACAATATGCTCTTTTACGTCAAAATATTGAATTAAAAAAACTTCGGGAAAAATATTTTGTACACTACTATGATAAGCTAAAAATATATTTATTAGTATATGACATAAAGTAAATGACATCTCATAGTCTGTGTAGATAAACTTGTATTAATGCTTGATTTCAATAACTAAATAGTTTAATTTTGACATTTAATTCAACACTGGCTCTTAAATCATTTTCTAGACAAACACGACAATATATACTTCGCACGTTCCTCTCTTTAAAATATAACTTCTGCTTTATCACGCCATTTTATAAAGTAATAAAACTAGATGACAAATAGCCATTTCTGAACTACGTGTAAAGTTTTGAGTCGCTCTCAGATAATGTGTTTTGAAAAAGAATTTTAAGACCTCGATTATGTAGACGATTTATGGAATAACTCGCTTTTTATTCGGTACTTATTAGTCTCTTTAACGCATTGTTTTGTGTGTCGCAGTCTGATAAATAAACACGAATAGAACAGCACATAAAGCAGTCTCTGACATGCAGGCAGTGACGGACTATAGAGGCCTAACCCTGAATATTTATCGTGGGACCTCCTTGGTATCATTTTTATGTAACATAACTAGATTATATTCAGCGCTGACGTATTAAACTGGCTATCAGGAATTTATAGGATATATTTTAAGCTTGGCGTTCTCTAAAGTTTCTGCTACGCTTCTACTTTCGTTCATACTTCAAACATACACATTAAAGTATAAAGATGCTGTAGAAAATGATTGGCTTGAGCTCAAGAAGTATAGATGATAAAGGTTTAACGTAGATGTTGTAAAAGTGTTACTAGATCCCCTATACGTATCTAAATATAGGGACGGACACTACGTGGCGCTTACGGATCCACAACAAGTCACGGGTTTACATTTGAATTGTGTCCATATGGGGAAGAGATAATTTTATATTGTGGGGGGAAGGGATCTCTAACGGGTTACTCTAAACTTTGTACTTTCCCTATATACATAAGGAAAGTATTGTGACGGAAAGTATTGTAATAAGGAAAGTATGTATATAAGTGTTGTATAAGGAAAGTATTGTGACGGGATCGAAAATTCGAATTAGAGTTTTTGACGGGAGAGCACGTTTCAAGCATCCCTGATCACGAATCCAACATTTTTAAAGTGATGTGTGTGTGTGTGTGTGTTAGCGAGACTGTGGAGACGATAACTGTCGAACGAATGGACCGATTCGAACGAAATTTGGTACAAAAATTACAATCCATACACACTGGAAGTTTATTGTTTTTATAAGCAATCGAATGTTCAGAACCCCCTAAATTTTCGAGTAAAATTTTGAAAAAATCGTCAAAAAATCAAAACCTCTAATAAAGTTACGCAAATAGACATTTCTTATGCAAATTTTCATTAGAAAACGATTGACATAAATTTTAGAACGCTAACATGAACCGTTTTAGAGATATTGCACATTTTTAAAAAAAATTATCAAAAAACCATATAAAATAAATAAAAAAAATTCCTATTGAGAAACATGTTCTCTTTTCATATGTAATACCATGCGATAAATTGGGTGACATCATTCTCGTGGATCTAGCTCGTTCCATTCATGAAGAAAGGTACTATGAGTAATACTTTTGTATTTGAACGCCAATAATCAATTATCTGCTGTAAGAATAACTTATTTTTCCGTCCATAACGCTTGGCGAGATTTTGGCGACGAATTTGGTGGAATGTCGCCAACTTGGCGACTTTTTAAATGTTGCTAAATTAACGAAACCTCGCCAAATGGATAAAAATAACGCTAAATCAATGAAAATGACGAGTCACTGACAAAAATTCAATATCTTAGAAAGAATATAAGTATCTACTATAAGAATAACCTAATTTCTTTTACTGTAAAAGTAGTAAATTCATTGCATTATATAAGGAAAGTCATGTGCTGCCCACATCAGATTTTTTCGTATATGGTCTTAACCTCTATTCCATCTATATATATATATATATTATCTATCTTAACCGCTGCTGGTTTAATTTATATGGAATATTTATTTACTCACGGGGCTGCCCTTAGAAAGAGGCGAGCGAAAGAGGGGCGTGATCGCCGAAAAAAATAAATTTAATATTATGGTATAACTTGTTGTTTCTTGTTAATACATTCATCAAACAAGTACAGTAAGCGTAAGCAAACCGCTATCGAACGAATCGCCATCCAACGAACCGTTATTGGACGAACCACTATCAAACGAACTATTATTAAACGAACGGTTATCCAACAAATCGTTATCAAACGATTTGGGTACGAACGGGTTATACATCGTTCGCGTCAAGTACTATAAATTAATAGAAATACTTGCATATTTTGCTGTTGATCTTTGCATTGGTTCTTCTTAAAAATAACATTCAAAACCTAAATCTCAATATTCTTCAATGCCTACCTGATGGTCTTATCAATAACTCTAGTGTATCAAGTTTTTCAGACCTTTCCCGGAAGAATTCGGTGCCAGTCGCCAAAGTGAAACAGAGGCAGAAATATAAATCAAGGAACATAAGCAAAACTGCGTTTTTTTTATATCATCTAGTTGCAAGCTAAACGAATCAGTATAAAAAGCTTAGAAAGCTAAACAAGCGAGAGAAAGTGAAAATTGTAGAAAACTGTTAGATAAAAGAAAAGGGAGAAAACTACGGGAAAATAACTTCAACTAAGAAAGCACTAGAAAAAGAAGAGGAAGAGGATTTGATGGAGGAAATTGAAGACGCAGCATGTTTGTATTGTAATGATCTGTGTTCAACCTCAAATAAAGGTTGGGTTTCATGAATTGGCTGTGAAAAGTGTGTTCGCAAGGCATGTGCCGAGGTAGAAAGCGACGAGGATGAATACGTACTTATTTTGTGACCTTTCTAAAATATAAAATAAAACAAGTGCGTTCTTCTTTTGCTCCTCATTTGGGGCAGAATAGGGTAAGAGATACGATTTTTTACATTTTCTATTTTAAAAAATTATTATTTTAAATTTTTGATTGCGTCATACTCAAGTTTAAAAGTGCTTAAAAAATACCTTTTTTGGTTCATTTATACGTTCAATATTTGTTTTAAACTTTAGTCCCCCCCCCCATGCCCGCTTTCCTAATCATACGTACATTTAAGAAATCATTGGATTTCCTTCTTCAGTGCAAAAGGCTTAGATTAGAACTCCCAAAAAAGCGCAGACTAAGCCGGTCAAACAGAAAATGTCTAAACGAAAGAAACCAGCGTAGTAACTCCATCTAAGCGTGGCAAAAGGGATGTAAAATGAAAAAAATAAGGAATACCTGATATTAACAAATATGTCAGTAATTTAGTTAATGATTCCTCAATGGCACCTTATTTCTATGAGGTATGGCATGACCATGACTAATATGTGTTTCTATGTTTTGCTCTTTTTCTGCACGTCAGTTCATATACTACGCATTTTGCTTATTTTTCTTATTTGCTTTTCAAGTTCATTTTTACTTGAATATCTGTTTTATTTTTCGTTTTACTTTCTCTTCGTCACACTAAGTGGCTATTAAACATTATATAATATCATTTAATCATTTTATGTTTGATCGGCTTAGTTTGCTCTTATTTTAGGCATTCTGATGCAGACTTGTGGCACCGATGAAGGGAATACAATAATTTCCGAAAAGTATATAGGCTTAATGACCTTCATTCGAGCTGCTTTTTACTTTGTGATTGAAGTTTATTTTGATTGTGCGTAAAGTCACGTTCTTCCCTCATTTTAAAGTCAATTTAATTTTTGAATTTTCATTTGGACAACTTTTATTCCAAGATTGGTAACTCTCATTTAATTTCATCTCATACATTCTATACAATAAATTCGCGTTGTAAATAAGGACACACACACATAGTCGGATATATCTAAATAGTGTAAACTGTAGACGTTCGAGTTCTTATGACAATATTAAAAAAAAAATTATGCAGTGTTCATCAATTTCAAACTTTATCATGTAGCAAATGATGGATGGATTAATTTAGAAAGCGATTGATTAAGCATATTTCATTGCAAACAGCTTATTAGACAACATTTATTCCAAGATTGGCAACTCTCGAATAAATGTTGTCTAATAATTATAATAACTTAATCTCCTAATTTCTATACGATAAATTTGAATTGTAACTAAAGACACACACACATAGTCGGATTTGTCTAAATAGTGTAAACTGTAGACGTTCGAGTTCTTATGACAATCTTAAAAATAAATTATGCAGTGTTCATCAATTTCAAACTTTATCATGTAGCAAATGATGGATGGATCAATTTAGAAAGCGATTGATTAAGCATATTTCATTGCAAACAGCTTATTAGACAACATTTATTCCAAGATTGGCAACTCTCGAATAAATGTTGTCTAATAATTATAATAACTTAATCTCCTAATTTCTATACGATAAATTTGAATTGTAACTAAAGACACACACACATAGTCGGATTTGTCTAAATAGTGTAAACTGTAGACGTTCGAGTTCTTATGACAATCTTAAAAATAAATTATGCAGTGTTCATCAATTTCAAACTTTATCATGTAGCAAATGATGGATGGATCAATTTAGAAAGCGATTGATTAAGCATATTTCATTGCAAACAGCTTATTAGACAACATTTATTCCAAGATTGGCAACTCTCGAATAAATGTTGTCTAATAATTATAATAACTTAATCTCCTAATTTCTATACGATAAATTTGAATTGTAACTAAAGACACACACACATAGTCGGATTTGTCTAAATAGTGTAAACTGTAGACGTTCGAGTTCTTATGACAATATTAAAAAAAATTATGCAGTGTTCATCAATTTCAAACTTTATCAAGGAGCAAATGATGGAAGGATCAATGTAAAAAGCAATTGATTAAGCATATTTCATAGCAAACAGCATATTAGATTCATAATTTGTAAAAACATAAATCATCTTGTATGAATGCATTCAGTGAATTTTTCTGAATCATTTAAAAAAAAATCTGATGTGGGCAACACATGACTTTCCTTATATAATGTAATGAATTTACTACTTTTACAGTAAAAAAATAGGTTTTTCTTATAGTAGATACTAATATTCTTTCCAAGATATTGAATTTTCGACAATTAGTCGTCATTTTCATTGATTTAGCATCATTTTTATCCATTTGGCGAGATTTTCATTAATTTGGCAGCATTTCAAAAAGTCACCAAGTTGGCGACATTCCGCCAAATTCGTCGCCAAAATCTCGCCAAGCGTTATGCACTAAGAAAAAAGTTATTCTTACAGCAGATAAATGACTATTGGCGTTTAAATACAAAAGTATTATTCAAAGTATATTTTTTCATGAATGGAGCAAGCTAGATCCACGAGAATGATGTCACTCAATTTATCGCATGGTATTACATATGAAAAGTGAACATGTTTCTCTATAGGAATTTTTTTTTTTTATGTGACTTTTTCATAATTTTTTTGAAAAATGTACAATATCTCGTGAACGGTTCATGTTAGCGTTCTAAAATTTATGCCAATCGCTTTCTAATAAAAATTACGTAAGAAATGTCTATTTGCGTAACTTTATTAGCGGTTTTGATTTTTTGACGATTTTTTCAAAATTTTATTCGAAAATTTAGGGGGGTTCTGAACATTCGATTACGTATAAAAACAATAGGCTTCTAGTGTTTACGGATTGTGAGTTTTGTACCAAATTTGGTTCGAATCGGTCCATTTGTTCGTTAGTTATCGTCTCCACAGACTCACTGACACACACACACACATACTTTCACACACACACACACACACACACACACACACACACAGACATCACTTCAAAAATGTTTGATTCGTGATCAGGGATGCTTGAAACGTGCTCTCCCGTCGAAAACTCGAATTCGAATTTTCCACCCCGTCACAATATTTTCCTTATACATTATGCATATAAGGAAAGTAAAAATGCAAGAAATATCTATATAAATAAAATGAAAATCGGCCTATTTATTTATTTATTTGTTTGTGTGTGTGTATGTGTGTTTGTCTTATCATCTCGGGAAAATGGATGCACCGAATTTGAGGAAATATAGTGGTTAGACGTGAAATAGCACCTCGGGGCTATTTTATGGTTACTGACAAATTTAATTTAAATTTAGTCCATTAGAGAAACCTTTCATTATGCAGACGATATTTATTTCGCCAATTTATTTGAAGAAAATTATATCATGTTACTCAGCAACGGATTTAAATCTAATGTATTTAATCAAAAATTGGTATCACGTTTGAATTCAACAAATAAAATTAAGGACAAAACGTCTTTAAACGAGAAGTCATTTATTCAAAACATCTTAAAAGACGTACAAAGTATTTTAAAACGGCCAGAGCGTTTTCGAGCGTTAATACGCCCTTCACCAGTGGCTACATGAATGGTAAAACATGGAATGTTCATATATGGAGACCAGATATACAGCAAAATTGCATTAAAATATAATTTTGGTAAATGAACATACTATTAATTAATAAAAAATAATCCAAGAAATATACAAGGAAAATACTAAATTTACTTTAAACGCTTTCAAATTCTAAGAATATTACAAGAAAAGTACTATCAATACATTTTTTAGTTACAGGAGAAGCATAATTTCGGAAGAACCGCCAAGCATAATTTGAATTAAAAATGCAAATTTAGTGTCATTTTGTGCAATTAAACTCAATTTAATGAGTTCTTAAAGAAATAAAGAAAACATGAATTTGAGTCTGCAGGGAAAGTCATATGCTGCCCACATCTGATTTTTAGCTACGGGAAAAGCATAATTTCGGAAGAATCGTCAAGCAGAATTTTCATAAGAATGACGTCATATATAACTATTGAGAGATTTGAATTGCATGGAGTCGAGAATGAGTCGCCAAGCATAACTTAAAATTTGAATGGAATCAAAATTACAAATCGACTCAAGGTAAATATAAATGAAGAGGGCTAAATAAAGAAGAATATTACGTAGATTGTTAAACCGAACTAAAAGGAAAGTTTTTTCAAAAATGGGCAGGAATGTATCATTAACCACATATTGAGCAAGAGCCGTAAAATGTTTGCCACATTTGACATTGCGAGCGTGTGTCCGTTACACGGATGCCAACAGTACGTTTTGTACTACCAATGTAAAATTTATAGTCACCATCAGAAGATAACACAGGAACTACATACACCCCAGCAAAGCTTTTAAAGTCATAAATATCCCCAAGTTTATCGGAACGAATACGATTAAATAAAGTGATATTAGAGTGTGCAGTTTTGAAACCAAATTCATGACAGAATTGAATAAAAGGACGGCAAATATTAGGATGGTAAGGAACACCAGATTTATGGGCTAAACGAACACTAGATTTATGGGCTAACTTGTTGCTATTAAGGATCATATTATAGTTATTTATGACGTCATTCTCATGAAAACCACGTTTGTGGTTCTTCCGAAATTATGCTTTTACCGTAACTAAATAATGTATTGATAGTACTTTTCTTGTAATATTCTTACAATTTGAAAGCGTTTAAAGAAATTTTAATATTTTCCGTGAATATATCTTGGATTATTTTGTAATTATTAATAATATGTTCATTTACCGATTTTATATGTTTATGCAAATTTGCTGTATATCTGGTCTCTATATATGAACATTACATGTTTTGCCATTCATGTACCACTGATGCAGGGCGTATTAACGCTCGAAAGAGCTCTGGCGGTTTTAAAGTACTTTGTACGTCTCTTAAGATGTTTTAATAAATGAGTTCTCGCTTAAAGACGTTTTGTCCTTAATTTTAGTTCTAATGTATTTAAGCGACAGACGATTTTTATTAAGTCTTTAACGAATTAAATTATAAAAGAATGTATGTGAAATAAATTACGGCTTTTAGATTTAAAGATGACGGGGATTATTGATATTTTCAATTTATTATGTCATCTGTTTTATTTTGACAAAAATTTTTGAAACTCATATATTGTAGTACGGGTAATTTTCTACTACATAATACACGGGTATATCTTCTAATATACGAGAATATAAGTTGTACGGGTGTATCTTCCCATTAAATTTTAGCGCTTTCATTTAGGAATATATTGGAATCAATTTAGGCCTTCAGGTTTAAAAATTTCGGAGATCATTAATATTTTCAATTTATTACGTCATCTGTTTCATTTAGGCAAAGATTTATTGAACTCATATTGTAGCAGATATAATCTTCTACTAATACAAGTATTACTTCCCTTACAATTTTAGCGCTTAAATTTTGGCATATATTGATTCAATTTCATGTATTTTGTAAATTTGTTTACAAACGGTACCAGGATGTTTTATTCTTTAGATCTACCCGTGAAGATAATTTTGTATAGCGAGAACAGTGATGCTTAAACTTCTATTTAGGAGAGTCAATTTAAATATTTTAATAGAATGTTTTGAGTACAATGTCATTTAGAATACTATAGCAATTTGCACATGATTGTGAATTTTACGTTTCTGTGTAATGTATATCCCTTACGAAGAACAGGTATACTGCTGGTTTTTAAATGAAAATATCGCTTTGCGAAAATAAAATATATGACTTGAAATGAAAAATATCAATGATACCAGTAATCTTATCCCAATACCGTAACAAAACTCAATCAAAAGCATAAAAGCGTTTACTTATAAAATGTATTTTTATATTACTTTTTTATTTTTTAAATAATATAAATTGAATAAATATCGTCTGCCGTATGAACACATTTGTATGAACACATGTGTACACAAGGGTAATATCTAATGAACATATTTTCTTGAACCAATTTTCTGTTTTATAATTACTTTTGGGAAGGTAACATTTTTGTACCACCTACGGTACACGTACCCCTGCTTGAGAACCACTGAAATAGAGAATAACCATCCTAAATTTAAAGCAAAATATCCATCAAAAACTTGAAATTTTACTTTGAAACATTTCATAACCTGCGTTGCTTCCATCAAAAAGCTTCTATCAAAAATTCTGCATTACACAAATGAAATATTGATCAACTAAGAAGACATTACCAGCATTTACACACATAAGGTACATAAAGGTATTTTGTTTTAGAACTTTTCAAATAAATATTAAAATGTTTTTTCTCATGCTGTATAGTTCTTATACTATGCAGTTTACAAGAGCGATTTTCTCTCAAATTTTCTCTTTCGTGATTTTTACGAGTATTTGGGTTCTAAGTCCTAAAAGACATTGTTGTTCTTGTTGCTGAGACCCAGACCGTCCGACCTACCAGAAACTAGAAGACATTGTGAACCTTTTAGGAATTTTTGTCTATCTGCAAGGTGAGTGAGAACACGATAGCGTTAGAATGAATGAAGTACTGTGATTGACATTATTCGTATTAAATTGGTCAAACCTCTGCAAAAATGACTGTAGTATAATATCTTACCTTCGCATGTAATAAATTAGCATTGGTAGCAACCAATTCGGGTGTGTGTGTGTGTGTAGAAGCAACATCTTCTTCCAGGTTAAAAAAACAAAGAAACTACACTTGCATAATCATGAAGACGCCTGGCAATATATAGTTGAACTACGTGACTCAGGAAAATTTTTTTGACAAAGCAAAACTGGAAAATAGGACGATAAAAGGACAGCCTGAGCATTGAGAACAATTTCTAGTGGGTTAAGATTATTAATTGAAGCGGCTGATGATATTTAGTTTTCAAAGCTGCTTGTTTTAATTCATTTTTAACACTTTACAATATAATTGAAAAGTATTCATGACTTTGTTCATTCTGTCCGTTCGCACGATAACTGCGTAAAAAGGACTTGATCAAATTGAAATTTTAGTATGTTGTTGAGACGATTTGTGGGACATACGGGAATGTAAGTGAATAATATCACCCAATTAGTTTTAGATTGAACCCGGGTTGAAAAGATGAAATACATTGAACCCTATATGAAACCTAATTCTTCAAATATTTTTTTTAATTCACAAATTGCTTTGAAAATTTTAGGAAATATTCAAATTATCCTATAAAATATGTAAAAAAAAAATGAGCAAAATATGTTCGGTAGTTTTTCATACAAAAATTAAAATAATAATTACACCCATATAGCATGAAAAGATCGTGTAACCTACTTTAAAATTAAATATGGCATCCATCTTTTTTTCCCAGAGTAAAAATCATTATTTTTAAGGTTCTTTTAAATTTATATATTTAGTGCTGCATCTACCCTAAAACCGTTTTATTTTGCTTATTTTCTGTGCATCTATATTCTGCGCCAACTCAATTACAATATCTTTTAGTTTAAATGATCATGAAACTTTGATTATTTCTACAACGAAGCCTAATTTTAGTGGATGCAGAATGTAAAAAGGAGATTGTAAGATAAGCTGAATAAAAATTTCTGAATTTTTTTCACGCAAAATTATTTAATTCTGGAGTCTGAAATAAAATTGTACGGATGAAATATTCACTGCTTTTACATAGAGAGTCAGACGATTTATATTTCGATGACGTCATTTGAATAAAGTTCATATTTTTCGATGAAGTTTTAAGTTTTGAAGTAAAATAAATTATTGTAGTTCTGTTATAATTAAAAGAATATCACCTCTGAATGTATCGCATTTTAGAGATGTTTAATTAAAACTGCATTTCAGTTGGAAAGTGTTTCATAATTAATGCTTTATGCATGATTTATCTTTCCTTGTTTGTTATATTATACAATTTAGTATTATTTACAAGTACTTTCATAATAATTTCACTCATTTATTAAAATGTTAAGTACTAATGTTGCTCATGTGGTCACCAAAATCAGATGATTTTGAAGGACGGTTAAGTTCACAGTCACACTCACTGAGAATGTTTTTTATTATTTATTTTGTATATTTTCTCTCCTCCTATAATGTTCGTTTCATTTTTTTCGTTTAGTTAGAAAATTATACTCTTCCCGAGTCCCATGACACAACTGTTTATTGACAAACGTTCTGTTTCTGCTTATCTGACTGTTATGTCTATTTATCCTAAAGAAAAAAGCTTCTTTATGCCTCCGTAATTGATTGGTACTATATGCTGTAATTGTGCAAATATTTTACGTTAAAATAATTACCACATAAGAATTGATAATTTAATTCTAATTCTATCGACTGCTTTGATGGCTAAACTTTACCGATCTATATATAAAGACCAAATCAGTCACTCTAAAATCTACCGAACTGCAAGTCGCAGCTCAAATATGAACACAACCACGTAAACAGAAATAAAAACCTGATATGGCAACATATGACGTTTCCTAAAAACTTCATCTTCTTTTTATTAATTTAATAATTCATTAAATTGAATTTAATTGGATAAAATAACAGTAAATTTGCACTTTTATTTCAAATTTTTTTAAAATTTGTTACTTAGATATATTTTCAAAGGTAGTATATGCAACAAAGGGCGATAAATCTACAATATCTCGAAAACGGGTAGTACCAAATTAATGTGGTTGATCTTATTCTTTTTACCGTCAAAATTTACATATAAAACAAACATTTAATAGATACATTTGAGTATGCGTAGTCTTTAATTTTAGATATTGAGTACGTTTGCAGGACATTTCATAAAAAAGGCAGGCTCTGGCTTTCGAACCATACCAAAATCTAATCAGCACTAAGGTAACCCACACGTGACTTAGCTACCAAATTTTGTGAAATTTGGTCAACTAACTTTTTAGCTAGAGTGGATACATGAGACTTTTGAGGGCCATTTCGCAAAAAAAGGAGCATTATTTTATCCTGAGTCGTACCAAAATCTAATCAGCACCAGGGTAATCTACACAAGTGACTTATAAAATTTTATGAAATTCGGTCCATTAGAGAGATTTTGAGTTAAAGTGGATACATACATTGCACAGACCCACAGACTCACACACACGCTAAAAATACATTTTTCGTGTTCTAGAGGTCCCAAAACGTGTAGATACGTCGAAAACTTAAGTTGGAATTTTCGACATGCAGTTAAAGTAAAATCTGTATGGACGAATAATATCTGATTCCGAAAAAAATCGATCGAGGCAATTTTAATGCTACTTTGAAATTTTTCGTCCAATTGATGCTAAGAATTTGTTTTCGGCGTCTTAAGATTTACGCGAAAAACTTTCATATTTGGTTGAAGAGTTTTATAGATTTTGAATCCATTTTCCCCAAAGTATAGGTCACCGTGCATAGAAGATTCTAAATCGCGAAATTACGATGAAAAAATGTTTCTCGAAACAACCACCGCCAGATGTCGCTCGCTTGCATCTGACGTCATCAGCCAAGTAGTGAAGCGTAAAATATGTAATAATGGGTGCATCAATTAGTATCGCGTTGTATAATACATCGTCCAGATTCTAACATTTGAATTATGTGTTTTTTTTTTTTTTTAACTTTTCAACAACACAGGTTGGCACAAATCGTAATTTACAATTGATTGATCTCTTACGTAATATATCTCTTACACGAGTAATGATGCAATTTCATTTAACTTATAATTGAAAAACGTTGTCACGGATTCCAATGTTTATTATTCCTTAATTTTATATTGAAAAGCACGACGATATTCTATTATTATCTGTACAGTCAGATCGAAATTCACTGATCAAAATTTGCCACTTTCTGAAAGCTGAACTTCGAGTCTATTGTAACGATCATACATGACATCTCCCATTAATAATTCCATTTTGAAATACTTATAGGTCAGAATACCCACGGCTTTCATAAGTCCACATAAACACAAAATGTTCAAGGTTTATTTCACATACTTATGGCATGTTGCATATTAATACAGAAATTCCATTTATGCTTTCTGATAAGTCGCTTTATGACCATAAATAAACGATTTACTATAGATTTAAAATACCGACCGGAGCCTTGAATTGATGGGTAGTTTGAAAAGTCGAGGATGGATGATATGAAAATTCTTCTCTGCCAACACAGGTGGAACACTTTAAGTGTCTGCGTGGCTTTTGCCCCAAAAAGCTTTTACAGGTAATATTCATACATTTACGGTGAAATATTGAAGACATTATTGAGATATACACAGAAAATTTTAGTGAATTTTATATTAGAAATTTGTGGGTACATTTCGATAAGAATTTCCTATGTTACACAGTTCTCATACAATGTGGATGAAGTAATATGCAGATAATGTATATGGTAAAGGTATCCAACTGAAATCGGAGTTTTATGAAAAAAAAACATGTCGTAGACTTGCACTTTTGTATATATCCAAACTAATAAGTAAATATGTAAATAATTTTCATTTGTTCAGTTAGTTAGAAATAGGGTATCATTTGTGAATATACAAAAATGATTTCAATACTTTGAAATTTTTTCGAATATTTTTCTTTTAAACTATAAAAATAGATATAAATAGTAAGAGGCATTAAGAATAAAACCAGTTTTTAGATTCATAATTTATTTTTACAAAGCTCTTATAGTTTATATATATATATATATATATATATATATATATATATTAAAGTTTTGAATTTTATTTTCGCTCAGAAAAAAATTTAACTTTAACCGGTTTGAACCTATAGCTTTTTTAAAGGTGCAAAATAGCATTCTCGTTTATCCATTTCTTCAACGAATCTCTTGTTTAGTAAGAATTTTCATCTTTGCTTCATGTTCATAATCTGAATTGCTTATACAGGTAATTGTCCTGTCTCCTGCTCTAACTCACTGGACGGGTCTGGGAGTGTTGCTGTGAACGTTCGTACTGCCTCCCTGGTTGTATTTCGATATGGTCTTGATAATTTATTCTGTTGTTCGATGCTTCTAGATAATTTATTCTGTTGAGGTTGATCGCTTATACACGTGGTGAAAGAAGAAGGGTTCATGCCACATGGTAATACAAATGTCCTTAATGTTTCTTCATTTTTTCATCTTTTTATGCCTGTAGTCTGAGCTTGAGTATTTACATTAATGTACTATTGCTCAATCTGAAACAGGCATTTGTTTGGGTTAATTAGAATTAAATACTCAGACCTGAAGATGAATTTAATTCTGATTAATCATTGAATTTGGGCCGGTGCTGTTCTTCTCTCTTATCGGCAATATGGCAGTGGTTTTGCGTCTATGGTGATGTTAATATTACTTGAATTTTTATCATTACATTTTTCTAACACACACACACACACACATATATATATATATATAAGGCTCCAAATATATGCATTCTCAACAGAATTTGAAGCGACTGAAGTGATACGATAAAACAGTGCGATTTCCATAAAAATCTTATTGAAATTTATGCTCTCTCCGTATTTCTGTCTAACATAATATTCTGTTGATATCCAAGTTCACTTTCGAAAGCGTAGAGTATATGGGGCTATAACATTTATACCTTACTGTAAGTAGTATACATTTAGGAAAAGGTTGTGGGAATATAGAAATATAGAAATATAGCGGATATAGAATATATAGAAATATAGCGGAATATAGAAATAATCAAGATCCAAGATGAAAGACTAAACATTTTGAAATGTATTAATAAATTGCTTATTTCGTAAATCATTATTTGTGATAAAAAGAATAAAACTAACTTTTAATCTAAAATAGAGCGTTCCCGAGATATTTTTTTTTTTAATATTTTGCGCCATTTTTAAAATTCTCAAAGTTGCCAAACGTAAAAAGTACTTTGTAACTGCACATTGGACATAATTTCAAACAGTTATCTATTTCATGTAAAAAAAACTTAAATTAACATATTTGAGAATATATGAAGAAAATTTAACTTAAATCTGTAGGGGAACTCCTGCGCTGCCCACATCAGATTTTTTTCCCTCGGAGATCATTTCCATGCATTCTAATCAGCTCTCCCATATTTTCTTGAGTTTCGACAGAGACATAACTACATGGATTCTTTAATATTATTTATCTGTAATTATAAAAAAATGAGAAGAAACTCAAAACAAAAGGGAATTCTTTTTGTTAAGCGACCTATCAGATCTCACTCTCTCAGGGGAGTAATTACACCCCCTCCCTTCCTCGCCGTCACTCACCTGGTGATCTCAGTGCAACCGGTTTGCGTGATTATCGAATATTAACTGAGCTAAAATTGCCCATCCATTTTGCTCTGACATCATATATTACTCGATCATAGGACACGCGTCCCTTTAATTAAATGCAAATTTTTGCGGTGTTTATTACATTCGCTTCCAAAACGGAATGGAAAATGTTTTAGATATTGGAACTGAGAGAAAAAAGTTTAATGGATGCTTTATATATGCTGTTTGAACGGAATGATATTGATTCGTGTTTTGGATTGCTTAGATCAGTATTCTCTAAACTTTCGACGTTTACGTACCCCTTTCTAGACGTACAGATTATAGGCGTATTTTTTTATTTAAAACAATCTTATGGGCGTAATCCTTTTTAAGCATCAATCTTATCGGGTTACTGATTTTGTAAAGAACATTGCTGCCACAACCGGGAATCGAACTCCGGATCTTCGAACTGGAGAGTCGAAGCTCTGCTGTTGAGCAATTGGGATGAAATTGAAGCTCTTATTATAGAAGTGGACTCTGCATTCTCCACGCTTTAATGTCAGATTAGCGTATAACAGACAATGTGACTGACCACCTCCTGCTATTTTTCATTTCAGGTTAGCCTCGTGATGATATTTTACCCTCCAGGTTAGGTTTTTGATGGTTGTTATTTTCTCAATTTGAAATCGATTCTCAGTATCCCAGATTCCACTGAATCCGTGCTAGTCGTACTAGGGTCGCTTTCAAACCTCCGATATTTTTGCATTAACTAACAGTGTTGATTTGTTTAGACGCCATTGTAAAGAACCTTGGTGTCCTAACCGGGAATCGAATCCAAGAGCTTCGAACTTGCCAGCCCTTTTACCTTTGAGCTACTAAGACGATATTGCAATATCTTATTGTCGAAGTGGATCCTGCACTTTTAAAACCTGAATCTTATTAGACTACCATTTTAAAAACATAAATCTAGTCGAGTTGCCCTTTTCATATATCGGCGTATCCCTTTTAAATCCTTACAGATAATGAAGCGAAGTCCTTTTTCCATTCCTATCAAATCGAAATCAACATTTGCCTGAATTTTGTGATCCCCTTTATTTGAAACCTAAAGATATATGATGTTGGCAGCACATGACTTTCCCTACAGACTCAAATTCATTTTCATTTTTTTTTCTTTTTCTTTTTTGCCGAAATGTCCCACAGAAGCAACCAATATCTGAAATGAAATATGAAACACGCCGAAATTCATTAATAAAATCCATATATCATACGTCATTTTCGATGACAAAGCGAATAAAACCAACCTCATAAATCTAAAATAAAGCTTTCTCGAGATATTTAGATTTTAAATAATATTTCGCGTCCTGGCGCCATTTTGAAATTCCCGAGGTTGCCAAATGAAAAAAAAAGTAATTACTTTGTAAATGCACATTAGATTTCACTTCAAAAAAGTATCTATTTCATGCAAAGAATATTAAATTAATATATTTGGAAATATATTAAGAAAAGTAATTTAAGTCTCTAGGGAAACTCGTGTGCTGTCCACATCAGATTTTTTCCCTCGAAGATCATTTCCATGCATTCTAATCAACTATCCCATATTTTCTTGAGTTTCGAGAGCGAAATAACTACATGGATTATTTAATAATTATATACCTACACTTATAAAAAATGAGAAGAAACGCAAAACAAAAGGAATTTTTTTTAAGCGCCCTATCAGATCAATACTCTCTCACGGGAGTAATTACACACACACACCCCAACACACACACACACCTCGCCGTCACTCACCTGGTGATCGGCGTTCAACCGGTTTGCGTGATTATCGAATATTAACTGAGATAAAATTCCCCCATCCATTTTGCTCTGACATCATATATTACTCGATCTTATTACATGGCCCCTTTAATTAAATGCAAATTTTTACGGTGTTTATTACATTCACTTCCTAAATGGAATGGAAATTATTTTTGATATTGGAACTGAGAGAGAAAAATTTTAATGGATGATTCATTTATGATGTTTGAACGGAATGAGATTGATTCGTGTTTTGGATTGCATAGATGAGGATTTTCAAACTTTCGACACACGTTCACGTACAGCTTCTTAAACATAGAAGATATCGACGTATTATCTTTAAAACAATAATTTTATCGATGTAACCCTTTCTGTACAGCATCTATCTTATTGTATTACTGCTTTCGTTAAAGAACCTTGCTGCCCCAACCGGGAATCGAACCCGGGATTTTAGGACTAGCCAGCCGAAGCTTTACAGATTAGGAAATTGGACAAAATTGGAAATTATTATTGTCGAAGTTGATTCTGCACGTTTAAAACATTACTCTTATTAGATAACCATTTCAAAAACATTAATCTAATTGAATTATCTCCTTTCAAAATATAAACCTTAGGCCCCCCAAGCAAAGTCCATTCTCCATTCCTAACGGTGCGAAACTAACATTTGTCTGAATTTCGCAATCACTTTTACTTGAAAATTAAAATATTCTGATGTGGGCAGCGCATGTCTTTACCTACAGACTCAAATTCGTTTTCCAGTTATTTTATCAATGATTCATTAAGCTTAATTGCACAGAATAACACGTATAGTTATTTAAATTTAGACTGAATTTTCACTTTTAATTCAACTTCGTTATCATTTGGTAACTAGACGTATTTTTAAAGGCGTCGAAGCTAAATTTGAAAACAAAAAATTATCTCGAGAATGGTTAGTCATGGAGTGATGGGGTTGGTCTTATTCTTTGCATCGGCAAAAATTACGCATTTAATGGATACATTTGAGTATACGTAGTCTTTTATATTAGATTTTGACAATTTTTGCGGGTCATTTCGCAAAAAAGGCTGGGTTTTTTTACGTATCGTACCAAATCTACGTATCGAAAATTATATCAAATCTGCCTATCCATATTACATATCGTACGGTATCGCAACAAAATCTAATCAGCACCAGGGTCACCCACAAGTGACTTACCTGTAAAATATTTTGTCTGTAGTGTAAAATGGCAATGTCTGATAGATTAAAATTAATTGTAGCGTCCTTAGCTGAGATTTAAATAAAAAGTTAACTGAAATGTGGCTCAACTTGAATTTCTCATACTAAAATCCATTTTAGTAGCTTAATTTTTTTTTTTTTCAAATTTTACAAGAACATTTTTGAAATATCGGTTTCATTAGTACAAATGATTATAATTATAGCGTGTGTCACCCTATACATCCCCAGGGGCGTGTAACTTGTCCCCCGAGGTGGGCTAATGACATCACGAATAAAAAAAAATATATCGCGGCTATTTTTCCCAATAATGATTGAAATTATAAATTCCCTTAATCACTGAGACATAAATAAACCGTTTTAAGCATGATTATGTCAAATTTTGTCCCATGCTTCCATGTTAAAAAAATAAATATACAATTTCAAATAAATTTAGAAGTTTGCGTTCGAATTTAAAAAAAAAATCTATCTAGTTTTAGATATTTTGATAACAAAGCCAGATATAAAGTTTTGTGAAAATCTATTAATTAATATATGTGGGCGCTATCTTATACACAAGGAATCGTTCATAGACATCAGACATACAGACAGACGGACATCATTACAAAAATAGTCAGAACGTATTCAGGAGGTCTTAAAACATATTTTGGCATCAGAATCTCGAAGTCGAAAATTTTCGGGAAAACAATACTTTTTAAAATTAAATTTTAAAATTAAATAATTTACCGAGAAGTGAAAATAGTAGAAAATAGAATTATAAAAACAAATTATTCACATTATAATGTTGAAATAAAAAACAATGTTATTCAGTTTTTTCTTAATTAAAATCGAATAATTTTGGACAAAAGAGAAATAGAATTTTGCACTATGATCATTTTTTCAAAAATAAAAGTGAGTACATTTCAATTGCATCGATACATAACACAGTTGTATTGATCACAAAATTTCAAATACAGGAACTAACTGCGATGCAAATATTACACTTCAATTCCGGTAAAATCTCTTTGACGCGGTCATATATCAGAATCTGGCAACGTTTCATCACCGGAAGTCACGCCAACTTATACTTTGACAGATACAAATATGTTCCAACACAACGGCAGCTCATTCGAAAATGCTTCTGAAGGGGCTTATTATCTCAGCAGCAGCGGAGTTTAACATTTGACAACCATCAAGCTGTTATGTGCGCAAGTTGAAATTACTGTATGGATAGCATATAAAATTACTATCCGTATATTACATATTCAGGGCTTCTTCATGCTTCATATCATTAATGTTTTGATGAAATCTAACTAAATTAGGCATTCACCAGACTTGTTTGTGCATGTTTGTAAAATACTAGCTGCATATTATATATTCATGGGATTTCTGAAAACTCTATGCTATTAAAATTTTAGTAAAATCTAGCTAAATTTAGGGTAGTCAATAAGCAGGTACTATATATATATATATATATGCACACACACACACACATTATTCCTGTCGTTTATTTTAGTGTTGTTTAAGTATATTTAGTATTGTCTATTTATTATGCTTTATTTAGTATTGTTTACTAAGTATTGTTTCTTTTAGTATTTTTGAATAAGAAAGATTTTAGCCCATAACCCTATTGTGTCAAATAAATGCCTTTGTTGTCGATTTCCTATTCATTATACAATGCTGTAGAATTTGATTTTTTTTCTTGCTTTATAGCCGAGTCTTTTTCTAACTTTTCAAATTCTCCGCTAGGGGTGCTGCAAGCTCTTTTATTTGATCGGGCACGGTCACTTTACTATAGATATACTAACATGTACATTCATAGCTCTTGCTTTACACAATTATTAGGGCTGTTATATTATTCTCCTAGGAAGTCTTGTATACTATGTGTATACACTATGTAATAACTTATTTATATTTCTGCAGAACATTCAAACTTCATTCAATATCGCATAATGATCCATTTCGAAATATGTCTTTCTCGAATGGCAACACAAAGACTTCAATTTTTATCCTTGAATTATTAATGGAAATCGTCTGTCATTCTGATGTATTTCAAATATAGAAAATGACTACATTTTGAAGGAAATAGAGAGGAAACGCCCTGTAACAAGTCAATGTATTGACCTACTGAAATATGTTGTATCTGAAAGACAAAATGTTTAAAATAATAGATATTTTATTACATTCGGTCAATTTTTACTGTCTCATATTATTCTATTCAAAATCTATCCGAGAAAATATTCAAATTCCAGATTTTGGCGAATGGTATGTTTCAAGGCATCCATTATCGTCATTATCTGTTGCCAACATGAAAAAATAAACATTTAATTATTTCATACGAGAAGATAAATAAATTATAAAAGAATATCCTTGGTCGGAAAACTACATAAAATAGATACATTTTCTCCATTTTAATACTAATTATGATACAGATGGATATAAAAGGAACATGGATATATGAGAAGGTCTAGTGGAAATGCACATTCGAGATATTTATATATATATATATAAAACACATAATTGTTTATTTATGTGTTTGTTTGTCCGTTCAGTTTACAATTCCACGGTTTCTGACAGATTTTTTTTAATTTGTTACGATTATTCTCTACTACGCTACGGAAAACCCCGTCCATATTTCGAGTTTGTAAGCTTAGTTTTTATAAATATATTAAAAAAAAAACTCTTCGATAGGAATAGCAAAGTGCAGACGTTTATTTACCAAAACAATATTTGAAGACAAATGATATCTTGTAGATTGGAAACCGAATTAACTCATATATGTTTATTCGGCAGACTATTTTCATCCAATTTATCGGATTTAAAAAAAATCTGAAGTGAGCAACACATTACTTTCCTTATATAATCTAGCGAATTTACTACTTTTACAGTAAAAAAAATAGATTATTTTTATAGTAGATATTTATATTCTTTACAAGATATTGAATTTTCATCAATGAGTCGTCATTTTCATTGATTAAACGTCATTTTTATCCAGTTAGCGAGTTCTTCGTTAATTTAGCAACAATTAAAAAAGGCGCCATGTTGGCGACATTACAACAAATTCGTCGTCAAAATCTCGCCAAGCGTTATGGAGGAAAAATACGCTATTCTTACAGCAGATAAATGACTATTGGCGTTCAAATACAAAAGTATTACTCAAAGTATCTTTTTTTTATGAATGGAACGAGCTATATCCACGTGAATGATGTCACCAAATTTATCGCATGGTATTACATATGAAAAGTGAACATGTTTCTCAATAGGAAATATTTTTTATTTATTTTATATGACTTTTTGATAATTTTTTTGAAAAATGTGCAATGTCTCGAGAACGGTTCATGTTATCGTTCTAAAATTTATGTCAATCGTTTTCTAATGAAAATTACATAAGAAATGTCTATTTGCGTAACTTTATTAGAGGTTTTGATTTTTTGACGATTTTTTCAAAATTTCACTCGAATATTTAGGGGGTTCTGAACACTCGATTGCATATAAAAACAATAAGCTTCCAGTGTTTACCGATTGTAATTGTTGTACCAAATTTCGTTCGAGTCGGTCCATTCGTTCGTCAGTTATCGTCTCCACAGACCATGCCTGCAAAGGAAGCTCGAACTGTTTGGGATAGGTTATGTCAACTTTCGACCATCTGGTGGAGCTATCTACAAATTGGAATGACTTCAGGTACATCCTTTAAAATCTAAAAGAGCCCCCCCCCCCTCAAAATTACCAGCACGGATGATATTAAAATATGCGTCCAGGAAATGAACCATGTTCTGCTCAGGGCAGTTGCTGCAGCCTCGAAACCAAATCGTTCTCGGCCTAATTATCACAAACTTCCTCGTGATATTAGGGACAATTTAAGCAGCGAAATCGGTTACGGAAACTTTGGCAGCGTACCAGATTCACTGATTACGGCGCAAAATTCCGTAAACTTCATAACGAGATCAAGGCCCCGATTAAAAAATACACCCAGCATCGCTAGCGAACACACCTTGAGGAAAATACACCTACTGATCACAGTCTCTGGCGAACAGCAAAAACCTAAGGACCACCAAAACAACAATTCCGCCCATTAACGGCCCAAATGAACTTCTCGCCCAGACTGCGGAGGAAAAAGCTAATGCTTTCGCAGACAGCTTCGAACTCCAATTTTCACCACACATTGACCACAATTTCAACCATACTTATGACAACATTGAAAACGACCTACAACAGACAATCAACAACGCACTCCTTTCACAAGCGACTTAGAGAGAATCTCTTTGGCTGAAATTCTTCACATCGTTGATGGACTCAACGCCAAGAAAGCCCCTAGTCCGGACAGTATTTGCAATCACATCATCAAGAATTTACCTGACCTGTATATTTGTTGGATGACTATGCTTTTTAATTATATGCTGGATTATCGCTTTTCCCCCAGAGTTGGAAAACTGCCATCATCTGCCCTATTCAAAAATCAAATCAAAATCTTACATTGGTCGAAAATTGGCGACCAATAAGCCTTTTTTCAAATTTATCCAAAATTTACGAATTGGTGTTGCTTAGACGTTTGGATAGTTTCTACAGACTCAACAACGTTTTAATACCTGACCAGCATGGATTTCAGTCAGCTCATTCCACGCAATCCCAATTCTTGCGTGTCGTTGAAACTATCCACACAAACGCTAGCAACAGGCATTATACTATCATTGTTTGTTTCGACATTGCTAAAGCTTTCGATAAAACATTAATTCCAGGAGTAATTGCCACGCTGGTGCGACTTGGAATCTCAACCCAACTTTTAGCCATCATCAATTCGTATCTTACTAATCGTTCCTTCCGCGTACGAATTGATCAATCTCTCTCTTCTGTCCGACCAATCAGAGCCGGGGTACCCCAAGGAGGGAACCTGAGTCCCCTCCTCTTCAGCATCTTCATCAACGACATTCCAAGCATCCCACAAATCAAGCTCGCAATCTTTGCAGATGACACTGCATTGATAGCGCGCAGCCGATCACCACAAAACTCCATCAACACGCTGCAAAGCTACATCAAACACAGCCTTGAGCACTGGCTCGTTAGTTGGAGAATCAAAATTAACGCGACCAAGAGTGCAGTATGCATCTTTAAACCGCACTACCGATATCTGAATCAAAATTTCACCGTCAAAATTTTTAATGAAAACATCCCTTTTCAGCGCTCTGTAAAGTATTTGGGAGTCACACTCGACGGACATCTAACTTACAGAGGGCACATCAACAACAAAGTTCTCAAGATCAACAATCGTTCCCTTCTCCCTCTTCTCGGTAGTAATTCCCACCTTTCCCTCCCTAATAAACCGCTGATTTATAAACAGGTCATCGCACCGGTATTTCTGTACGCTAGTCCTATTTGGGGTGCTGCGGCAGAATGAAACACTCAGAAATTCCAAGTATTTCAAAACAAAGTCCTTCGTTGTATCGTTAAAGCTCCTAGGTACGTCCAAAATGAAGTTATTCATCACGACCTCCAAGTCTCTGGCGTTGCAGAGCAGGTTTGGAAATTCTGTCAAAATTGTTACAAGAAAAACTCTAGTAAGCCTGCATGAGAAGCGTTGACCAAACTTACGCTTTGACCTCGTTTTCTTATTGCGGAAAACGCAGAGCAAAGCATCTTCTACTTCATTCCCAGTGAACCAGGTGGAAGAAAGCGAGGTACATCGTTCCCCAGGCCGGGGTCTCCTAGAGTCTTTCAGCCCTAAATTTTATTTAGTTGAAATATTAAATTTCAGCCCTTTCCCCCTTTTGGTCTCCCACGACATCGGTAGATAGCGCCACAAATGCCCTCTTCGGTGAGCAGAGGTGGTTCCGGCTGCGGATTCCGAGCAGTCCAATAAGACTTCAGATGGCTTGCATTTGCCAGCGACCCTTGACGCCAGCCCAGTACTTAGAATTTCACCGTCGTTGCTGACCGTAGTCTCTATAGGGGTTTCGTCCAGAAAAGAGCACAAGGCGCGAAGCGCCTTTAATCTCCAATCTCTAGGTGTGGTTCTTATCTTCATACTGTGACATTATTTCATTTGCCCATAGTTGGAGGTTCGAGGTTTTTGATTTACTGTTTTTATTATTTGACCTAGCTCCTTGTGTGGCAGTTTGTTGCACATTTAGAGTTTGAGTAATTTTGGGGAGTTGATGCAGATCTAAGGATATCCTAGCAATTTGGCAGTTTAAGGTTTAAGAACATTTTTTAGAAAACATTAATCGCAGTTTTTATTTAATTTCAACTATTTAAGGTGGGACTTACCTAATTCCGATTTTCAATACTAAGTACCGCGCGGGGTCTCTTACGTGATTTGGCCTTGCGATGATCATAGTCATGCAGATTGAATAGTAGTTCATTTGGGACAGATGGTAGATTTTTATAGAACTTAAGCGCTAGCTTTTTAATTTGGGCTCTAACAGTTTTTATTTTGAAGTCTTTCCTAATTACCGAGTTTCTTAAGTATCTAGGGGCTTTCCTTATAATCTTTAGGGTTTTGTTTTGTTTTGTTTCTAGTAAGTCTATAGTAGTTTTACAGGCATATCCCCATACGGGTGCTGCATACAGCATTCCCGGGCGGATGACCGATTTATAAATTAGGAGTTTATTTTGATAACTTAGATTTCCGTTTCCTATCATTGGGTATAAGGCTCCTGTGGCCATATACGCTTTTTTGATTAAGTTCGTTACGTGCTGTTTCCAGGTTAGGTGGGAATCTATCGTTACACCTAGGTATTTAGTAGATTTTTCCGCTTTTAGGGCATGGTTGTTTATGTACAGAGGCGGCGGAGGTTTACGTTTTCTACAGAAATAAATCCAATGACATTTATTGGGGTTTAATTTTATTCGCTATTTTTCCAGCCATGTTTGTAGTATGTCTAAGTGTTGTTGTAGCTGTCTGTGCATTACTGAGACGTAAGGGTGTTTTGAAAGTATCGCACTGTCGTCTGCATAGAGTGCCAGCTCCGTGTCTGGGGTCCTGGGGATGTCATTTAGATATATGTTAAAGAGTGTCGGACACAGGATGGATCCATGCGTATACTACTTTTAATGAGCTTGGGTGTAGACGAGTTATCTTTTACTCTAACTTGGAAGTGTCTGTTATTTAGGTATGAGATTAAAAGTTTGACAAGTGCGTCAGGGACTTTTAGAGTGATCAATTTGTATGCTAATATACACTGCCACACTTTATCAAATGCTTTTTGTATAACAAGAAAAATCGCAGCTGTGGGTGTCTTACTATTAAGTCCAGAAGATATGTACTCTACCACTCTCAGCAATTGGTGAGTGGTGGAGTGTTTTGGTCGAAATCCAAACTGCTCCGGAATGATAATATCATTCTCACTAAGGTGCGTGTTCAGTCTATTAAGAATTATTTTCACAGTAATTTTACTAAGTGTCGGTAGTAAGCTGACTGGTCTATAGTTGGCTGGAATTGTGGCATCCTCACCAGGCTTATGGATCGCTATAATTATCGCTGCCTTCCATTCTTTGGGGAAATAATTTAGTTTTAGTATTTTGTTTATTAGGGTGGTCAAGTAAAATATTATATTTATTTAGGGGTAGGTTTTTCACCGCGATATTTCTGATTTTGTCGTGACCTGGGCTTTTACGGTTTTTGATGATATCAATTATCTCTTGCGGGGTGGCTGGGTTAATCTCAGCAGTGACCGGGGAGTTCCTGAAGTTGTTTAGAGTTTGCCTAACCATTTTTAGGGTGTATTGACACATTAGATCGTAGTTTGGTTCAAATTGCTTTTCGTAATGCCTAGCAAGCGCCTCTGCTTTTTCTTCGCCTGAGTACGCGATTTTAACGCCATCTATTAGTGGCGGGAGTTTAATTTGAGGTTTTCTGAGTCTTTTAGAGAATTGCCATAGCGATACGTCTTCCGGGCTAAGGGATTCAATTAACTCTTTGTACTGTTGCTGCTTTCTGCGACAATTCTATCCCTGACTTTCGACGTGAGTCTGTTAAGCTCCCTGTTGAGGGTATGGTCTCTATTAGCCTGCCATGTCTTACGCATTCTGTTCCTTTGAACTAATTGTTTGACATGGTGGGAAAGTGTAGGCATTTTTGGTGACTTACGATGTGTTGTGGCAGAGGGAATAGCTCTCTTGATTTCTGTTGTGAGTGAGTGTGTGGCAGAGTCAATATCCGCCGTGCTCATAATGTTGGGTACTGCCAAGTGCGGCTCAAAAAGTGCTCGTTTGAAAACGTTCCAGTTCACCCTCTCTTGTACCGTAGTCTCTCTTGTTTTGTACTTAACAAATCTCGGACAAATTATTTAATTGATTCTTGTTTACTCTTTAAGGGGACTCGGTACCCTTTGAACAATTTTTTTTGTTTAAGCACTTTACAATACTCTTTTTGCATATTATTAAATGATTTTATTAAGGAAAATTATTTTATCAAGAAAAAAGACAATTCTACTGATACAATTTGAAAAATTTAATTTTTAAAAAAAAATTTAAATAATTTTTAAAACCTATCTTCTCCTACAATTTCTAACTTTTTGCAACCCTTTTTTTTATAAGGTTCTTTGAAGTGTCTTCTATAACTTTAAGGATCGGATTTTTAAAAAGTTATTTAGTTCAGGAGAAAAAAAATAAAATGTTGATACATATGTAAAAATTCAACAAAAAATTGAGTTTTTTGTACATATCTATTTTTTTAAAAAAAACTTTTGATTTTTTTGCAAATCCGATCCTTAGTTTCATAAAATGCACTATAATGAACATTCAGAAAAAAAATCAAGTCAATTGAGAAATATATATTTAAGTTTTAGCATTTTGAACATATTGATATACTGAAAAAACACGAACTGAGAAAAAGCACTTTAAAGGTTTTACCTTTGAAAAATTATTCCAAATCCATTTTAAATTACTTTAAATGTTATTTTAAATTATTTATTATACACTTACCTTTAAAACTGTAGCTGTTTCATTGAATTTAACTATATTTATTTTATATAAGTGACCATTAGCCGAAACCTTAGTTGTCACACATTGAAAAGAAAATCGAGAAAAAATATAAATAAAAATTGATTTTACCAAATTCATTATTATTTTTACACCATGAAATACAATTGTTTCATTTCATTAGGATATAGCTTAACTATAAATATGATGATGTTTATATTATAAAAGAAATACAAGATTTGAAAATATATTCATATCATAAAAACACACAATATTTCGTAACCTTATGCATATCATTTCTGCATAACTACCATTATTTCTTAACTTTCTTTTAAAAATACCCTGCACTGTATGTTACACCTTCCTTTTTTTAACTAATATGTCTCTTTTTAAAATTGCTTTTTTAACCAGTTTACGTGCAAGTTGATATTTTGCACTTCGTCGTTTTTGTCGAAACATTTTTTTTTTCGAAAATCGAGCGCAACACCGAGATTCATGGAGCACTTTCCTAAAGGTACACCAAAGGCATTCTGTGCTTCTTTTATGCAGCGCACCTTTATTATATTCACACACAGCTTCCATTACACAGAGTTTTACACATTTTTTATGTACAAATGTTTCTTTAGGACATTTTGCCCACGTCGCACTGTGTGAGCTTTCGTTTGCATTTTGAGTTCCACAGTTTATGCACGATATTAACGAACGAAAGCAGATCGGAAAAAGTAAACAACGTTTCTTTATCAATTAAAATTATGATTAAGCACTTTCATCTTCTTCCTGGTAGAAATATTTTGTAAAACAGGGAGTATTCAGTTGCAGATGCGATGTAAACAGAGTGTAAACAGAGAAGTAGGCGTGGTATTTAAAGAGACACAGTTGCAGTCAAAAGCCTTTTAAATATATTTATAGTTCTCGGATCTTCACGAAACTTTGTCAGGATATACTAGGGATGTCAAGATATATTTTAAGCAAAAAATTTGAAAATCGGTATTTTCGTCATTTTTCGCCAAATGAAGGGTACTGAGTCCCCTTAAAAGTCAACTTAATCCTTTAACTTAACTCTTTAATCAAACTTAAACCTAATTCTTTAACCAAATGTTAACTGTCAACCTTAACTGTTAATTTAAACGCTAGACTATCTATTAAAATGTAAACTGTAAATTTCTAAACTTATATTTTTTTACCTTGTTTTTCCTGCTGAAATAAACTTCAGCGCTTCTTGAATTTTTAATGTGGCTCGCTCTTGCGTTTTTATTGCCCTCCCAACCCTTCTTTTCAGCCGAGCAGGCATCAACCATCGCCAAGACACAATATTACTTGACCAACTCCAAACTACAAGCTACTTCAAGTTTCACGCCCACTGGATAGTGGAGCGCCCTGCTGACCATATTGCTATACAACTCACACCTAATGGACTGACATGCTATATCCGATGTGGGGATGAGTCTCCTAGAGACATGGGCCTCGTAATAGAATGTCTTGGTCTTGGTGGTTACGTCAAATATCTATCTTTTTGAGAGGTTCTTCGTTTGGAATGGACGTTGTCCCACCCGTAAGCAAAAGGTTAAATGATATCCGTTAAAGAGGATTTGAAATATAATATCTAACAAAAGGAAAACATTGATACAGGAGAATTAAATTTGATTTTAATTTTATACTAAAAGCTGATATAAGTAATAAAACAAGGAAAATAAATTAACAGTTTACAAGAGTGATACTAAGCACGTACGATAATAAGACTAACATATACACACACACACACACACACACATATATATATATATATATATATATATATATTAGTTTTAGTATCGATTATACTAAAAGAACAATAGAAGAATTAAATTAAAAATTTTCAGTTTAATTAAACTATTTAATTTAATTCCCTCCTAACTGTGAAGGGTAATTAAACTAAATACTTTAATGGAATATTTTGAATAATAATTTAAATTAGAACACACTGGAATTTGTTTTATTTTAAATCAAGATCAACTCCGAGTATATTTGCTAGTAATAGATAACCTCAAAAAATTACAATGTATATAATGCTTGTTTAAAAGTTACAATGTTTTCCGAATGGAAATGCATAACCATTAACAAAGCACGGAGAGAATCGATAAAATGTTACAATACAATCGGAATTACTCCTTTGTCTCGAACATCCAACCGCTCCGGTTATTTCATGTTTCCTTACATCTGTGGTTGACTTAAAGTTACCTTTTATTGGAAAATTGATTTATAAATCGCCATAGGTTCTAAAGACAACCCCCCATATAAGTAGGTTAACTCTTATTTTTGAGCTATTGCTTTCAAGATAGGAATTGATTTAAAAACAATATTGGAGTTTCTGGAATTTTTCTCAATTTTTAAAGGATTTAAGTCTATTAAATTAAAGACAACCAATCATAGGTTTAAAAAGTAATTTAATAAAATCACCTTTCTTGACATACATAAGTTTACAAAGCCAAAGCATTTCGAACATCACCATGCCCTTCATCAGCGGCGAAATGAATACAGTGTCAACAAATTCATACAAGGCAAAATTTACATATTATCCATTTACGTTTTTACAAAAATTACAATATATTATTTTATAAACAAGGTATTTAAGATTTAAATAATTATTAAATACAAATCCAATAAGGAAGAAGGTTCATGACCAAAAAGTATATCGTTGAATCACAAATTACACCAAAAGGTAAAGTCACAGAAAACTATGTAAAGTTTTGACATGCATGGAGTCGCGAACGAGTCAATAAGCATAACTTAGAGTCTGAACAGGATCAACATGACAAATAGAATCACGGTACAGATAAATAAACAGGTATTCATAAAGTAAAATATTACGTAGGTTATTGCAACTGATTAAAAGGAAAGTTTTTTCAAATAAGGGATCAAAATTATCATTAAAAACCATACTGAGCAAGAGCCGTAGATAGTTTACAATTGTTACCATCACGTTGTTCAGCTATACGGATACCGACAGTACGTTTAGTACTACCAATATAGAATTTGACGGCATTATCAGGAGATAAGAGGGGGACAACGTACATCCTAGCCTGGCATTTAAAATGAATTTTATCCTTACATTTATTTGTACGAATGCGAATAAATAACTTAGTAACAGTCGAATGAGCGGGTGTAAACTTAAATTCATGTCAAAAATGAATAAGAGGACGAAATGGGTTATGAAAGACTAGATATATACGCATAAGGTCAGCAACGGGAATAAAGTTAGTATTAAGTTGAATAAAATTACAGGGAATATGGGCCAAAATTTCAAAAATAAACTCAAAGGAATAAGCGGCCTCATGATCAAGGTTAAAGATAAAGTTAATTTCAGTAGCTAAAGCCGATATAGAAGCGCAAACGTTAAAAGCATGATTAAAATAAGCGTTAAAAGAGGCTTTTTAGAAGAAATTGGATGATATGAGTTGGAAGGAATACAAAAATAAGTAAAAGTACGTTTACTAAAAATAAAGGTATGAAAACCAAGAGAGTTACGGGAAACAAGAACATCCAGGAATGCAAAGGAAAATTAGACTCATGCTCAACGATAAAATTAATAGAGGGGTAAAAATCATTAACTCTATCCAAAAGATCAAGAAGCTCATTTAAATTATGATTCCAAATAATAAACACATCATTAAGATAACGGCAACAAAGATTAGGTTTAAGTGTTAAGAAAGGCAAAATCTCGTTCTCGAGCTCCTGCAAAACAGCTTCAGGTGACGGATAAGGGGCTACCCATAGGGGCACCAGAATTTCGCAAATAAATATTATCGCGGAAACCAAAGTAATTAGTCTCCGCTACATTGCTCAATGCAGAAGTTATTGCGTCGATAGAGGGAATACTTTTAATTTAATAGTTTATTAAAATTGACATGTATCCATTCTACTTATTAAATAACTAGATTTAAGTCTAATTTAAATTTCATTCAGTCAGATTATCTGGCACAATAAGACGGAAATGCTGAAATGAAGCAAACAAAAAAATATACTTTTTATCTAGATAATTTGCAGAGCCCACTTTGACGATAAGAGCTCGCACTTTCGTCCCAGTAGCTCAACGGTAGAGCGTCGGTTGGCCAGTTCGGAGATCTAGGGTTCGATTCCCGTTTGGGGCAGCAAGTCTTCTTACAATGACCCCCGAACAAATCAACTCTGTAGGTTAGTACAAATATGTCGGGGGTCTGAAAGTGAACCTAGTACGACTACTACATATTCAGTGGAGTCTGGAAGATTGAGTGCCGATTTCAAATTGAGGGGAGACAACCATGCAGGGTACTAAACTAAGGTAAAAATGGCAGGAGATGGTCAGTCAGATTGTTAGTTGCCCGCCAATCTGACAATAGAGCGTGGAGAATGCAGGGTTCGATTCCAGATTGGGGCAGCACATATCCTTACAAATTATTTATTTCATTTATTTTGCTTTTGAAGGCGCAACATTATTGGATACTGTGTGGATTTCCAATTTAATTATCTTTAAAAATAACAGAAAATGCAACATTTATTTTCAGGTATTTTTACCGTTGCTAAAAATGTCAACAAATTTATCTTGAAATCACTTCTGATTAAAGATCTTGTATTCAGAATACAATAAACAGTCTGAGGGGGGAAATTTCTATTCACGCGACTTTATATAAGTAAACAGGGAATGAATAACAAAAAACTTGACTGATTAATATCCAAAATAAAATTTGTGCATATATGCGTACTGTTTCACCACTAAATACGCACAAAAATAGTAGGGGTTCTAGGAACCTCAACAAAATTATTGGGGGTTCGAAAAGTGTCTCGACCCCCACAAAGTCGGTACCACTGATTTTAAACGTATATAATATCAGCTCGTTTAGATTTCAATTCAAATGTAGTTTTGAAAATATACAGATCAATAATAGAACAATATCATTTTTGTAACTTTAGAGTTATTTTTGCCAAATTGGCGATATTTTCGTCAATTTGGCATCACATTGACTATATGTCACAAAATGAGTAGCCACTGTTGCCAATATTTTCGCTAAATGTTACATATTTGATGATACTTACTATTGTTCAGTTTTATACAATTTTTAGATACATTTATTTATAAATCTGCAACATCTCAGGAACGGTCCAAGCTAGCGGTTTAAAGTTTGTGTCATTCGTTTTAGAATTCAAAATTATGTATTAAGTGATTATTTATTTAACATTATCAAATGTTTTGATTTTTAAAATTCCTTTTTTTCAAAAATTCATTTAGAAATTAGGGGGGTCTTCCGAACCTTCGATCGCGTTTAAAAATAATGCGGTTCCAGTATTCACGAATACGTAACAACCGTACCAAATTGCGTTCGAAACGCTCCATTCGTTCGTGAGATATCTCATCCACAGACTCACGAACACACACACAAACACACGCATAAAAAATCACACATAAACACACACACATAAACACACATATATACACACATCAACACAAGCACAGACTCAAATACACACACACACACAGAGAGACATCATCTTGAAACGTGCTCTTCTGTTAAATTCGAATTTTAGATCTTACCTACATACACAGTATAATGTATACTTTCCCTATACATTATGCTGTGTATGTTGGGAAAGTAATAAAAGTAAAGCACCGAAACGTGAAAATATATGCAATAGTTACACTATTCACAAAGAAGAAAAAACGAGAAGATACATCAAAGGGAAACAAACAGTTTTAGACACTGAATGGGTTACCATTAACCAAAAAGCAATAGCATCAAATAAAAAAATATGTCGATTTCAAAATTAAATCATGCACTAATTAAAGCATTTAATCATGCACTATTACTATCTGAAAAGAAGAAAAACGCAGTAACAGGCAATTAAAAATGTGTTCAAAGCTTCACTAACAATTCATTCATTTCATTTTCATATAATAATACATATTACATATTTAATATAATAATACATATACTATATGAATCATTAAATCAACATATTATAAACACACCCATACACGGGTAAATCCCAGGAGCTTATTAAGTAAATTTGCACGACGTCTGTTTACGTGACAGACGTTAAGCAACGTCTCCCGTCAAGGAGGAATGGATTAGCAGTATCGAATATCGAATGTTCGAATCCCAGGGGATGAATAAGGAGCTCCACCCTAATCGCGCGAAGGATATTCGCCGTTTCACTCGTTCCTGAACGTGAGGAAAAACTCAAACTGTGCGAAATTTGTTAAATCCAAGGTCATCCTGATCTTAAATAGAAAGTATATTTAGATTGTAGAAGCTGATATTAGTTTGAGTTTAAAGAAGATACATAGTATAATCCATAGGAAAGTATTGTGAAGGTGTCAAAAATTCGAATTTGAGTTTGCGATGGAAGAGCTCGTGTCAGACATAAATGAAGTCGAAATGAACGTTTTTGGGGATACATACCCCGAGGGTGGGCTAATAATATCACGGACACAAAAATTGTACTGTTGCTGTCCTTCAGTACAGATTTTGAAATTGTTAAGTTTGATTATCATTAAGCCCTAAGTTACCCCTTTTATGCATAATTATGTCAAATTTTGTTCTATGCAAGTTAAGTAAATATAAAACATTTCGAAGTTTTCGCACGAAATTAAAAAAACTCTATATAGTTCTAAATATTTTGTTGACAAAGCCGGATAGAAAGTTTCGAGAAAATCCATTGATAGTTGTGGCAGTTATAGTATACACAAGAGATTGACCACAGAAAATCGACCACTGGCTTGAAAAAAAAATCTTTCCATTGCTACCAAGTTTGACAATGCACAGAGTTTGACAATGGGGGGCAAATGATGTCACAAACACAAAAAATCTGATGTGAGCAGCACATGACTTTCCCTGCAGACTTATATTAACGTTCTCTTTATTTTAATTAAATTTATTTCACTTTTAATTCAATTTTCATTCTCATTCGATAACCGGACTTATTTTCAAAGGTGGCGTAGGGAAAGTACGAAAAACTAAAATATCTCGAGAACGGCTAGTCCTAGTGTAATGGGGTTGGTCTTATTCTTTTCATCGTTAAAAATTACGTATTAAATCAGCATTTAATGAATATATTTGAGTATACCCAGTTTTTTATTTTAGATTTTGGCAATTTTTGCGGGCCATTTTGCAAAAAAAGGCAGGTTATTTTTTTCTGAATCGTACCAAAATCTAATCAGCACCAGGGTGACCTATACGTAACTCATCTACCGAATTTTGTGAAATTCGGTCCATTAGTTTTTCAGCTACAGTTGATACAAACTTTTGCGGGCCATTTCACTAAAAAGGCGGGTTCTTTTATTCTGAATCGTACCCAAAACTAATCAGCACCAGCCCCGCCCACAAGTGACTTACCTACAAAATTTTGTGAAATTCGGTCCATTAGTTTTTTAGTTAAAGAGGATACAATATCTGCACAGACAGACAGACACACAGACACACAGACAGACACACACACAGACGTCACGCTAAAAATGGTTTTTTCGTATTCTAGAGGTCTTGAAACGTGTAGATCCGTCGAAAACTCGAGTTGTGATTTTCGGCATGATTCCAATACTTTCCCTATACATTACCATGTATTGCAGGGAAAGTAAAATTATATCGTGGCTATTTGTAATTACATTGATTGAAGTTATTGCGTTTCGCGATCCTTGAGTCAAAAATAATCCTTGGTATGCGTAATTATATCAAATTTTGTCCTATTCTGCCATGTTAAAAGAATATAAAATTTTGAAGTTTCCGCTTGAAATTAAAAAAAAAATCTGTATAGTTCTAGATTTGTTATTAACAAAGCCACATAGAAAGTATCGAGCAAATCAGTTATTAATTGCGGCGGCTATAGTGTACACAATAAATCGACCGCAGACAGGCATCACTCTAAAAATAGATAAAACGTGTTCAGGAGGTCCTAAAACATACATTGGTATCAAAATCTCGAATTTGAAAATTTCCATGAAAACAATACCCTCTCTGTATCGTATTATATAGCATAAGAAAGCAAAAAATCTGATGTGGGCAACACATGACTTTCCTTATATAATGTAATTAATTTACTACTTTTACAGTAAAAAAAGTAGGTTTTTCTTATAGTAAATACTAATATTCTTTCCAAGATATTAAATTTTCGACAATTAGTCGTCATTTTTATCCATTTGGCGAGATTTTCGTTAATTTGGCAACATTTCAAAAAGTCGCCAAGTTGGCGACATTCCGCCAAATTCGTCGCCAAAATCTCGCCAAGCGTTATGCACTAAGAAATAAGTTATTCTTACAGCAGATAAATGACAATTGGCGTTCAAACACAAAAGCATTACTAAAAGTATATTTTTTCATGAATGGAATGAGCTAGTTCCACGAGAATGATGTATCCCAATTTATCGCATGGTATTACATATGAAAAGTGAACATGTTTCTCAATAGGAATTTTTTTTTATATGACTTTTTGATAATTTTTTTTAAAAAATGAACAATATCTCGAGAACGGTTCATGTTAGCGTTCTAAAATTTATGTCAATCGTTTTCTAATGAAAAATTACATAAGAAATGTCTATTTGCGTAACTTTATTAGTGGTTTTGATTTTTTGACGATTTTTTCAAAATTTCATTCGAAAATTTAGGGGGGTTCTTAACATTCGATTGCATATAAAAGCAATAGGCTTCCAGTGTTTACGGATTGTGATTTTTGTACCAAATTTGGTTCGAATCGGTCCATTCGTTCGTCAGTTATCGTCTCCACAGACTCACTGACACACACACACACACACACACACACATACTTTCATACTTTCACACACACACACACACACACACACACACACACACACACACAGACATCACTTCAAAAATGTTTGATTCGTGATCAGGGATGCTTGAAACGTGCTCTCCCGTCGAAAACTCGAATTCGAATTTTCGACCCCGTCACAATACTTTCCTTATAGATTATGTATATAAGGAAAGTAAAAATAGAGTTAAACATTTTTAGCAAACTTCCAGCAGTTCCCAGTAAAACAATTTTTATCCTACATGATTAAGATCGCCGAAAAGCCAAATTTCTTGAGATCTCGCTCAGTTACAAACTTGAAATAACTCAAAAACGCCTTTTTTAATAAATTTAAACTAATCTATGCCAGGATTCTGAATAACTCTATTATTCTGTTCTACAACTCATCCCCTACTTGCTAATTTTGCTTAAGTTAATTTAGATCTATGTCAACCCTCAAAATTGTTATACTCAAATATGTACCAAAGTGCCACATTAGGACCCCCCCCCCCCCTAAATTATCAAATTCAAATGTGTACTAAAATGCAACATTAAGAGCCACCCCCTAAGTTGTCAAACTCAAATGTGTACCAAAATGCCACATTAAGAGGCACCTTCTAAATTGTCAAACTCAAATGTGTACCAAAGTGCCACATTAGAAGCTACCCCCTAAGTTGTCAAACTCAATTGTGTCCAAAATGCTACATTAGGAACCACCTCCTAAATTGTCAAACTCAATGTGCACCAAAATGTCACATTAGGAGCCCTTCCCTAAATTGTCAAACTCAAATGTGTAACAAAATGCACATTATGAGTCATGCCTTAAATTATCAAACTCAAATGTGTACCAAAATGTCAGATTAGGAGTATTAGGCTAAATAAAGCAGTAAAATAAATTTTTTGAAACCCCCATGGTGGTCACTGAAGTAATGTCAAAAATGATGATAATTTCGAAAGTGAGAGAGATTAGAAGTGCTCTACGGGTCACTGCTCTGTATAAGAACAACATCCAACTGCGACAAAACTTGCTATGTTAATTTATTTTGTTGCACGCGGAGGGGGGTGTAGGAGAATAAAACCTAAACAATGAGCATTCCATGTTACTCTAGTATCTATTACATCAAATCTAGTAGGCCTCAAGAAACTGTTCTGTTTTATTCTGCAAATATTTGTTGACGTTGTTAGCTCTTTTAACTTCCAAAACCACTTTCTATTCTACTTATTTTTTGTATTTGTTTTTAATCTGTGATTTCTACCGTTCGACTCCTGTAGCTTCTGAAACACGTTAGTAGCCTTTTTCATATCAGTTGGGCTCTAACATTCCTACTTTTACTCACAGAATAAGTGCTTCGAATCCTTTGTTGAACGTTCACTTTCCTCTTTGATATTTTACAGTTCATTCATTGTGTCCTATCTCTTGTTCTTTCTTCCTTGGTTTTTACCTTTCATTTCTTCTGCATTAGTAACATTTGCTGTTCTTACATCAATGGAGGATCTCGCTTTCGCGAGTGAAGTTTGCTCTTCTTGTGTCGTCCTGAAGAAGAAGGCTGTTTTTTGCCTTCAAAAATAGTCGACACTAAAATATTTATGTTGTATTGTGCTTTGAACGAAGTTATTTTAGTTTCATTTTAGAATTTTTGCTATTCTGCGCAACCGCGATAAGTCGATCAAGGATTAAGCGAGCGATTTTCACAAAATTTATGACTCGGTAACAAAAATAAATATTTCTGAACGATCAAGTTATTAGAATGCTCAAATAAATATTCAAAAACAAAAAAAAAGTTATTTTAATTTTATGCGATCAAGTTGTTAGAATGCTAAAATATATAATCGGTAACAGATAAAATAAGTCATTTCAATTTTCTGAACGAGTTGTTAGAATGCTTAAATATATATTCGGTAACAAAAAAAAAGACATTTCATTATTCTGAACGATTAAATTATTAGAATGTTTAAGTATATAATGGGCAACAAAAAAAAAAAGCGAAATTTTATTTTTCTGAATGATCACGTTTTAAGAAAGCTCAAATATATATTCAGTTACAAAAAGAAAAAAAAAGACATTTTCATTTTTTAAATGATCAAGTTGTTAATAGTCTCAAATTCTCTAACAGAAAAAAATCAATTTTAATTTTCTGAACGATCAAGTTGTTAGAATGCTTAAATATATATATTCCGTAACAAAAAGGAAAATAAAAAGACACTTTCATCTCCTGAATGATCAAGTTGTTAGAAGTTTCAAATTAACAGAAAAAAAGACATTTTTATTTTCTGAACGATCAAGTTGTCAGAATGCTCAAATATACTCGTACATTAGGTAGCAAAAGAAAAAGTAAAATACATTTTAATTTTCTGATCGATTAAGTTAGAATGCTCAAATATATTTTTCACCGTTTTCTCACAATATGGAAAATTGTTGATCTGCAGCTAAACCAATTTGCTGATCCATTACGCACTACTGCATACAAACGCGTGATTGTCGTTTGGAAACGTGCTGGAAAAAGCATATTTCCTTACATTCCAGAAGCAGCGTTTTCTTTTATTGCGAAAAACATGTTTTGACTCTGACAGAAACTATTTACGAGTGTTTTCCGAGAGGAAATTAATTGTCAGGTTGTGACGCTCTAGAAATAGTTGGTATCCGCCCTACATTACGAAAACTTTAGATTCACATTGGAAAGTCAAAGATTGGATGGCGGGATACAAAAACCTATATACCGATACAATTTTGTTGGAATTTTATTGATACGGGTTTTGATTAGAAAATTTGGATATTTTCATAGCAATACCGGTATTGCACAGATTTTCTAGGAAAGTCCGCACTTCAGTAACTTTGTAAGGAAAGGTCAAAGCGTATACATGAGGGAAGCGAAGAAAATATTTTCGCCTACAGCTTAGCGCTGGTTGGCAAACGTTGTCAAAGGAGTAGATCAATTTCACCGAAAAAAAATTGGAGACTGTATTTGACGAGAGATTTGAGAATTTGCACTTGTTCTCAAAAACTGCATTTTTTTAATGAAGCCATAAGCAAAAATATGAAAATGTTTCCTATATTTTAGCACTTATTGCCGAAAGTTGTCTGTCTGTTGATAAGTTCAACTTCGCCAATATTTTTAAAATTTTGGGATTTTGTCTTTATTTGTCTTAAAGGAGTTGAAAATTTACATTTTTTTTCTCAAAAACAGTACTTTATTCGTGTTCTGTGGCACATGATATGCAAAAAAGAATGCTATTACAGAGTATGAAATCACGAAAAAATGAATATCCTTATGCAAATCAACTATTTTAAGTGGTAATAAAATCACAGCAGGCTCGTGCTATTATATATATCTAAGATTATTAAAAATATTTCCGGTGGTTAACTATACAAAATAATTTTTTATTTACTTCTTAAACATGATATGAATGAAAATAAGCATATGTTAAAAAAGAGAAATAAGAACAAATTAGAAATAAATAAAACTAAATGAAAAGAGAGTTTAAAAAAATGTTACATATTAGTATAACTCATGTTGAAAAAAATAATGCACGTTTTTCAAATACCTATAGGGAAGAGTTTTTTCATAAATAAAAAATTATAATCAAAAGAACTCAATCTGTTTGTAACATCTGTTACGAGATTAAAAAATAATATTTCTGTGGTGAATTCCACTAATTACTTCGCTTCAAGTATAATCATTTGGGATTTGAAGATTTGTGGATAGATTTATTTCTATATTTCGTTACAGACTACTTCATATAGAAACACTTCTAGAAAAAATACCTTAAGAGATAAATTGAGATTTTAGTCTTAGGGGTACTGCAATGATATCTTACATTAAAGTTTTGACTATTAAATAAAAATAAAGCATAGGGGATTATTTTGCTTTCAATATATATTAATTTCAGAACATGATTCATCACCATCTTCTAGTTCAGACGTTATATTTGTTCAAGATGCAATCTTTATCTCAACTGTCAAAATCTGTAAATTATCTCAACTCTGTCTATCAAAATCTGTAAATTATCTCTAAATTATCTTATTAAGATTTGTGGATAGATTTATTTCTATATTTCGTTACAGACTACTTCATATAGAAACACTTCTAGAAAAAATACCTTAAGAGATAAATTGAGATTTTAGTCTTAGGGGTACTGCAATGATATCTTACATTAAAGTTTTGACTATTAAATAAAAATAAAGCATAGGGGATTATTTTGCTTTCAATATATATTAATTTCAGAACATGATTCATCACCATCTTCTAGTTCAGACGTTATATTTGTTCAAGATGCAATCTTTATCTCAACTGTCAAAATCTGTAAATTATCTCAACTCTGTCTATCAAAATCTGTAAATTATCTCTAAATTATCTTATCTTTATCTCAACTGTCAAAATCTATATAAAGCAATATGTGCATAGTCAAATAATAACTATAGTTAAAAATCCGACTGAGAATTGTATGGATATATATATATATATATATATATATCTATATATATATATATATCTATATATATGTATATATATATATATATATATATATATATATATATATATATATATATATAAGTTCCTAGCATTGGAATGTTGTGATAAAGCTTCTTTGATATTTTGGTGCTGTGACCAGGATTTTAGATATGTAGCGATCATGGAGTTAGAAAGAAGGATCTAAAACTCCTATGGATGAAACGCTTGAAAATGCCACATTGTTTGAGAATTATATCTGGGTGTTGCTAGTGTTAAATGTTATTTTTAGTTGACATAACAGAAAGGCGTAGTATTTAGTATATGTATTTTTGATTGTTTTTAGAATAAGGTTCCTTAATTATCAGTATAATTAACCAGTATTTTTCATAGTGATAGGAAAGGTTACAGAAAATAGGAAAGAAAAATGCATTGAAAGGTAACAATTATTTTAAATACGTAGGAATTATTTTTTATTGTTTCAATTCTACTTTCCATTGCGGTAAAATTTATTTTTACAAAATTGACAATTTAAACAAATATGTTTCCGCAATTCAGGACTACTTATCTTATCCCAACGCCACCTGAATAATTGTCTCAAACGATATTAGAGTTTTCTTAATGTGAAGCATTAACTCCTTGCTTTTACCTCCATGGTTGTGATACTACAACATAATGATGTCTGTGTATCTGTGGGCACTATTCTCCAAGACGATAATGTGTCAGCTGATAAACCGTAATTAGAATCCCTGCTGAGATATGAGTTATTTAGAATTTCATGTCAAACAAAGCAATTCACAATAAGCGTAATACAGTTCAGTAAAAAAGAAAAGATAATTACGGTTGAATTTACATTTAAATAAATACATTTAAAGTCGGGACAATTGCAATTTTGCATACTTTTCGTTAAAACTATTCAATTTGAACACATTTATAACAAATGAAAATGTATCGCCCATTGTCAATTAAAAAAATGAAAGAAAGGGCAGAACAATAAAACAATTTACAATTAAAACTGAAAATAAATGTTTGAAAACTAAACTAAGTGGAAGAAATTCTTTCCCATGCACTTGTTTGCATTTTTATTTTCTCCATGTCACGTCTAATTGATTTCGGACGAATACTTCCAATTTAACTACTGAAGAAAAGAAAACGGTTTTTAATGTCAATGGGTTGTGGTGTTTGAATTCTGATGGAAAAAAACACTCCAGAATGATTTATGGACGAATAAACGTAAATGAATGTGGAATTTTTATTATTTCGTAAGGGGCGGGGCTGTCTGAGTGAAATGAGCGCATCGAAATGAATACGAAAAAATTTATTTAGAATTTTTTATTTACGAATATATTCTATCGATTTCTACTTAAAGTGAGATATCTTCTTAATTACGAGGATTTATCAACCGCCAAAGCTTAGAAAGTTCTGACTCAAACACTGTACAAATTTTATCCAATCAATAGCTGTCATTTTTTTTAGCATTAACTTTTTTCCGCAGTCACAGCTAACGATAGGTAATTAGATTGCTTCATCAATCAAAAACTGCTCAAAAACGTCTGTAAAGGAAACCATATAAGAACTTTGTCAAAATATGGAATACACTAAATTTTAACGTATGTGCTAAAAACATTTTATATATTGATGTATTATGACGAAATTTTTTTATATTTTTAAATTATATTGGAGCAATACAATCGCCTGTGCTTCGAATATTCGAAACATCGTAGAATGCTGTTTCTCCAAAAAAATTTAATTAACACACTATTACGTGGCCAAAAGTTAATAAATATATTCGAAAATGCTTTCATTATTTTTCATAGGGCAAAAAAAGTTAAGAAAATTGTGTCTCATTTTTAACAGCATCACGTGATTTTGTGCAACAATACTTTTAATAAAATGCATTTTTAATTATTAATTTACACTTATATTATTAATTTCCTTATTACTTTCCCTATATATTATATCAAGATTATTTAAATTATGGACTTTATAACTTTCAGTATGTGAAAAAATTCCATCTGAATTTTTTTTTTAATGTGGTGTATAATATTATCTTTATGATCAATTGCAAAAAAGGTTGATTTAAAATGGAGGGAAAATTCTCTGAGATAGCAATAATATATATATTTTTTTTGATAAATGTAGCAAATAGAACATTTAAAATTGTGAAAAATTTATAGTTAATCATAAAACAAAAACTGATGTGGATAGCACATAACATTCCTTATATAATGCAACAAATTTACTTCTTTCATAGTAAAAAAATTATGTATAAAATCTACGGTATAGTGTTTTAATGTTGAATTGTACATTTTGCGTGTTTTTTTTGATGAATTGTACATTGTACAATTGTACATGTAAGAATATTTCATGCCCAATTAATTTAAATTTCACGCAATTCTAAATTAACAATTATCAATATTGATAGCATCCTCAAAAAGCAATAAAGCCCATATATTAACATTTTTTAATAATGAATTCAACAATTAGGAGTCATTTTCATTAACTTGGTCTCATTTTTGCAATTTCGATAATATTTCAGTCAATTATGAGGGTTAAATATCGGCAGGTTGGAGATATTTCGGTAGATTATTCCTTAAGTTCACCAAATATATCGCCAAGTGTTACAAACAAACCTAGAGAAGAGCATTTCTTATATACTAGAAATTATGTATGTCCGTCATATGACAGAATAAAAAATTTGCAAAATATTATCTCCCATTTACCATCATTTTTATCAATTTGGCGATAATTTTATCAATTTGGCGATAATTTTATCAATTTGGCGACATTTTGGTTAATTTGTAAATATTTAAAATTTGTCAATTTGGCGACATCCCGCCAAATGGATGACCGGACGGAGATGATACTCTTATAGTCGATTCTTATGTTCTTTCCAAGATATTGAATTTTCAATTGGTCGTCATTTTCATTGATTTGCTGTCATTTTTATCAATTTGGCGACATTTTTATCAAATTGGTAAGATTTTTGTTAATTTGGCAACATTCGAAAGAGTCGCCCAGTTAGTGATATTCTGCCAATATTTCGCTAAGCGAGTCGTCTTTTTCATTTGATTTAGCGTTATTTTTTTCAATATAGAAACATTTTAAAAAATGGCCAAGTTGGCGATATTCCACTAAATTCGACGCCAAAATTTCGCCAAACGTTATGGACCGAGAAATAATTTATTCTTATAGTAGATAAATGACTAATGGCGTCCAAGTACAAACCTATTACCCAAAATATCTTCTCTCGTAAATGATCTAGATCCAGGAGTATGATATTTTTTTTTTTTAACGAAGTTTTCGCATAATATTACACATGACAAGTGAACATATTTCACAATGGTTATTACTTTTACTTTTAATTTCATGTGATTGTTTGATAAATTTATTTGAAAATGTGCAGTATCTAAAGAACGGTTCACTCTAGCGTTCAAGAATTTATGTCAAACGTTTTCTAATGAAAAATTACATAAGAAATGATTATACTAACTTTAAAGGTCTTGACTTTTTGATGATTTTTTCGAACTTTCATTCAAAAATTTGGGTGTCTTTCAAACATTCGATTGCGTTTAAAAACAATAGGCTTCCACTATTCACTGATTGTAATTTTCGTACCAAATTTCGTGAGATATCGTCTTCACAGACTCACTAATATACGCATACTTACATACACACACACACACCTATATACTTACATACTTACACACAAACACATACACACAGACATCACATCAAGAATGTTTGATTCGTGTTCAGGGATACTTGAAGCGTGATCTCCCTTCGAAAACTCGATTTTGAATTTTGAACTCAATACAATACTTTCCTTATGCATTATACTATGTATATAAAGAAAGTAAAAATGCAATAAAAACACTTCTATTTGATTAAGAATAAAATGTGATAGTTTTGATTTTCACTTCTCTGGCATAATTCGAAAATACAGATAATATTTTACATTCCATTAATATGAATAAACAAAAATATTGTTGTTCATATGCATAGAAATATTTTGTTTACTACACAGAAGTACTTTACTTGGCTCATATCCAGGTAGCATGATATATTTTTGCCTTTATTTGATAACTTGCAAAATGCCATATGTTTTTAATACACGTATAATTTATTTCCAATTTATTTACGTATAATGCAAGTCGTTATATACTTCCTTAATCTTTTGCAAATAAAGCTTTATTTGATAAAATATTTTATGTCACTGTAATTCAACAAACATTATAGCAATGCGAATCAGCATATTTCGTGCATTATAAAGGAAATATGAGAAAAAAAATTAATTTTTCAATCCTTATGTTTGTGTATTTAGCACTATGAACTTTATTTATCTATCATAAGTGTCAGTGTTCAAATTCAATTTGCATATTCAAAATATTGTTTTAGAACTTGTAAGTGGTTTTGTTTTTAAGAAGATTAGGATATTTAAAAGTTTCTAGGACCAAGGGTTGTCTATATATTTATTAAAAATGCATAATTAAACCTTCCCTAGACTTAGCATTATATAGACGATTTTTTTTCAGCAAATTTATTTAAATAAAATTATACCATGCCACTTAAACGGATTTAAATTCAATGTGTTTATGCTGCAGACAAGTTTTCCTAAATCGTTTCCTATTTAAATAATAAAGAAATGAACATAAAATAATTTTATCGAAATTGCATTTTTGACTAAATTATATCAATTACGGCCTTCAGGTTTAACGATTACGGGTATTATTGATATTTTCAACTTATTACGTCATCTGTTGTATTTTGGAACTGATATATTGTAGTACAGGTAGTCTTCCACTAATACACTGTATATCTTCTAATCTACGGGAATATAAGTGGTACGGGTGTATCTTCCCATACAAATTTAGCGCTTTTATTTTGGCATATATTGAGTCAATTTCATATTTTCAATATTCATTTCTTGATTTGAATTTCACTGCATTTCAACTAAATACATTTACCGGTTTTGAAATTTTGATGTATTCTCTTTGAAGACGGAGATTAGTTAACGTGACGAACAGATATTATAATTAAACAACATTGTAATTATACAACATTATAATTATAAACACTATAAATAACCAAACGCATTGTAACTATAATTAACAAAAGTGAAAAGAATGAGTTTGCAGCCATCTCACATAAGATATTTTTCTTAATTTCGGTTCAACGCACCCTTTCAGAAACTTTTCTTAACGTTACAGGTGAAGAAAAGTTATTTGTTGAAGTACAAGTGAAAATTCTTTCTTCAAAGTTCATTACACCCGTTTATTTCGAACGTAATACTTTCGGAGCATGCAAGAATTCTATGAGTAATTTAGAAACATATGATTTCTAAATTACTTATAGCCTCTAGGAGAAAATTTTTTCACTTTCTAACATCCGCCTTCCAGGAAATAATTATGTATCTTTTTTTAATCTTTTTTTTATCGATTTATTGTGAGCTCCAAAGAATATTCAGATAAAATGTATGTATTTCATAAGTATAGACAGAGTGTATATATGAACTGATGGTTCTAAATATAAGGAGTTATAGAACTCACCAAAACGAACAACTTTGACAATACAATGTGTGGTCGGAAAGCAACCAGAGAGCCGCCAGAGGGCGCTTTCTATGGGATTGTATGAAGCGCCGCGTTAAAATAGAGTGAAGTGAAGACGAATACAGTAAAGATGAATAATGGAAATTTATTGACAAAATGTTTAGAGCAAATGCTCAAATGAACTGTGAGACAGGCGTCACAGAAACGACGGAGTGAATCACGTACACTTTGGAAGATTCCTAGCATGTTACGAACGTCTGCAGTTGCGACGCTAATTCGGGCGACAAGGTCCTCTGATGACTCGATGGGTGTCTCGTAAACGGTCTTTTTAGCTGTCCCCAGAGGAGAAAATCCAGGCAGGACATATCGGAAGATCTGGGAGGCCACGCGACGAAATCAGCACGGCTAATCCATCTGTTCGGAAAGACAATGTCCAGGTAGTTCCGCACAATCCTGGTGCAATGTGCTGGCGCTCCGTCGTGCTGGAACCACATAATCACTCGATGATTTGCTGGTGCAACACGCAGTAAATCTGGCAGCACCTGCTGGAGGAAGATGAGGTACTTTTGTCCGTCTAGGCGATCTGGTAACAGATACGGGCCAATTAATTGGTCGTGGATAATCCTTGTCCACACATTCACGGAGAACCTTTGCTGGTAGCATCTGGATTTACTGTGTCCTCCAATTTGACGCGACGTCTCATCCACTCCGGAGAAAGCGCCCTCTCGCGGCTCGTCGGTTGCTTTCCGACCCCACAGTGTACTGTAAAAGTTGTTTGTTTTGGTGAGTTATATAACCCCTTACAGTTCTGACCATCAGTTTATATACACCCTGTATAAATAAAAATAAATTTGTGTTTGTCGATCAAGATTTCAAAGGAATGAAAAAACTAGAAGAGAATCATTCAGTATTTTACAAAATTTAATATGCATTTTGTGTAAAAAATATGCTTGTGCATTTAACTGTATGTATCCTGTATAGAAGAAAATCGAAGCTTTGGAAAGCCCCGATATTTAATGCGGGGGTAGCTGATCTCCCTTGATAACAGACCTTGCCGAGTTTTATTTCTCTTTAATTGAAATTAGAATGAAATTTATGGACATAAATGTACTTAAATAATTTATGAACTGCTAAGCGCACTTATAGTGTCGACCACATGGCAAAAACTAGCGGAGCCAAATTTTCGATTCCCTCCACTGGCGGCTGAACAGATGAAGGTTTTCTAGAAACCTTTCACGGCTCTCCAGAAGCTCTCTCCCCGTAGGTCTAGAAGACTAAATTTTGGGCCACTTATAGTATCGGCTTTGAAACAGAGCCTAGAGAAAAGCTGAATTTCAGTCCTCCCTCTCCTGTTGACCTATAAGATCAAATATGTGCACATTTAAGTATCGTTTACGTAACAGAACTTAATGGAGTCTTATATTAGATTTCATCCCCGACGGCGGGCAAAATAGGGGTCGAAAAGTCTAGATAATCTATGCTCTATACACTGTCCACCCCCAGTGAGCCAGATGGTTGAACTTTTATGTATTTATTTTTATGACTATTTTCAGTGCTAAGCGTCATGACTATTTTCAGTGCTATACATTGCTAAACAATAAAACTTTGATGCCTCCTTTTGTCCATTTTTATACAATGATATATGCAATTAGTAAGTGTATACTCTCACACGTTTTAGAACCTGAACAAGTTTTTCAAACACTATTTGTTAGATTAGAGGTGAAAATAAACTATTTGCTGAAATAAGTAAAAAAACAAAAAGGAAAAATATCGTTAAATTCCGTTACCCCCTATTTTTCCAAACATAAAATGCTTTGGGACATTCAAAGCACCTAATTTGCAAACATACGACTTTGAGCTGTCAGCTGTATTTTCGACTTAATAATACGGCAACCAACTGTATGTTTAATTTGGTATTTTTTCGCTAAAGAAAAGCATTGTTTTGCTTCAGAAACTTTTCGAACAAATTGAAAATATATATGTTTTTGAAAACGTTGACTGCTAGAAAACATCTTTTGGTATTCGGTTTGGTTGCGCATATTCAATCGTCTCAATCTCTTTTCCTCTGTAACTTCTGAATGGACTGAACCCTGTAAGGAACACATGTAGAATGCCTGACCAATATCGAAAAGAGGATGTTAAATATTTGTCCGTGAAGCGTTTTTTACACGCATGCGCACTAAATTCCAATATATGGCAATATATGACTACTCAAAACATTGGCATCAAATTAGGATGGCGATTATACAATATTACAATTTTTTTCTTTTTATAGCTTTTTCAAATGATTTTTAGTGATAAAATATTGTCATATTTTATAGGCATTATTATTATATATACATTAATACATATTATATATATTTTTTCTCGGCCGCCCATCTTGCTGCTCTATGTCCACGGTCTGGGCTTTCGACATTATATATATATATATACATTATTAGTATATACACATTATTATACATAATTATTATATCTACAGTATTTTACATACATTGTTATATACATCATTATAATTATATTGATATATTATAATATTATTATTATATTGATGTGTATATATAATATACATTATTATTATATCTACAGTATGTTACATACATTGTTATATACATCATTATAATTACATTGATATATATTAATATTGATATATTGATATACAGAATTCTTAGGAAATTGCTTATGTACCCCAATAACTTTGAAAGGAAAAATCAATGAGTGTACACTTTAGTAAAGGAACTATGTTCGACCGAATGAGAGTGGTTGCGGTGTTCGTAGCAGAGAGTATAAAATGCTAGGATGACGAACATTGTAACATATCGAGATAACGGAAAAACAACAATTACAAGGTTGTAGAACGTTTTCTAATGAATACGAATTGATAATGAAATTGCAACAGAAGGCATTTATTATGGTTATTGGTGAATGTTTATCTTATTCGGTGATGCTATAATAAGCAACACTTATATGAACAGAAATATAATATACAACCTGCTCGAAATACCCCTTGTCAAAAACGTGTAGATTCGTCGAAAACTCGAATTGCGATTTTCGACATGATTCCAATACTTTCCCTATACATTACCATGTATTGCAGGGAAAGTAATAAGCGCATTACGCCCACACAGAGTATTTGGTGGGTATCTCCAAATTTGCTGTTTCAACTATTTCCCTATTCTTGCTTATCTAATTTCTGCAAAAACTCAATTATTGATCTCTGTAAAACTTTTTTAGAAAATACTTCTCCTAGCACGCGTGATCCATTAAGAAATAAATCCCTTTTTATCAATTATAGACTCCAAGTTTCACATTTTTAATAAATATTTAATCCCATTTCTTGATTATCTACACTATTTTAAAATTAAATCTACTTCTAATTGTATCTTCAGCTAATGGGGATGTGGTTTATTATACTTTTTTGTCCTCATTCAAAAAAGTTTTGTTTAAGGAAACCTACTACTGCATATAAACCAGTATCGTTTTGTAACATACGCAGAAAAAAAATCTGATGTGGGCAGCACATGACTTTCTCTGCAGACTTAAATTCATATTTTCTTTCTTTCTTTAATAATTCATTAGATTGAGTTTAATTGCACCAAATAACACTAAATTTGCATTTTTAATTCAATTTTTGTTCTTATTTGGTAATTGGACATTTTCCCTATAGCGGCGTAACAAAAATGGAAGAAATGCCAAATATCTTGATAACGGTTAGTCCTAAAGTATAATGGAGGGTGTTATATTCTTTTGCTCGTCAAAAATTGCGTATAAAACAAGAATTTAAATGATACATTTCAGCATGCGTAGTCCTCTTTTTTTTATTTCAGATTTTGACGATTTTTGTAGGAAATTTCGTAAAAAAAGGCAGGTTGTTATTTTCCGAATCATACCAAAATCGAATCAGCACCAGAGTATCCAACGAGTAACTTATCTACCAAATTTTGTGATATTTGGTAAATTAGTATTTTAGCTAGAGCGGATGAATGAAATTTTTAAGGGTCATTTCGCAAAAATGGAGGGTTCTGTATTTACAAATCGTACCAAAAACTAATCAGCACCAGGGTCACATCCAAGTGACTTACCTACCAAATTTCATGAAATTCAGTCCATTAGTTTTTAAGTCAAAGTGGATACATACATTGCACAGACACACAGACAGACAGACACACACACAGACATCGCGTTAAAAATAGATTTTTCGTATTCTAGAGGTCTCGAACGTGTAGATCCGTCGAAAATTTGAGTTGCGATTTTCGATATGATTCCAATACTTTCCCTATACATTACCATATATTGCAGGGAAAGTAAAAATTTTATTGATAAGATAAAAAATATGTATCCTTACTGCAAAATATATCCGAGATAGTGATTGTTAATTTGTTTATCAGTAACTTATGTTCTCAATGTTGTTCTAAACAGTGGGCAATTGTTTCACTATCTAGGCTGTTACAGTCTGTCTCTCTGTTTTTATTTTTCTATTAACATGTATTTTCTTTTGCGCCTTTGTTTACTTTGTTTCTTCTCCCACTTCTTAGTTTAGGTCTTTTTCTTTTAATATTTTTTCTTTCATCGTTTCTTGTACAATCCTGTTTCATTACCTTCATTACCTAATGTATTTCTGTGTATATTGTTTATATATATTTGTGTATTGTCTTGTTTTTCTGAGTTTCTCCTGGACGTACCTTATAACTGCGCTCTACACCCTTTGGGTGAGCTCAACAGCTGGATAAATAATAAAAAAAATCTGATGTGGGCAACACATGACTTTCCTTATACAATGCAATGAATTTACTACTTTTACAGTAAAAAAATAGGTTTTTCTTATAGTAGATACTAATATTCTTTCCAAGATATTGAATTTTCAACAATTGGTCGTCATTTTCATTGATTTAGCGTCATTTTTATCCATTTGGCGGGATTTTCGTTAATTTCGCCAAAATCTCGCCAAGCGTTATGGACGAAGACATAAGTTATTCTTACAGCAGAAAAATGACTATTGGCGTGCGAATACAAAAGTTTTACTCAAAGTATTTTTTTTCATGAATGGAACGAGCTAGATCCACGAGAATGATGTCACCCAATTTATCGCATGGTATTACATATGAAAAGTGAACATGTTTCTATTTTGGAAATATTGTTTTTTTTTTTTTTACCAAATTTCGTTCGAATCGGTCCATTCGTTCGTCAGTTATCGTCTCCACAGACTCACTGACACACACACACACACACACACACACACACGCATACTTTCACACACACATACTTTCACACACACACACATACACAGACATCACTTCAAAAATGTTTGATTCGTGATCAGGGATGCTTGAAACGTGCTCTCCCGTCGAAAACTCGAATTCGAATTTTCGACCCCGTCGCAATACTTTCCTTATACATTATGTATATAAGGCAAGTAATAAATGAATAAATAAAATAAAGAAGTAATTCAAAAACATTTTCTTTTAAGTTTGAATGCGAAGATAAGCATACAACTTGTTGCCAAATTATAAAATCGTGCAAATTTTCCTTTTTTGGATGAAGCGATATAAGGATAACTTAAACAAAAAAGATCAATCATGCATAAAGCATTGATTATGAAACACTTCCCAACTGAAATGCAATTTTATTTAAACATCTCTAACATGTAAAACTTGCAGCACTGATATATTTTAAATTATCACACTACTACAATAATATATTATATTTGAAAACTCAAAACTTTATCGAAAAAATGCACTTTATTCAAATGATGTGATCGAAATATAAATCGTCTAACTCTCTATGTAAAAGCAATGAATAATTCATTCATATCACTTTTATTCCAGACTCCAGAGCTAAGTAATTTACGTGAAAAAAATTCAGAAATTCTTATACAACTCATCTTACCATCACTTGTATACATTCTGCATCCATTAAAATTAGGCTTCGTTGTAGAAATAATCAAAGTTTGATAATCATTTAAACTAAAATATATTGCAATTGCGTTGGCACATGATATAGATGCATAGAAAATACGCTAAAATAAAGCGATATTAAGACGTATGCAACATTAAATATAAATTTAAAAGTATTTTAAAAATCACGATTTTGACACTGGGAAAAAAGATGGATGCCATATATAATTTTGAAGTGGGTCACGTGATCTCTACCATATAACATGGGTATCATTATTATTTTAATTTCCGTTTAAAAAAATACCGAACACATTTTTATCAAATTTTTTTTATATATTTTATCGGATAATTTCAATATTTTCTAAAATTTTCAAAGCAATTTGTGAATATTAACTTTGCTTAAAAGATGTTTGAAAAATTAGGTTCCATAGGGTTCAACGTGTTTCACCTTTAAAACGAGGGTTCAATCCAAAACTAATTGGATGATATTATTTATTTACATTCCCATATGTGCCGTCTGGAACAACATACTAAAATTTCATTTTGATAAAGCCATTTTTACGGCAGTTGTTAGGCGAACGGACAGACAGACAGAATGACCACAATCATAAACACTTTTCGCACACAAATTTCGCACAAAAATTTTTACACAAATTTCGGTGTATTTAATATAAATACATCAATATGAAGTATTTATTCTACGATTTCACTTAAAAATCGTTTCCGTTGGTGTCAAGATGAAAACTCTGTAGTAACATTTTCGGTCTCTGAGGAACAGATTTGTGTGAAAATAGCTCAAAATTATTCTAAAGCATACAATAACTTAAAAAATTGATTCAAAGTTAAAACAAAATAAAACAAAACAAAAAAAATCAAGCCGCATTTTTACTGCTCCCGAAGTACACTCTGTACAAATTTCGTTGCTGCCCGATGCTTAGATTTCCCGCTACAAGCAACAAACACAAACACACACAGAGAGACACAGCGTGGAAAAGCTCAAAGGTTAGCGCGCGGGGATTACACTCGAACAACCTGAATTCAATTCCCGACTCAACCCAAACTATCCCCATGAGCACGCGGTATATGGACACGTCCCGGCCATCCAATCAGATAACTTAAACTTTCGGGAAGTTCGAACGGTCTTGGTCAAAGAAGAAGAAGACACACATTTAGGGTCAAGACAGCCCAGTGGTTAAAGCATGGGGATTGCACTCCAAGAATCTAAATACAATTCCGATTCTGTCCAAACTACCCCCCTTTTCAAACAAAATACGGAGATGTTAAGTATAGGGGTCTAAATGTCTTTCTGAGAAGTTGATGGTGGGAGAAGGAGGGTACGATACCTGTGGATGCCGCCTTCACTGGGTTCCTGTCTAAATTGAGTGGCACTGTCCCGGGCGTCGAATCAGATAATTTAAACTTTCGGGTAGGTCGGAAGGTCTGCGTTGAAACAAAGAAAACACACACACATACGCACTTACACAGACAAAACATTTTCCCTTAGATTTTGTTAGATCGTTTGAAAGAATGCTTGCTTTTTATATATAGGAAAATTAATGCATTGGACACATGATATTCTTTAGTGTACATCCCCTCAAACAGGGTCGTTTTATTTCCATATAGAACCAGATCTTCAAAAGGCAAAGACGAAAGAAATAGACCTCTTTTACATTATTTCTTTGAACCGTGCCATTACCTGGTAAAACAGAAAGAAGAGAAACGTCCTGCGGTTAAAGTTATCGATTCTGCGGAACAGGTGGGGAAGAAAAATTATTCGAGACTTGGAGGTGGGTTCTTGGAGCATTAGGGGACGCCAGATGCGGAAGAATTCCGCTGACGGAAACGTTATTGCTAAGTATGGAGTAGTTATTGCTAAGTATGGAGTAAACTAATTAAAGTTTTTCTAGACTGAATTTGTTTTGGTTACTATTAGTTTTCGGAATCAAATATCGGATTTCGAGATCGATCAGAAAACAATATAAATCGTATTATTTATAAGAATTCGTAATCTGATTTTAAACTGGATGGAAAAAGCTTGTGTATTTAATCAATAAGGATTCTGTACATAATCAAATCTCAGTTAAATTAACGTTCATATATAATTAAAGTATTTCTACTCTTGAATCGAAAACTAAATTAAACCTTGTAACAAGAATATTCGATATTTCGAAAAAGTTCTAGTATATTTGAAAATTCATCAAAATTACCAAATTGGCAGCACATCACCAAATATGGTAACCCTGTCCCAAAAGTTAAATATGGAAACTCTACATTAACGTAAAAGCGATGGCTACCTGTAATGGTGTTTTCCCCTTCTGTCAACTCAAACAATTTCCAGTGATGGTATTTTACATGTTTGTGACACTACCCCTTCTTAAAACTGTATGTCCCAGGAAATATGAACCTACTATGGTCTAAAATATAAGCATAATCTGCGTATATAGACGATTTTTTACTTGGTTGAAGACGATTTCGGAATATTATATACGACACTGTTTATTCTTTCCATTATGACATAGGGTCCTTCTCAGTTATGCTGTAGTTTCATAGAAAATCCTGGTCGTCGCCTAGGGTTGAACAGCCACACTTTGTCGCCTTCCTGGAATCGTACTTTATTAGCTTTGGTATCGAACGGGGTCTTCATTCTATCTCTAGCAATGTCGATTCTCTCACGAGAGAAACAATGAACCTCCTCTAGCACTGCCTGCAGGTCTTGCACATATTCATCAGGCAATGAAGTTGCATCACATGATCGTCCAGATAACAGATAGTTGTAGATCCTGGTTAAACAGTATTTTCGATGGAGAATGCCAGGTGGATTCATGGACAGCACTTCTTAAACAGTAAATCACCAGGAACAATGGCGATGGTTTCAATCTTGCTGGTTTCTGGAAACGAATATAGAGAGATTATTAAGTGTCATATCATTCGGTTGGACCTCTCTATAATCAAAATCATATTTTTGTTTTATTCGAATTAGGACCTTTGGGGTATAAAATTACGGGAATTTTTGACAATTTCAGTTTCAAGTCATCTGTTTTGCCTTGAAAAACATATTTCAAATTTTTGCATTAATCGAATGTTGAAGCAAGATAAAAATGGCACTGGCATATTTTCCATCATTTTAGAGTCTTCCTTTTGAAATATGTTGAATCAAACTTCATATTTTTTGCAAATTTGTTTACAATCGGAAAAAGGATGTTTTAGTTTTCGATCTGTCTGTACATATATAATTTTGTACAACGAGACAGCCATTTTTATATTTTTCTAGACGAAATAGATTAAATATTTTAATAGAATATTTTGAATAACATTGCCATTTGGATTAAATACTACAGAAATATGCAAATATATTTAAATCACAAACAATGAAGGTTATATCTGCTAGTTAAATATAAACTGAATCAATATATGCAATCATTTGTTAATTGGATTAATGCAGTTTTTATACGAATTCCATCAATGTATATAATAAAATCTCTATTGAATCAATGTATCTAATCGTATCTCTATAAATGTATCTTATGTATCCAAATCTCAATTGATATATATAAATAATTTTTGATTGAATATGCATATATAATATAATAATATGTATGTATATAATAAAATCTCTATTGAATCAATGTATCTAATCGTATCTCTAAAAATGTATCTTATGTATCCAAATCTTAATTGATATATATAAATAATTTTTGAATGACAATGCATATAAATAATTTTTGAATGACAATGCATATAAATAATTTTTGAATGACAATGTATTTAACCAGAAAATAAAAGATCAGATTTCGATACGAAGAGAACCGATATATGATCCTCAAGAAGAGAAGACCAAGCCATGTACAAAATCGATGTCTTTGATCCAATTTTAAAAATCAACATCTTTAATCAAAAAAGGATAATCTGATGTGGGCAGTACATGACTTTTCCTCCATACTCAAATTCATTTTCTCTTTACTCCTTTAATGATTCATTAAATTGAGTTTAATGACAAAATAACAAGAATAATTACTTAAAATTACCCCGAACGTGCACTGTTAATTCCATTTTCGTTGTCATTTGGTAAATGGACGTATTTTCAAAAGCGGCGTAGCAAAAATGAGATAGAACTAACTTATCTCAAGAACGGCTAGTCCTGGTGTAATGGGGTTGATTTTATTCTATTCATCGTCAAAAATTAGGAGTGAAACGAGCATCTAATCAATATGTTTGAGCATACGTAGTCTTTTATTGTAGATATTTTAAAGATTTTTGCGGTTCTTTTTAACCGAATCGTACCAAAATCTAATCAGCACCAGGATATCCCACAATTGAGTTTTCGACCAACTTTTGTGAATTTGGGTCAATTAGAGTTTTAACAGATACATAGGACTTTTGTGGGCCATTTCTCAAAAAAAGGCAGGTTCATTTTTACCGAATTATACTAAAATCTAATTTGCAGCAGTGTAATCCAAAATAGGAAATTGGATTGTGATTGAGATTTCAAAATCGAATTTAGTTGAAATCTAAATTTATCCGAGGCTAAATTTGTTCTATTGTATTTATTAAATCTAACCCGCTCTAAATCTATTAAATCTAACCCGCATTACTCTCCGAAACGATTTTAAAACAACCAGCCATTTTGTTTTTTGCTCTTCGTTTATTCCATTTCCTACCTTCTCTATATTTCGGTATATGGGCGATCACTTTATTTGTATAATGGAAGAAACCACAGGAGAAAAAAAATATACAAAATATAGACCTTTTTGATTCATTGTATCTCCAAACCGGGCACATACTTGATAAAACAAAAAGAATAGAACATTATGCGGTTGTAGTTATCGATCTTCTGGAACAGGTGGGAAGAAGAAATTTTTCGAGATCGGGGGACGGATTTCGAATAACTCACCAGATGTGAAGGAATTCTGTCTATAGTGTGACATTACATTACTTATAACTAAAGCCCGGGAGATCAGTCATAAAAAACATTCTTAGGCAGGCGAATAAGCTTAATAAAAAGAGTCAAAATGGGCAGCAAAAATATGTATTCATTAAGTGCATAGTGTTTAAAATAATTTAAATTACATAGAGGTATTTAGGTAATTAAAAATATTTTTAAGATAATTTATTTTCGTGGTTACACATAATAACTGAATGCTTTTTACTTTCCCTACAATACATGGTAATATATAAAGAAAGAAGTGGAATCGTGCCAAAAATAGCAACCCTAGTTTTCGATGAATTGTTAAGTTTCGATCACATTATAACCCGAAAATACTATTTTTAGTTTGACGTTTGTGTGTGACTGTGTGTGCATTGTATGTGTACAATGTATATGTACAATGTATATATACAACAGAAACACTAATTGACTAACTTTCATAAAATTTAATAAATAAGTCACTTCTGGGTTACCCTGGTAACAATCAGATTTTGGTAGGATTCGGGAAAAAATCCTGCCTTTTCCTTCAGGGGAAAAAAATCTACAAAATATAGACCTTTTTTGATCCATTGTCTCTCCGAACCGGCCACATATTTGATAAAACAAAAAGAATAGAACGTTATGCGGTTGCAGTTATCGATCTTCTGGGAACAGGTGGGAAAAATAAATTTTTTGAGATAGGGGCACGGGTTTCGGATAAACCACTAGATGTGAAAGAATTCTGTCTACGAATGCAATTTTGCATTACTTATAGCTAAAGACCGGAAGTTCGGGCATAAAATAACATACTTAGGCAGGGAAATAGGCTAAATGAAATGTCAAAATGGGCAGCAAAAATAAGCATTCATTAAGTGTATAGTATTAAGAATAATTTAAATTATATATTGGGATCTAACTAATTAAAAATATATTTATAATATATTTTCGAAGTTACACATAATAACTTCATGATTTTTATTTTTTCAACAATACATGGTAATGTATAAGGAAAGTATTGGAACCGTGTCGAAAATTGCAATTTGGGATTTCGAGAGATTTACACGCTTTGTGACCTCTAGAATACGAAATAACTATTTTTAGCATGACGTCTGTGTGTTTATCTGTCTGTCTGTGTATCTGTCACGTTTCGAGCATCCTAGAAAACGACAAAACTATTTTTAGCGTGACGTTTGTGTGCTCGACTATATGGCTGTCTCTGCAATGTGGATATACACTTTGACACAAACACTAATTAACCAAATTTCATAAAATTTCATAAATAAGTCAATTGTGGGTAGCGCTGAATTATTTATGTACATATTTATTTATGTGTAAGAGTACACAACAAATAAAGGATCCAGATGGGTGCCTCTCACGAACAAAAACATAGTATATTTATTTCGGAAATAACAAATGGTTACAAGTTTCAAATTATTTAAGCTCGGACAGACATACTTTTCTTTAATTGAGACATTTTCATGTTAAATATATTTTGTAAATATGTTACTGATACTTATATATTTACACATCGTGAACGAGGAAAGAGCGTCAGCAAACAAGGGACGAAGCACCAATGGCCATATTACGCCTCAGAAGAAGATATGATGAAGAAACTCGCAAAGCGATCTTCGTAAGTAGCAAAGAACAGGGGTAGCCGAGCCTCTGAGCTTAGAGAGTTGGTGAGTGCCAGTGAACAAGGAGCTGATCCACAATTTATGTATTACGCATGTGTCAGACATGACACGAAATAAGCTGAGCGAGTTGGAGAAATTACGAGGGGGGGGGGGAGAGTCAGCGAGAAGGGTTGTAACTCTTTTGTAATAAAAAATCGTTGGCTTTATCTATAAATTAAAATATCTCAAGAACGGTCGGTTTTTTACACACCAATAGAGTGCCGGCCATCCAAACAGCTGCTCTAAGTCCTCGGACGAGCCGGGTGGTCTGGGCTTTCGACACCAATAGAGTTAGTTAAGAAAATGTTCGATTCCTTGCTATGCTCAAACTGTCCTCTTGTTTATGCAGAGAACCGGCATGATTAATATATGAGTCCATAAGACCTTCAGAGAAGTTGGTGGTAGGGGAAGGAGGGTACGGTCTCTATAGGTAAAAATGTAAAAGATTATAGTCAAGTAAATAATATGACTATGGCTCTGATGCTTTTTCAAAAATTTATATGAAAACGGGAATTTATTTGAATCAATATTACGATTAAAATCGGTAGTGTTCGTGTGGGGTTGCGGCTGCCTAGTAGTTAAGTCACGGGAATTGCACTCGGAGGAAGCGAGTTCGATTCCCGACTCTGTCCAAAATGTCCCCGTGCTCACGCGGAGAGGATTCTAAACTGTGCGACGCATCATAATGGCATTGAGCTGTTGGTTGCACAGCCGGGAAAGGAAACTTCCAGTACTCCGATGTCACCCCGTGACCACCAGGACAGTCAAAGCAGCATTTATTGATTACAAAAAAGGGCACAATTGAAGAAATATATTATGTTCAAACAGACACAGTTTAACATTTTAGAAACTTGACAGGTACTCTCATTTCGCAGAAATGCGTAATGGATTATTGCGAAAAAAAGAGGATGAGAAAAATAAAATATAGTGAAATGTACAAACAGAAATAAATATGAAAAATTTGGGGACATGGAAAGCAAAAAGTTGAAAATTTAATAAATGTAGAAAAATATTAAAGGGGGGATTTTTTAATATATACAAATAAAACGAAATAAAAGAAGAAAGAGCCAAAGAGCCAAAAAAAAAATAGTCCCCCCCCCCTTTCAAATTAGAAGGAACAAACATCATGAAGATGAAACGATTTATTTCTCAGAGTAGTGGAAAAAAATGAATAATAAAGACATTCATTGATCAGTGGTAATTAAAAGCAAAATCTACTCATAAAGTTCAAATCACTTTATCAGAAATGTTTTTGGCAACAAGAATACAGTTTTTATGTCTATTAAAGGAATGGGGATTAGAACGAATTTTGGAGAACCAAAGGGGTTTATTGGAGGGTGAGCATTCACGGAGATGGAAATTGGAGGAATAAGGGCATTTAAAACGTCACTGTAAGCATTACATAGGTATAATCATCAAGGTCACTGTAAGTATTATTCAGGGTGCCCCAAAAACATTGACCTCGATTTTTATTCCTTAAATATTGATATTAGGCATATATAATAAATTCCAAAGTTGCGTAAAAAAAGGTACACAATTTTATGAAATCGATAAAAATTTTCGGGGGATTAAATGTGAAGATATACAAAATTTAAATTTTTATACAGCCCCCGTACAAAAACATTTCCAAAGAGCAAAATGTACCTCATACATTAATAAGGTGATGTACAAAATTTCAGCATTTTATCATAAAAAGTCCTAGAGATATGTTTATACAAAGTTGATGGGGGATTAATCACAAATTAAAATGTAAATGTTTACAGCAAGGGTGCAAATGACGCAAAGCAGAAATGCATCACAGGCAAATAATAACTGCCTCTTATCTTTAATGGATCTTTGATATGGATGGATAACATTTTGAACAAGCTTTGTAATCTCTGTGTAAAGTTATTATTTCTAATCACTGTAGATACTTTTGTACCAATAAAAAGCAATATTATTATTTATTTATGTGATCATTGTCTTTTGTTCGTAACTTGTGTATAACCCCTGAAACGCGATCTACCGACATGATTTTACCCCTCTGAGAACGCATGTCGAGGCATCGAAAACTGGTTTAAGTCAGCAGTCTTGTCTTTTCACATCTCTGGAACTTTTTATGATAAAATGCTGAAATTTTGTACATCACCTTATTAGTGTATGGGGCATATTTTACTCATTGGAAATATTTCTGTACGGGGGGGCCATATAAAAATTTAAATTTTGTATTTCTTAAAATTCAATTCAATTTTAATCGATTTCATAACATTCTGTACCTTTTTTTCGCAACTTTGTAATTTATTATATACACTGCTGGACAATTGCTAAGGAGGGATCACAAATTCACAAGTGAAGTTCGGAAAACTTCGTTATGCTACTTTTATTCTGCAAGGTTTCGTAAATTGATGCTCGAATTGTGTTCTTCAAGCTTAAAGAATCATCTGTGGGATTTGTAAAATCGTAACGAAAGTTTTTGGAACGAAGATTTCGAAATAAATCCGGGTTCGAATTCCTTATATTTTGAGGAGAAAATTCAAGAATTTTTCTACTTTCCCTACAATACATGGTGATGCATCGGGAAACTATTGGAATCTTGTCAAAAGTCGCAACTCGAGTTTTCGACGGATCTACACGTTTTGGGACCACTAGAAGACGAAAAAACTATTTTTAGAGTGACGTCTGTGTGTGTGTCTGTCTGTGCAATGAATGTATCCACTTTAACTAAAAGAATAATGGACCAAATTTCATAAAATATTATAGGTAAGTCACTTGTGGGTGATCCTGATGCTGATTAAATTTTGGTACTTTTCGGGATAGAAGAACCTGCCTTTTTTTGCAAAATCGCCCATTAAAATCGTATGTATCCACTCTAACTAAACTACTAATTAACCTAATATCACAAAAGTTGGTAGATAAGTTACTTGGACCCTGGTGCTTATTAGATTTTACTACAATTTGGAAAATATGAGACCCTGCTTTATTTGTGAAATTGTCCGCTAAAATTAAATGAATCTAAAATAAAAAAATTGAATATGCTCAAATATATCAATTAAATGCTTGTTGTATACGTAAATGTTGACGTTGAAAAGAATAAAACCCCCTCCATTACTCTAGGAATAACCGTTCAGGAGATATTTTAATTTTACAGCATTTTTACTAACACGTCTTGGGTAATACTTCCGGTTACCAAATGAAAACCGAAATAGAATCAAAACTGCAAATTCAAAGTAATTTGAAATAAATATGTGCATTATTTAGTGCAATTAAACTCGATTTAATGAATTATTGAAGAAATAAAGAGAATGTGATTATGAGTTTGCAAGGAAAGTCATATGTGCCCACATAAGATTTTTATGCTTGGATTTAAAACGGGTTTTCATATAGGAGATAACATACAAAGACCTTAGATTCATTATTGTTTTACATACCATAATTTCGCGTTAATATGAAAAATTAACAATATAAAATATTTTATGTATTATTGTATATGTATTATTATAAAATGTGTACCATTTTTATGCTTAAATGTGAAACAGTTTTTAATATTCAGAACTTTTATGAAGGGTGTAATTGGTACATTAAGTGGTGACTAATATCCATTCAAAAAGTTAATTTAAGTGTTTAGTCTATTCATAAACGAAAAATTCATCATAAGTACATTACACAGAGGTGAATACGAATAATTAAAGCTCCCTCCGTAGCCCATTGGTTAGCGCCCTGGAGTTGCACTCGGTAGGCCCGGGTTCGATTCCAGCCACTGCCAAAACTGCCGCCGTGTTCATGCGGAGTACGATCACGTTAAACATGTGGGTCCGAAAGTCCTTCCGAGAGGTTGGTGGTAGGGGAAGGAGGGTACGGTCCCTGTGGATGCCTCCCCCGCTGGGTTCCGGTCTAAATTGGGTGGCACTTCCCGACCGTCCAAAACAGTTACCTTACACCTTTCTGGTAGGTCGGACGGTCTGGGTTTCAACAACAACAACACAACTCATGAAATCTAATGATGAAAGAAACAATTTCCTACTTTCTGCGTTGTTAAAGAACAACGGCAGTTACTTTAAACAGAACAACTTTAACACCGTTGCTGTCGGCAGTTGAAATGCAGAATGCACCTAACTATTTCTAATAAGAATCACGATTTCAATTTCCGAGACGAGAATTGTGGAAATGGTGCATCAGGAATTCAAATTTAGTTTTGACGATTACATGGCGGTTCCAAAGCAGTGTGATAGGTGAAGAACGGATATTAAATTTATAAGGAAGTTGGCGAGAAATAGTGCAGAAGTAATTTATGAAATTATATTTTGTTCAGGAAGTTAAGCATAGTGCGAGGATATGTAAAAAATGAAAAAATTTCAAAAATCTAATGACACTAATATATAAATTCCCTTGCAGTTTAAATTGAAACTGTTACAACGCGTTCCCTGGAATCGTGCGTGAGCGCGCAGGAAACAAGAATAAATCCAAATTTCCGGATAACTAACACGTTTATTTACAAGCTCAGCGAAAACAAAAACAATATTCAGTAAAATAACACTTAAATGCTTGACTAATTTCCCTAAATAACTGATATTATTCTCAAAACATTGACGAAAATCATTTCACAAAACAGCGGCTACTATTCTCAAACCATTGATGAAGGTCACGGTTCAATGTAGCTCGCATTTCGTCAACTGCTCGCCAACGGAGTGATGACTCCTTCTATAGTCTCTATATAGAAACTTCTGGAATTCTCTCATATCTCGTAGATTACTCGTTATTTCGCGGTCTTTCTCAAACCTTCAAAACGTCGCCAAACCATTGTTGATATGAATTTGGTATGATTTCTGGAAAAAGAACTGGGCATTTTTTTCGAGATTTTCGCAAAAGACTAAATATGCTTAAATATATTAATTAATTATATAATTGCATTATAATATAAAATTTTTATATATATATATATATATATATATATGTATATAATTATTTATTAATTATATAAATAAATAAAAATGAAAAATAATAAACTAAGTCAAAAAAATTAGAAAAATCAAAAAATCGGAAAATAAAATGCATTAACATTAATGTTTTGAATTTTATTTTCGCAAAAAAATTGTAACTTTTGCCAATAATGAAACTACGATTTGAGCGCCCTTATAATGATGGTGTATAGTGGCATTCTCGTTTATCCAGTTTTCCTATGAATTACTTGTTTAGTAAGAATTTTCATCTGTGATTCTCAGGATTGCATATATGGGATGTTCATATTCTGAATTGCTTGTCCGGTCTCCAGCTTAGACTCACTGGACGGGTCTGGGAGTATTAGTGTGAACGTTTGTACTGTCTCCCTGGTAGAATTTCGACTTGTTCATTCCGGTGCTTCTAGATAATTAAGCTGTTGAGGTTGATCGTGTATACACGTGCTGGAAGAAGAAGGGTTCATGCCGCATGGTAATACAAATTTTCTTAATGTATCCTATTTTCATTTTTTCATTTTTTGATGCCTGTAGTCTGGGTTGGAGTATAGTAATGTACTATTGTTCTATCTGAAACAGGCATGTGTTTGGGTTAGTTAGAGTTAAATACTCAGACCTGAGGAGGAATTTAACTCTGACTAATCATCGAATTTGGGCTGGTGCTGTTTTCTTCTCTTATCGGCATTATGGCCGTGAATTTGCTTCTATGATGTTGTTAATATTACTTGAATTTTTTTTTATTATTACATAATTTTTTATTATTATATATTTCTAATATATATATATATATACATATATCTATATATGTATATATATATAAGTATATATATATGTATATATATATATATATATATATATATATATATATATATATATATGTATAATATATATTAATATATATATATATATATATATATATATATATATATATATATATATATATATATATATATATATATATTAATATATATATATATATATATATATATATATATATATATATATATATATAATAGAAGTTTGAAAATCCAATGAACGAAAAGTAAGAAGATGTAACACGATAAACCTAACTTTTTAAAAACACCCACAGAATAAAATATAATACAGCAAATCATCAATCAAATGGATTAAAAATACAAAACACTAGCTATCAAGTTACAGAAAATCAACCAAATTAAAAGGTATGGAAACAAAAAAAGAAAAACTTAAACTAAATTCAACTATCTAACTGGCGTACAAAACAAATGTAAAAATCAATTAATCCTCAAGCATATGGAAAAAATAAAAAAATTAATATCGAATCAACAAGTCAATGAAAAATATAATACAAAGGTATGGAATCGAAATAAGTATAACAAACGAAATCAAGCACAAACGCCTTACACGTGGACGAGGCTCTAAGCCTAAATCATGAATTGTTAACCTCTACAAAAATCTAATCATGTCCATGTTATATATATATATATATATATATGTATATGTATGTATATATATGTATATGTATATATGTATATGTATATATGTATATATATGTATATGTATATATATATATATATGTATATATATATAGTATATAATAATAAGCCGATGTGGTGGTCGAGCGGTCAAAGAGGCAGGCGTTTCCTCGTTATGGCTCGCCTGCCAGATTGCGGGTTCGAGTCCCGCCTGCGGGCATGGATGTTGTGATGTTTAATTTGGGGCAGAAGTCAGACTTCTACCTTCGGGTGCCCCGGGTCATTAGACTAAACAGAAGCAGTGCACACATTCTTCCTTAAATGTTATGTTAGGGACACGACAACAACAATATATAATAATAAAAATTTTAAAAATCTGTATTGTTAATTCAAACGATCACAATTATATCATGTTACCTTCATTTTAAAGAGCTTGAAAAAAATATTTTGATTAATACACACATACTTGACAATGTACCCCTAAAGGGATAATTTTCCTTACCTCCCCCGCCCCCCCCCGGGCGAAGAAGCGTAACGAAGTTACGAACACAAAAATTGTATCACGGCTAAGTTTCACTACAATGGTTGAAACTGCAATGTCCTGTAATCCTTCAAACATAAACCCCTTTTATCTATAACGATGTCAAATTTTGTTTCATGTTAAGAATATATAAAATTTCGAAATTTTCTTCCGAATTTCAAAAATATCAATCTAGTTCTAGATCGTGTCGTTCTAGATCGTCTAGTTCAAGACGTGTTCAGCAGGTACTGGCATCAAAATCTCAAAATCGAAAATTTTCATTGAAACATACTGTCTATGTACTGCATTCAATAGTATGAGAATAAAAAAATATACCACAAGACTGTAACGTGGTTTTACGGCAACTCTAGAAACACTTAACCACGACTGATGAACCCCATTATATTCAAAACGCATTTTTCAAAAGTACAACATAACTACGTTCAAACATTTTTAATATGACAGTAACACAGAACACTATAAGCAAAATTCGCCTTTATTCCGAATGAATTTTTATTCCTTTACTTGCATATGCGTTTCTTGCATATGCGTATCTATCTATCTATCTGTCTATCTATTTATCTGGAGTCAAGTGTGCTAAACTTACAATCCTGTAATGAAAAATTCAGGAATAAAAGTCGAAATGTGAAATGTGGCTTTAATGTTTAATAACAGACAGACGTGTGGTTAAATTATATATTCCAGGCATCCGTTGAGCAGTTAGGGACAGTTGGGAACTGGTCACAAAAATTGAAGGATAAAAGTAAAATCACTTGGTATTTACTGACCACAAGGTGTTTATTGACCACAAGGTGTTTATTGACCACAAGAATTTTTCGTTGTAACAGGAAGTTTAATACAAATGCATTGTCTTTTTATCCTTTACCCTTCTGATATGTACAGCCATATTGGATGCACATTAACGTTTGAAAGTAGTTATGTTGCACTTTTGAAGAATACCTTTTTTGATTTTAACGAGACTTCACTAATTTTTTAAGGAAAGGTCTGTGAGTGCACGTGTTAAGTTTATCTAGAGTAAAATACATTATGGCCAATCGAATAAAAGCGAGTGCAGTGCCCCTAGAGGCGAATTTATAATATAAACACCTAGATTTATCTATCTGTCTATCTATCTATCTATCTCTGGGTAACGCTTGGTTGTTGTTGTTGAGACCCAGACCGTCCGACCTACCAGAAAGGTGTAAGGTAACTGTATGGACGGCCGGGAAGTGCCACCCAATTTAGACCGGAACCCAGTGGGGGAGGCATCCACAGGGACCGTACCCTCCTTCCCCTACCACCAACCTCTCGGAAGGACTTACGGACCCACATGTTTAACGTGATCGTACTCCGCATGAACACGGCGGCATTTGTGGCAGCGTGCAACTCTAGCGCGCAAACCACGGGGATACCGCACCCGAGATGGCCAACAGCACGCGGCGTTCCGAGGTGGTCACCCACCAAGTACTAACCGCGCCCGATGCTGCTTCACTTCGGTGATCTAACGAGAACCGGTGTTTTCAGCACGGTACGGCCGTTGGCCCCGGGTAACGCTTGGTGAAAATTTTGACAACGAATTCGACGAGATATCGCCAACTTGGGGACTTTTTTTAAATATTACGAAATTGACGAAAATGTTCCAAAATCGATAAAAATGACGCCAAATTGATAAAAATGACGCCAAATCAATTAAATTAATTGCATTTTGGAAGGAAGAAATTTCGATAGCGTTTGTCTGTCAAGTCCAACCATCCCACTCGGCGACAGATTTGACGACTTTTTAAAACGTTGCCAAAATTATCAAATGACGCCAAATCGATAAAAAATATAGTCAGATCGATAGAAATGTTACCAAATTCATAATAATATCGCCAAATTAATAAATATTATGCCAAATCAATTAAATTAATTGTGTTATGAAAAGGTATAGTATTGTAATGATGTTCCGGAAGCATTTATCTGCCAATCAACCAGTCCCATTTGGCGACAAGTGTGGCGAGTTTTTAAATGCTGCCAAATTTATCAAAATATCTCCAAATTGACGAAGTGTCGCCAAATCGATCAAAATGTCAACAAGTTGATAAAATTTTTGACAGATTGAAAAATATGACGCAAAATTAATGGAATTAATTGTGTTTTGAAAGGGGATAGTGTTATAGTGATGTTTCAGCAGCGTTTGTCTGTCAGTCATATAATTGGATTTTGGATCAAGCTCCTAGTTTTAGAAGAAAACTGGTTATAATTTCGATATTTTAATATTTTAACCTGGTCAAATAGGTGGCTAAACTGTATCTCTTAAAATGTCACGATTGTTGCGGCTCAATCTGATTATTTACTCTCGGTGTAATATTAGTGGATAATCGCGAAATATTGGGTTGGAGGGAAAGTTCTGTCGTATTTTAAAGAAAATATTTGAATTCATTTATAAAAATATGTGTTTAATATTAATCAATTATATATTCTCCGTTATTTGTTACAACCTGTTGCCATCTTTCAGGTAACCTGTGAATTCTTGTTTTGTAGAAGTTCTCATCCTTGGAGTTAAAATAGTCAGCAACTGCCTTAGAAACACTTTCAAAAGACGTGAATTTTTTTTCCCGTTAGATAATTTTGCAGAGATCTGAACAGGTAATAATCAGATGGTGCAATGTCAGGTGAATACGGTGGGTGACTAAGGACTTCCCATCCTAACGCATTCAGTTTTTGTTGCATCACCATTGCAGTATGCTTGCGAGCATTATCGTGGTGGAACACTATTCCTTTTCTGGACGCTAATGCTGGCCTTTCTTCTTTGATAGCTGCATTCAATTTATCCAGCTGATTGCAGTACAGATCCGCGTTGATGGTTTTCCCCTGTTTCAGCAACTCGTAGTACACTAGACCTTTCTTGTCCCACCACAAACAAAGCAGTACTTTTCGTTGATGGATACTTGGTTTTGGAACTGTTGCTGATGATGTTCCTGGTTTGCAGTAAGATTTTTTTCTCTTAATATTCTCGTAAAGAATCCACTTTTCATCTCCAGTAACCAGCCTGTCCAAAAACGGCTCCACATTGTGTCTAATCAGATGTGATGAACGCATTCTTACACGATCAGAAAAATTCTTTTCCGTTAATTCATGTGGAACCCAAAAACTTTGCTTTAACACAAACCCAAGAGATTTAATGTGATCTCCAACAGTTGTATTATGAATGCCAAACTCTTCTGCAATTTCTCGACTTGTTACAGATGTTATTTTTATTTACAAGAAAAATCACCTGCCTATTTAATATACGACATAACTTTCCCTCCAACCCAATATTTTATCTTGTTTAAAAGAAATTGGATGCTAAATTAACTTGAGGATTCCATAGATGTTTAAAGATTGATGAGGTTTGAACAGAATAGTTGAAAATACACGTATTTAAGTACGCATTTATGTGCCACCAGGCAAGTTTCTAGATTAACATGAATGCAAAATCTCGTCAGATACATTGTATAAGTTTTATTTATATGTCGAAAAGCAAGACTTAAATGTGGTTGGAGTATCCAGATGAAATCAGGGCGAAAACTAAAAGTAGCTATATGAGCTAGCTAAACAGTCAGTGAGTAATTTGTAGCGCTTTGAAGACCTGTAAAAAATTACTGAGTTTGAAAAAATCGAATAAATTTATTGAAATTTACTTAAGTTTTATTTTATAAAATGTTATGTTATTCACGCAAAACCATTTCGGCGCTATCGGACTAGAGTTACAGCTGATTTTTACTTACCCATAAGTAGTATTGGAGAAAGTATTGTTTTCACAAGAATTTTCGATTTATAGAATTTTATGCCAATATATGTATTAAAAATCCCTGAACACAATTTGGCTATTTTTGGAGTGATGTCCGTGTGTCTGTGGTCGATTCCTCGTATACACGATAGCAACCTCAAATATTATTGGATTTTCACGAAATTTTATATTCGGCTTTATTACCAAAAAATCTAAATTTTGATAGATTTTTTTTTTCTTAAATTTCGAGCTGAAACTTTGAAATTTATTCTACATTTTTTATTTTTTTAACATGGCAGCAGGACGAAATTTGATATAATCATGCATAAAAGGGTTTATATATGGCTCAACGATCACGAAACCTAATAGTTACTGTTCGTGAATAATCGTGAATAATCGTTCGTATTCCAAATACTGTTCGTGACATCATTAACCCCCCCTCCCCTTGGGGGAAGTTACCATCCCCAGGGGAAGGTGTACATCGTCAAGTGTGGTATTAATTAAAATAATTTTTCTAACATACAAAAGGGTAACTTTATTGCGTTATAGTTGTAATCATGGTATTGCGTTATAGTTGTAATCATGGTATTGCGTTATAGTTTATTGGTTTTGTTGGTATTGCGTTTGCTGGTATTGCGTTATAAATGTAATCAATTGGACCCACAATACCGATTTTTCAAATTTGTTTCTTGTAAAATTTGAAAAAATGAATTCTGGTATGAATACTTTGAATCCACACTCGAATTAATTTTTAAATTGTTTTAATGACACCATTGAAACTGGACGCCCTCGCTATGTCGGTTAACATTAGCAAATTTAAAGCTATTTAGAATTAAATGATCAGCGAAAAATAAAGCAATTGTGCAGATGTATATTCCACTCCAACAAATCCTGTTATTGCCATCGCATTTATCTTTATATCAACACATGTCCATTAAAAGCTAAAACCCTCGAGGTATAAGAATAAATCCAATTTATTCGGCTATATAAAAGAACATTAACCGTCAAAATTGAAAGTGAGAAAATGGCGCAAGTAATATATTTTAACCAGATGAAATGGAATTTGAAGTATAAAATGGCCATCGGAAATTAAATAGCTTAATTCAGAAAGATCATTGGATTGTGATTGAAATGTAAGCACTAATAGTTCACGGTCACAATTATCAAATTTATTTAGAACTAGCAGTATGCCCGTGCTTCGTATGGAGTATATTATAAACTTGAGATTCACAATTATGTGCAGATTCCTGCAGCATTCCAAATGACATCTTCATTCAAAATATTCTATTAAAATATTTAATTTGATTCTGTTAAAATGAAGTATAAAAATCTCTGGGTCAATGTATAAACGGTCTGGGTCGAAAAGAAGATGGTACACATTGGGCGGGACAATCCAGTGGTTAGACAATCCAGTGGTTGGGGATTCAACACAGAGAACTCGAGTTCAATTCTCGGTTTTGCCCAAATTGTTCTTGTGTTCAAGCGGAGTACAGGCACGTTGAATATGTTGGTCTCTAAGTAGGTCTGTAAGTAGGTCTGTACGTAGGTCTTTATCTTACATTTTCGGGTAGGCCGGGCGGTCTGGAAGAAGCTCGTAAGTATTGTGCTTGCCAGAATAGTGGTTAGAGCACGGGTATTGTACTCAGAGGATCCGAGTTCGATTCTCGGCGCTGCCCAAACTGTTCTTGTGGTCACGTCGACTACGGACACGTCAAATATGTAGGTTTGTATGTCCATCCGAGAGGTGCTAAGGAAAGGAGTGTATTGTCCCTGTGGATGTCGTTCCCACTGGGTTTCTGTCTAAACTGGGTAGCACTGTATCGGCCTTCCAAACAGATACTTTCCGCCTTAGGGTATGTGAGACAGTCTTTATCGGCAGAAGAAAAGAAAGTTGGTAAATATTTAACATGTTTTAAATATAGATTAGAAGACGAATTAAAAGTGGCAAATATTTACACGTATTTTAAATATAGATTAGAAGAGGAATTAAAAGTTGGCAAATATTTAAATATGTTTTAAATATAGATTAGACGAGTAATTAAAAGAAATAATTTGTAATTTAAATAAATTTTAGGACTATTGTAGTATTGTGTATTACTAACAAAAAAAAAAACGTGCTAGCGCGTTCCTGCTAATTATATATTGTAGTATTGTGTATTACTAACAAAAAAAAAAACGTGCTAGCGCGTTCCTGCTAAAAGTCACGTTTAAATGTTATTAATTCATGTTAAATAAATCATTCAGAAACTAAATTTAAATTTGTTTAAAATGTTTTATCTTAAAGCGTGCTAATTTTACTCGCTGCAAAATTATTTCTCAGTTCAAATACAGTTCGCAATTCGGTATTCAGAAGGACAGCAGAAGTACAGAATATATGTACTAAATGTAATAATAAAAGTTATTACAAAATAGCGAAACTGTTCCCAATTAGCATTGGCGAAAATACAAGCAATCTTTGCAGCGTACATCTTGACAGCCAGCCAGTGTTATTTAGATAAGATGAATAAACTACAAGAACATTTTTCTATGAAATTTTATTCGCTGCGGCCTTATTCAACCGCAGCTTCCTTGATAGCATGCGTCACAGAATGAGCTAGTTATTCATTACACGAAATTATTCCTTATATATAATATTCTCTTAAAATATTATTGGTGCCTACGCATGTAATGCAAAAAATGTTACAATTTTAATTTTTACCAATTCCATACTGTGTGGGGCGATGGAATAAATTTATTTGATTTAAGCTTAAATAAATTCTGTCCAAATTGCAACCGTCAAAATAATAATTATGACATGTCGAACCATTTTTGTATTTTCGGAAAATGTGATTTAGAATGAAACCATCCGCTGAACCCCCCACCCCTTTTTTTTTCACATCCATTGGAAATAAACACTATTTCAATTCCCTCAAACTATGAATGGTAAAAGTGAAATTGTATAAATGTGGGCGTGGATATATACTCAATTGATATGTCTCGGCTATTTACAATTAAGTCTGGTAAATATTTTCCAAATTTATTGCAAATAAATTCATTATTTCATATTTATTGCAAATAAACAATGTTCCAAGATTTCAATGTCCCAATAAAATTAAGAATTTTTCAAATTAAGATTGTACAAATCTGGGTGTGGTCATATACATAATACATGTATTGGCTATTCACAATTAAGTGTCGCAGATATTTCTTACATAAGAAAGGACGATGTCTGTGTGTGTGTCTGTTCAGTCTGTAGAGATAAATCTAAGCGTTATACAGCTATAAAACTTGGTACACAAGTACTTGAGGACTCGGGAAGGTGCACCTGTGCGTTATATTTTATAATTTCGCGTAAGTTTTTCAGTTATTTTATTTTTTTGCACGATTTTCACACATTTGAGTTCCTCCGCAAGCGAAAATATTATTTCTGAGTTTGAATTTTTTTATAGACAAAAGAATCCATACTATTAATAGAAGAATTTTCATGAATTTTTAAAATGTATATACTCTCCGCATGTTGAAGACGGAATCTACCGAGATAAGCGCCATTTGGAATATTCTCGCAAAACACGATCTTAACACGATCGGCACAACTTTATTATTATTATTATAATTAATATAAGCTCGTGTATTCTTAAAGCATTCTTTGGGTTTCGAGAAATATCTATTGTGTTCCGGTATGATTGTAATAAAAATTTTTATCATAAATCCGGAGCCATTTCTTGGAAAGTTCAGAGTTAACCGCAGTTTCAGATACAAATATTCCACCGGGGAGAATTCTTGAAAACCAAAAACATTTTAAAGACACACACGCTTTTAATAAAAACAAAATTAAAAAATCTGATGTGGGCAACACATAACTTTCTCTGCAGACTCATTTTCACGTTCTCTTTATTTCTTCAATAATTCATTAAATCGTGTTTAATTGCACAAAATAACATCCATAATTATTTTAAATTACACTGAATTTTCACTTTAAATTCCATTTTCGTTCTCAGTTGGTAACTGAAATTATTTTCAAGGGTGGCGTAGCGAAAATGCCAAAACACTAAATTATCTCGAGAACGACTAGTCCTAGTGTAAAGGGGTTGATCATATTATATTCATCGTCAAAAATTATGCATGAAATAAGCATTTAACTGATATATTTGAGCAGACGTAGACTTTGATGATTAGACTTTGATGGTTAGATTTTAGACTTTGATGATTTCTACGGATCATTTCGCAAAAAATTGCAGATTATTTTTTCGAAGAATCGTATCAACATCTAATCAGCACCAGGGTACCCCATACGTGATTTATTGACCAAATTTTGTAGAATTTGGTCTATTAGTTTTTCATATAAAGAGGATACAATTTTTAGGGGTAATTTCAGAAAACATTTGCAGGTTCTTTTATCCCGAATCGTACCAAAATCTAATCAGCACCAGGGTCAACCATGAGGGACTTATCTACCACATTTTATGAAATTCGATCAATTAGTTTTTTTAGTTAGAGTGGATACAGGTATTGCACAGACAGACAATTTACTGACGTTAGGCTAAAAATGGTATCTTCGTATTCAAGTGGTGTTAAAACGTGTAGATTCGTCGAAAACTCGAGCTGCGATTTTTGACATGACTCCAATACTTCCCCTATACAGTACTATGTATTGCAGACAAAGTAAAAAAATTGTTGTGTGGATGTATACACGACCGTACATCTTAAATCCTGGGCAACGCTGAGTACATTTCCCAGCTTCAGATATTCTAGGAACCTGATAGAATTTTGGTGTGTTTCACTTTTATCTATTAATTTTCATCTGCAATGCAGAATTACATTGGTACATTTCCTAGTAATCCAATTAATAGGTACATTTTCTAGTTTCAAATATTCTAGGAATCTGGTAGAATTTTGGTGAGTTTCACTTTTATTTATTAATTTTCATCTGCAATATAGAATTAAATTGGTATATTTCCTAATTTCAAATATTCTAGGAATCTGGTAGAATTTTGGTATGATTCACTTTTATCTATTAATTTTCATCTGCAATGCAGAATTAAATTATTTGTGCTAAGAAACATTTCCGGATTTATGTTCAATAATTTTAAGAATATGAAGTAAAAAATTTCTGATGTGGGCAGCACATGACTTTCCTTATATAATGCAATGAATTTACTACTTTTACAGTAAAAACAAAATAGATTATTTTTATAGTATTTATTTATGTTCTTTCCAAGATATTGAATTTTCGTCAATGAGTCATCATTTTCCATGTCGTCATCATCAATGAGTTGTCATTGATGTAGCGTCATTTTTATCCATTTGGCAAGTTTTTCGTTAATTTAACAACATTTAAAAAGTCGCCAAGTTGGCGACAATCCACCAAATTCGTCGCCAAAATCTCGCCAAGAGTTTTGGACGAAGAAATAAGTTATTCTTACAGCAGATAAATGATTATTGGCGTTCAAATACAAAAGTATTACTCAAAGTATCTTTTTTCATGAATGGAACGAGCTAGATCCACGAGAAGGATGTCACCAAATTTATCGCATGGTATTACATATGAAAAGTGAACATATTTCTCAATAGGAAATATTTTTTGTATTTTACATGACTTTTTGATAATTTTTTGAAAAATGTTCAATATCTCGAGAACGGCTCATGTTAGCGTTCTAAAATTTATGTCAATTGTTTTCTAATGAAAAATTACACAAGAAATGTCTATTTGCGTAACTTTATTAGCGACTTTGATTTTTTGACAATTTTTTCAAAATTTCACTCGAAAATTTTGGGGGTTCTGAACATTCGATTGCGTATAAAAACAATAGGCTTCCAGTGTTTATGGATTGTGAATTTTGTACCAAATTTCGTTCTAATCGTTTTTTTACCAAAATTTACAGTACCAAATTTCGTTCTACCAAATTTCGTTCCATTCGTTCGTCAGTTATCGTCTCCACAAGCTCACTGACACACACACACATATATACGTTCACACACACACACATACTTTCACACACACACACACATACTTTCACACACACACACACACGGGCCAACGGCCGTACCGTGCTGAAAACACCGGTTCTCGTTAGATCACCGAAGTGAAGCAGCATCGGGCGCGGTTAGTACTTGGTGGGTGACCACCTCGGAACGCCGCGTGCTGTTGGCCATCTCGGGTGCGGTATCCCCGTGGTTTGCGCGCTAGATTTGCACGCTGCCACAAATGCCGCCGTGTTCATGCGGAGTACGATCACGTTAAACATGTGGGTCCGTAAGTCCTTCCGAGAGGTTGGTGGTAGGGGAAGGAGGGTACGGTCCCTGTGGAGGCCTCCCCCACTGGGTTCCGGTCTAAATTGGATGGCACTTCCCGGCCGTCCATACAGTTACCTTACACCTTTCTGGTAGGTCGGACGGTCTGGGTCTCAACAACAACAACACACACACACACGCACGCACATACATTACTTCCAAAATGTTTGATTCGTCATCAGGGTTGCTTGAAATGTGCTCTCCCGTCGAAAACTCGAATTCGAATTTTCGACCCCGTCACAATACTTTCCTTATACATTATGTATATAAGGAAAGTAATTAATGCAGAACCAAATTAACATGCACTGATTATTAAATAGTACTTAAAATTCTGGTATCCGTGGTGAAACAGTTAAAATACATTTAAAAGCAGTTGTTTACTATTTATTTTCTATTCTTACAGAAAACACGAATTATAAACAGGTGCGGTGTAACTTATTTCCGAAGAATGATATGACACAGTTGGAAATAGTTTGTTCACCTCGGTAGATGTCATGTCAAGAATGTTGAGAGTAACCGCTGGTTTATAAGGAAGGTATTATCAGGAGCATAATAGATAAAACTGCCTTTAATTGAAATATTATTAATTCTAACCTTCCATACATACATACATAATATATGTGTAGAAAATATTTTATGACGCCGTCAAAAGCCATAATTTAAAAGATTTTGAGTATTAAACAAGTTTTGCAGAGCGTGTGATGAATAATATCACTGAAACAAGTTTGGCTGTTCAAGAAATTTTTTTTTATTATGACAAAGTTTAAGAATAACAATCATTAAACAATCATTTTGTATATTCAATTTTACTCTGCATAGATTTATGCCTTCCATAGGAAATACATACATAATATATAGGTAGTACGTATGTTACGAAACTAATGTACGTATATAGTACGTTAGGACGTAATCTCTGGAATCGTGGATGAGCGCTCATAATACAAGAATCCGTCCAAATTTCTGGATAATTAACACGTTCATTCACGAACACAGAGTAAACAGGAACAATATACAGTAAAGCAAAACTTAAATACTCCACCAAGTTTACAAAACAACTGATACTATTCTTGAAACATTGACGTATTTCATTTCACGGAACAGGGCTATTATTTTCAAACATTGACAAAAACCACAGTTCAATGTAGCTTGTTTCCCTTTAACAGCTCTAAAGCTGAGTTATAAATCTTTTAATAGCCTCACTTTAGAAACTTCTAGAAATCCCTAGTATCTCGTAAAATATCGGTTAATTCGGGGTGTTTCTCGAACCTTCGAAAAGTCGCCAAATGACGCCAAATTGGTGATAAATTGTCAAATATAGCAACCCTCCCTCCCAACTTCAACATCTGGAAACCCTAGATTCATGTCATGGGAAAGGGTGCTCGTACGTGGGTTTTTACCATCTGGTCTTCGAAAGAGACGAAAGTAAGAAGGGGAAAAAACTGCAGAGCATTTTACAATTTCGTAACAATAGTACATGTAGAATATTTCTAAATTAAGTGGCACTGTCCCGGTCTTCCAAACAGATACGTCACACCTTAGGGAAAGTCGGATAGTCTGGGTCGACAGAAGAAAAGAAAGCTGGTAAATATTAAAACATGTTTTAAATATAGATTAGAAGGGGAATTAAATGAAACAATTTAAAGCTTAAATAAATTTTACGAATATTTTAGTACTATGAATTACTAACAAACACATGCTAATACGTTCCTGTTAAAAGTCACGGTTAAATGTTATTAATTCATGTCAGAAATTCATACACAAATTAAATTTGAATTTGTTTTAAAAGTTTTATTTAAAAGGGTGCTGATTTCACTGGCTACAAAATTATTTATTAGTTCAAATCCAATTCGTGACTCAGGATTCAAAAAGCCATCTCTACAGAAGTGCGGAATATATGAACTATACGTGTATATAATATTCAAAATCGTTACAACACCACAAAGCAGATCTCAATTAGCATTGGTGAAATTACAAGCAATCCGACCAGCGAATTTTCATGCAATCCAGCGTGTTTCCTCACAGGCAGTTGTTATTTGGACAAGATGGATTGACTGCAGTAATTTTCCTACTTATATCAATTATGCTACGTTCTGATTTGAAGCGCAGCTTTCTAGATACTGCTTCTAACCTACGTAGAAAATCGTTTTCTTTATAAAATCATTATTTATATAAAATATACTTTTTAAATATTATTGGTACCTAAGTACGTTACTCAAAAGTATTTAACTTTTAAATTTCCCGCTTCCATATTTTATGGGAGATGGAATAAATTAATATGATTCAGACTTAATTTATTACAAAAAAATCTGATGTGGGCAGCACATGACTTTCCTTATATACTGCAATGAATTCACTTCTTTCACAGCGAAAAAATAATGTATTACAACCACGTCACTGTGTTTTTAGCGGTAAATTGTATATTTGCAGCTTCTCAGGATGATAACATTTAAAACTATTTCGAAGTACCTAATTAAATTATATTTCAAGCAACTCTAAATTAACAATTATCAGAATTGATAGCATCCTCAAGAAGTAATAGAATCCATATATTAAATTATTTAAATAATTTATTCATCAATTTGGCATCAGTTTCGTTAACTTAGCGTCACTTTCACAATTTTAACGATATTTTCGTTAATTTTGGACAAAATATCGCTTGCTTGTCGATATTTCTCTAGATTATTAGTCAAGTTCGGTAAATATATCCCCAAGCGTGGTAGACAAACGGAGATAAGACCATTTTTTATATACTAGAAAGCAAGATCGCCATATGATGTATATCAAAATTTGCAGAACATTATCTCACTCTTAGCAACATTTTTATCAATTTCGTGACATTATCATCATTTCGTTAACTTTTAAAAAGTCGCCAATTTGGCGACACTCCGCGAGATTCGTAGCTAAGCCGTTACTTATGGACGGGCGGAGAAATAGGTTATTGTTATATATGTTACCGGCAATGTGTGAAATGCCGGCATTCTATAGAATACCTAGGCATTTTATAGAATACCGACTGTTTTTAGGCAAAGTATGAAATATGAGAATTATTATATACTTTCCCTAGGCATTGTGTGGAAAACCCAGGCCGTCCGACTCATCCAGAGGACTTGAGCAACTATTTGGACGGCGACACTCCGCGAGATTCGTAGCTAAGCCGTTACTTATGGACGGACGGAGAAATAGGTTACTGTTATATATGTTACCGGCAATGTGTGAAATGCCGGCATTCTATAGAATACCTAGGCATTTTATAGATTACCGGCTGTTTTTAGGCAAAGTACGAAATATGAGAATTATTATATACTTTCCCTAGGCATTGTGTGGAAAACCTAGGCCGTCCGACTCATCCAGAGGACTTGAGCAAATATTTGGACGACCGGGAAGGACCCCTAGGCATTGTGTATAATACCTAGGCATTCTATAGAATGACAAATGCTATTTAGGCAAAGTATAAAAAAGGAATGAATCGGAGATATATTTCATACTTTGCCGGTTTGTCATTTGGCATTCTATAGAATGCCTCGGAAATCTGTGGAATGTTAATCGTTTCATAGATTGCCGACCAGTTATCGGTATTCTATATAATGCCTAGGTATTGTATAGAATGCCGGCTTTCATAATTGCTGGTAAAATATATATTTTCCAAGATATTGAAGTTTCTTCAATAAGTCGTCATTTTCATTAATTTATCGTCATTTTTATAAATTTGGCGACATTTTATCAATCTCACGACATGTTCATTGATTTCGCATCATTTATATAAATAATTAATTTGGCAATATTTCGCAAAATTCGTCGCCAAAATTTCGCAAAACAGAACGTGCGGAGAAATTGGTTATTCTTATAGTAGATAAATGACTATTGGCGATTTGTTAGGCGTCACGATACAAACTATTACCTTTTCTCTTGAATGGAACGAACTAGATTCCGAGAATGGTGTTAATAAATATATCGCGTATATATAAAGTGAACATATTTCACAATAAGGGGCGAAACGTTACTTTAAAGAAAACAGTGTTGTAAGGGACGAAATAGGACAGGATGAATCGCGATTAAACCCATGGAAATAGCATTATGCAGACGATATATTTCCGCAAACTTATTTGAAGGAAAATATCACGTCTCACTTAGCAACAGAATTAAATCCAATGTGTTTATACATTAGACGATATTTATTAAATCCATTCGACGATATTTATTAAATTCATTTATTAAATCCATTAATAAATATATGCATTATATAAAAATAAATTTTATCGGAATTGCATTTTTCAATGGATTATATCAATTACTATCTTCGAGTTTAAAGATTACGAGAATTATTGATATTTTTAATTTGTTACGTCATCTGTTTTATTTTGGCAAATATTTTTCAAAATTCTCATATTGTGTTAAGGCAATTATTGAAACAAAACGAAAATGATACGGGTATATCTTCTAATATAATTTTAGCGCTTTTATTTTGACATATATTGATCACATTTCATAGCGTTTTCATTTTTGCGTATACTGATCCCACTTTATATTTCTTATAAAGTTATTTACAAATGGGACTAGAATGTTTTATTCTTCAGATCTGTCTCTGAAGATAATTTTGTATAGAGAGATAGGAGCTTCTTGTATTTCTTTTTAGGTTAATTAAATATTTTCATGGAATGTTTTAAATAACAATGTCATTTAGAGTACTAAAGGCATTTGCACATAATTGGGAATTTTAAGTTTCTTTTTATTATACTTGGGACTCTGCCCCTGCTCGCTACGGTCGACAATCCCCTTAACACGCTGACGCTAGCTGAACTGGCTTCGCGAGCGCTTTCGTGCCGCCTGTTACGCAGGTGTAATACGCAAATGGGTACCGTCCTTGTTAACAGCCATTTACTAGGCTTAGAATTCGCTTCGCTAGCTCTTCCAATCTGGACGGCGCATACGACCACCTACGTCTTACATGCTCGCTGACGCTCGCAGAATCCCGGCAGTCCACCCTCCATTGGCTGCAGCTGATTCACCCCCGTAACCGGATTCCCGTGTCGACAGACTTCGCTTCCTACTCGCTGAAGCTCGCTAAGCTCGCTTCGTCAGTATTTTCGTGCAGGCGTAATACATCCATTGGGGATTGTCCCTTGCTAACTTGCATTCACCAGTTCTAGGGTTTGCTTCGCGAGCTCTTTCAATTAAGACAGCGCATACTACCGCCTACGCGTCCCATGCTCGCTGAAGATCTAAAACAGAACGGTACTTCCCCCTCTATTGACTACCACTCTTTAGTCGCAGCTCTCCGCAGGCGTGAAGTTCTAATAAGAGGATTCGTCTCATTATTAGCTCACTTTCACCAACTCCCTTAACTTCGCGAACAATGTTACCCAGGTCAGCCCTTTAAACCGCTGCACTCGCCAACTCCGAATATCGCTTCGTGAGTTAGGAGGAATCGTCTTCTACGTCCTGGCGCTTAGGATCCTGCATTGCGAAACCTTTCATGCCGCTTGCTATTAAGAACGATATCTAACTGTATTGGAAAGAAACGGCAAAATTTCCAAACTGCAGGTTTTGCTTCTTGTTCGTAATACAGTTTCATAGCACATGTTACGCTCTCAGTATAGGGATATTTAAAGCAATAAAACATTTAATTGTTGTACAATATAACAATGATATCCTGATGTTCATGACAGCAATAGCTGCGAAACGCTCCATTTATTTGTCAGAATAAATGATAAGTCATATGATTGTCAGCATTTGATATTTACCCCAGTGCACTACTAACGTTGCAGTGAAGTTTAGAACTAAATATATATACTTTTATACTTTAATACTTCAATAACTCCGTCCTAGATCAATTTGTAACTTTTCTGAAAAGAAGCTAGCAATCGTCTCGACCAATTAAATCTTTGCCCGTAGAGAAGGAATTTTTTCGCTTCAGAAGTGCATAAAAAATTGAATAAATCGTGAAATAAATCGAAATTTGAAAAAAAGTTCCGTCCTTCAAAAATTCAAGTATGTTGGCATATGTCAACAAAAATTGAAGGTATTTCTATAGTTAAACTGTCCAGGACCTGAACTCGCAGCTCAAAAACTCTTCTTTTGACTTTAAATATTTCCTAAACTAAATTTTAAATCAAAAAACGGTTTATATCAGTGTGTTCCCATAATATTTCTCTGCAAATGTACCAACTTTCATATTTTTATATGCTATAGATTTTGCGGTAAGTGGCAGATAAACTTGAGAAACGCGAAATTTGTCAAACTGCGGAGACGCCCAGCTACTTATTTTTAATATAGAGAGATATTCCTTACATAGAACGGGTATACTGCTGGTAATAAAATGAAAAGTAAGCTTTCTTGGTTGCAGTCCACAGAGATGTTTAAGTGTTGTAAACCTCATTAGAACTATCCTTTGGGTTTCTATTGACGAAACAACATTAACGATTGTTGCACCTTCCCCCTTTCCGGTATCCTGCTAGTTCCAATGTGAAAATGTAAAATATTACTACACAAAAATTGCATCATTTTATGATGATATCAGCAATGCATATTTGCTGAAAGGGTTAACTGTGATTCGACCCAAACGTCTTGGCATATTATATTTTCTTGCAACAGTCACACTTATCATCATACATTCATATTATCGATGTATCGGGGATCTACAATTAAAAAAGTCTGGTGTAGACAGCACATGACTTTCCTTGCGGACTCAAATTCATTTTTTCTCTATTTCCTTAATAATTCATTAAATTGAGTTTAATTGCGCAAAATAACACTAAATTTGCTCCTTTTATTCAATTTTTGTTTTTATTTTGTGATTGAACATTTTTCAAAAGGCTGTGTAACAAAAATGAGAAAAATCTCAAATATCTCGAGAACGGTTAGTCCTAAAGTAATGAAGTTGGTCTTATTGCTTTCCTCGTCAAAAATTATATATAAAACAAGTATTTAATTGATAAATTTTAGCAGACGTAGTTTTTAATTTAGATTTCGACGATTTTTACGGGCCATTTCGCAAAAAAAAAAAATGCATGTTTGTTTTTTCAGAATCGGGCCAACATCTAATCAGCACCAGGAAAACCCACAAGAGACTTGTCTACAAAATTTCATTAAATTCGGTCAGTTAGTTCTTTAGTTAGAGTGCAGACAGGCATTGCACAGACAGGCAGACACACAGACACATTTACAGGCGTCAGGCTAAAAATGGTATTTTCGTATTCTAGTGTTGTTAAGACGTGTAGATTTGTCGAAAACTCGAGCTGCGATTTTGGACATGATTCCAATACTTTCCCTATGCATTACAATGTATTGCAGGGAAAGTAAAAATTGTTGTGTGGATGTATACACGAACGCACATCTTAAATCCTACGTAAACGCTGGATACATTTTCTAGTATCAAATATTTTTAGAACCTGATATCATTTTGGTGTGTTTCACTTTTATCTATTAATTTTCATCTGCAATGCAGAATTAAATTGTTTGTGTTAAGAAACTTTTCCGGGGATAACTTCAATAAGTTTAAGAATATTAAGTAGAAATTAATGCAGAACCAAAATGAACATCAACTGATTATTAAATAGTACTTAAAATTCACGTATCCGTGATGAAACGGTTAAACTACATTTAAAAGCAGTTGTTTACTATTTATTTTCTATTCTTACAGAAAACACGAATTACAAACAGGTGAGGTGTAACTTATTTCCAAGGAATGATATGACACAGTTGGAAATTGTTTTTTCACCTTGGTAGATGTCATGTCAAGAATGTTGAGAGTAACCGCTGGTTTATAAGGAAGGTATTATCAGGAGCATAACAGATAAAACTGCCTTTAATTGAAATATTATTAATTTTAACCTTCCATACATACATACATAATATATGTGTAGAAAATATTTTATGACGCCGGCAAAAGTCATAATTTAAAATATTTTGAGTATTAAACAAATTTTGCAGACCGTGTGATGAATAATATCGCTGAAACAAATTGTGCTGTTCAAACGAATTTTTCTTTTTATTATGACAGTTAGTGTAATTGTAATATTTAAGAATAACAACCCTTAAACAATCATTTTATATATTCAATTTTACTCTGCATAGAGTTATAACTTCCATGGGGAATATATACATAATATACAGGGTGTAACAGAAATGATGGTCACAACTTTAAGGGGCGATAGGGAACACTAAATAAGGCATATTGGCCCCGAACTCCAGGTACGTAAAGGAGTGCACTTGGCTGTAGAGTGTAATTATTGTTTACGTCCACTGCGTACAAAGTAGCAAGAATTGGCTACAAAGCGCCATTTGACGACTTTTTAAAAATTACTACAAGCAAGCGGATTTTATCCATTTGACTATTTTCTGAAATCACTTAAGGCGTGGCAAATCTTGGTAAAAAGGTATCTTTGGCAAAGTCAACGTTGGGGGGGGGGGGATATGCAACCAATTCATTTAACGAAACAGAGCTATTGTTTTCAAACACTGACGAAAACCACAGTTCAATGCAGCTTGTATCCCTTCAACAGCTCCAAAACTGAGTTATAACTCTTTTAATAGACTCACTTTAGAAACTTCTGGAAATCCCTCATATCTCGTAAAATATCGGTTAACTCGGGGTGTTTCTTGAACCTTCGAAAAGTCGCCAAATGACGCTAAATTGGTGATAAATTGTCAAATAATGCAACCCTCACCCCGAACTTCAGCATCTGGAAACCCTAGATTCACGTCATAGGAAATGGTGCTCGTACGAGTGTTTTCTCCGTCTGGTCTTCAAAGAAGGCGAAAGTGAGAGGGTGGAAAACTACAGGGCATTTTCCAATTTCGTAACAATAGTACGTGTAGAATATTTCTAAATTCGGTGGCACTGTCCCGGCCTTCCAAACAGATACTTTGCACCTTAGGAAATGTCAGATAGTCTGGGTCGGCAGAAGGAAATAAAACTGGTGGATATTATAACATGTTTTAAATATACTTAGAAGAGGAATTAAATGAAACAAGTTAAAGTTTAAATAAATTTTACGAATATTTTAGTACTATGGATTACTAACAAACATATGTTAATACGTTCCTGTTAAAAGTCACATTTTAATTCATGTTAGAAATTCATTCAGAAATTAAATTTGAATTTGTTTTAAAAGTTTTATCTAAAAGGGTGCTGATTTCACTGGCTACAAAATTATTTATTAGTTCAAATCCAATTCGTGACTCAGGATTCAAAAGGGCAGCTCTACAGAAGTGCGGAATATATGGACAATATATAATATTCAAAGTCGTTACAAAACCGCAAAGCAGATCTCAATTAGCATTTGTGAAATTTCATGCAATCCAGCATGTTTCCTCACATCCAGTTGTTATTTGGACAAGATGGATTGACAGCAGTAATTTTTCTATTTATTTGAATTATGCTGCGTTTTGATTTGACGCGCAGCTTTCTAGATATTGCTGTAAGCCAGGAATATAGATATAAAATTTTTATAAAATCATTATTTATATGAAATATACTTTTAAATTTTTATTGGTACCTAAGTACGTTACGCAAAAGGATTTCACTTTTAAATTTTCACACTTCCAAACTTTATGGGCTGATAGAATAAATTTACTGACACCCACACACATACGAAAACTGCAATAATTCTGAAAATAGCATTATCGTGTTCTAACATCCGCAAAATGCCTACATTTAACAAAAACACAGATGTCGTATCTATCGTTAATTGTTGTTACAGAAAGATCTTGTGAAAATGTCTGCTGTAAAAAGTGATATTTCAAAATTTAAATAAGCTCTAGCTAGCAAACATTGAAATATGCTGAAATATAGACTAAAAGAAAAATTAAAGTTTACAAATAATTATAAATTAATAGTGTTAATAAATTAGTCAATAAACTTTACAAATACTTAGAAATTTAAATTACAATTTAAAACATGACAATACGCCTCTGATAAAAGTAACTCTTAAATGTTGTTAGTTCATATTAGAACGTCATTCAGAAGCTTTAGAAAGATCGAATTTGTTACCCAGCGAATTTGTTAACAGTATGTAACGATTTTCCTCATAGCCAGCCTGTTCCTCAAGAGAAGATGAACAGCCTACAGTTTTTTGTTCCACTTATTTCAATTGCACTGCTGCGCCTTTATTCGATTCGACTCAACTTTCTGGATTTTCAATCCGCGAATACTGTTCTTTTGCTTAAACGAAATCATACTTTATATAAGATACAGTTTTTAAATATTTTCGGTATCCATCGAAGGCACACAAAAGTTCTCACAATCTGATTCTCTTTGAAGTGATAGATTAATAATATTCATTTTGGACTTTAGCAAGGGATGTATAAATGACTGGCGTTGAAAATATTTAGCTATGACAATTCAAGCTGTAAATGAGAGTCAAATTAAATTTAGAATTGAAATGGTAGAATTAGTGTCAATTTGAAATTCACAGTGCAAAATTCTTTCAATTTACGTATTTTTGGGTCATTTTAGCATTTTTAGAAATAGTGATTTGGAATGAAATTATCTGTTTAAAATATTACATATAAACACTGTTTGAATGCCACAAGAAAATTTAGAAAACTTAAGATGGGAGCAATGCTCCTAACAGAATATCACTGAAAATATTGGGGCTTAGGGACTTGAAGAGTCAAAAATGGGGACTTTTAGGGACAATCAGATTTCTGTCAGATTTTATAAAATGACCATGCATAATAGAAAAAAATTATTATTATTAATATTATTATTATTATTTAATTTAAAAACTATAAAAAACGAGTACAAAATTTTTATTAAATGAAAACGCAATAAGGAAAATGTAAAATTGGTCGGAGTTTAAAACATGTCAGAACTGATTATTTTTAATAAGGGCAGAGGTTTATATCTAATAGAGAGATTAATTTATTTTGTAATGTAATTTTGAATTAACAGTGCAGTGTATATTTCTGACAGGTGTTTATATTTCAATTGAACTGATATATATTTCACCATACTGAAAGTTTCTGTTAAGAATGTCAAACTTGCAATGGAGTTGTTGTTGTTGTTGTTACCCAGACCGTCCGACCTACCAGAAAGGTGTAAGGTAACTGTTTGGACGGCCGGGAAGTGCCACCCAATTTAGACCGGAACCCAGTGGGGGAGACTTGCAATGGAGTGTAAAAGTTATAAATTTAACATTTTGTGATTGTTATTTTAGACAGAAATTTATGCAATTTTGAACTTTAGTTTTGGCGTTCCACTCGCATAATTTTTGCGATTGTAAATTGCAATACATTTTCATGTTTTGTGATTGCACCCAACAGAGATACTGATTTATTTGTAGTGTACTTTTTTAGAAATTTCTCGGCGTTATCCCGGATAAAAAACAAAAGTTCATTTGATTAATTTATTTCATTTTTTCCAAAGTTGTCCACCAAACTGCTCTTAGATGAAAGAATCCCTGTTATAAAACCTGGGCAAAGCAGAATAAATTCGTTCTAATCGGATAAAATACTGTGGGGAAAAAATGCTGAGACAGTGCTAGGATTAAAGCTGGTTGCAACCCCTCATATTATTATCTTTGGGATCATTTTGGTATAAGAGAATAATTATACGAATATAACTAAATTTCATATGTCAATTTTAAGAAATAAAAATAATTGATATCAAATGCAAGACTAAGAAGAACATGTGATTTGCCCAAATTAGGGACTTTTGGAACTGAATCATAAAAACCTGATGTGGGCAGCACATGACTTTCCCTGCAGAATAATATCCACGTTCTCTTTATTTTAATAGAATTTAATTCACTTTTTATTCAATTTTCGTTCTCATGTGGTAACAGGACTTATTTTCAAAGGTGGCGTAGAGAAAATATGATAAAACTAAAATATCTCGAGAAATACTAATTGTAGTGTAATGGGGTTGGTATTATTTTTTTCTTCGTTAAAAATCACGTATAAAACAAGCATTTGATGGATATATTTGAGCATATGTAGCTTTTTAGTTTAGATTTTGAAGATTTTTGTGGTCTATTTTGCAAAAAAATGCATTTATTTTTTATTTTCTGCGAATTGGTTTTACAACTAGGGTGGATACAGAAAACTTTTGCGGGCTATTTCGCAAAAAAGGTTGGTTATTTTACCCCAATCGTACTAAAAACTAATCAGCACCATGATCACACCCAAGTGACGTACCTACCCTATTTTATGAAATTCGATCCAGTAGTTTTTAGTTAAAGTAGATACATAAATTGCACAGACAGACACACACACAGATAGACACACATCACGCTAAAAATAGTTTTTTCGTAATGTAGAAGTCTCGAAACGTGTAGATCCGTCGAAAACTCGAGTTGTGATTTTCGGTATAATTCCAATACTTTCCCCATGTATTGCAGGGAAAGTAAAAAAGAGACATTTAGGGACATGTCTATAAATATGACTTTAGAGGACTTTTAGGGAGTTAATAGAATCCTTATGGCGGTGGAGAAATATATTCGTGGGCATATACGCAATTGATATATGTGCGTATTCAAGATACTCACAATTTAATCTTGTAGATTATTTTCTGATTAATGCATATTTTCAATAATTGGACATAATTGTCAGGATTTTTAATTTGTTTACTATCTTATATATAGCAAAAACCGCTGTAATCCCTGCCTGATGTGTGATCTGTGCTAAAGTAAAGGCCCCCTTTACAAGTCTTTGAGGGATACTACTGTCCAGACATAAAGTCCAGAACAGTAAGTAGAACATAATTCATGAAATTCTTCATAGATCAACTCAAAATTTCGCAGAAAAAAACTTTTTGTGGTTTTTAAACAAACAAACCTTAAAGAGACAAAAAAAAATGCATGTAGGAGATTTTGTTTACCCCTTAGTTTCTACAAAAGAATCCACCACATTACCACGACTTAAATTATGATGTTCGACGATATTACTGAACTCGTTGATTGTTCCATGTTCTCTAGAGATTAGCACACGTCTACTGTTCGATTGCGGGGCAAAGCAGAACATCCAAAAGGGAATAGAACATTCTTTTATTGCATTTGCGCCCATATCACATACATTTTTGAGCACTGTGTATATACAATTGTTTATAGATTGTTATCGATAATAGTACAGAAAGCGACAAGAAATTCATAAAAGGTTTTCTCTCCTATTGTGTTTTTATTTTATGTAGGTACATATGATTGATAAACTTGTTTGCTCCTTCTTTTAGAATAATATTTTTCTTGCAGGCAACAGACAATTAAATGTTATTCTTTTTTTATTGAAATCTATAAGTCAGTCTGTATTTAAATTATGCCGTAAAAATACCTAAAACTAACCGCACAATTTTAGCCGTGTAAGAAAAATAATGTTTAAACAAATAAGATAATAAGGAAAAATTAAATTTTGAAATATATGAAATGCATAAATATAAAATTAAATCAAAGCAGGTTTATTTTATAGTCAGAAAATCGTCCTGGAACAAGCATTCAAGCAAGGTTCAGGTCAAGGTTGAGATCATATTCTCCGAGATGCGACAGAACCGTATTCTCAGTGGTTTATTTTATTAGAGCTCTTGTACGTTGTAGTAGTAAGTACGTATTAGAGTACGTTGTAGACAAAAATGATTTTTTAGCAACCATGTATTCTCTGATTAGAAGATTTAGCGCAAATATGGCTTCTATTTTCTAAACACGCTAACATGCAGTCGATAAATTGTAAAAGTCATTTTTAGCTTATATGTGACGCAAATTATTCTTAATATTTCAATTCCTTGCCACAGCCTTATGTCGGCATAGCTATCTAGATTTAACAATAATAATTGCTGCAGGACTCTTGTCTAATCGAAATCATTTTTCATATAGAATGCAGTTTTTTAATATTTTCGGTATATGTGGACAGTACATAAAAAGATTTTAATTTTTTACAATCTTCTACTCTGTGAAGATAATAAGAATATCCCTTTTGGGTTAATTAAGAGATATCTAAATGACTACGTTGAAAACATTTAACTATGATTTTTGGGCTACAAATGAAAAACAAATGACATATAGAATTGAAATGGTAGATTTAGTATCAATATGAAAAATTCACACCGTAAAGTTCTCTCTATTTTCTTTTCTTTTCTTTCTTTCTTTTTTTTTCGGTCATTTTAGAACTTTCCGAAATAATGATTTGGAATGAAAGGATCTGCTTAAAACTTCACCCACATTTTTATATTTATTACATATAAACAATATTTTAATACCTGAAAAAAACTCAGAATGCTTAAAATGAGAGCAGTGTTACCAACAGAATATGGGTGCAGTCTTCCCAACAGATGAACGAAACCCACAAAAATGTTTGATACCCGTGAGTTATAAAAATTGCAGACTCCTAGTCCATACTGTAAAATAGCTGATCTCTTGAAGTAAGTTATAGATTTAAATGATTTTTTGGCAACCATGTTTCTCTCTGATTGGGAGATTTAGCGCAAAAATTGCGGTAATTTTCAAAACGCGCCAACGAGGGCCTGTTTATATATTGTAAAATGTAATAAAGAAAACATATTGATGCAATCAAGCTTATACGTGACTCTCATTATGCTATTATTAAAATGTTAATTATACACAAATATAACATTTATCTACATTTATATTTCGCTAATAATTAGTTCTATTCTTATAAAAACATTTCATGCAATATATTTGGGGGGGGGGAGAAATAACAAATTTATTGGATTGATAAGGATATTTCATAGGACCTCTGCCGATTCACAAGCAAGTGTCTAAGACACTTGCTTGATGTAGTTATGTATATTTATCGAAATGTAATCCAAAAAATAACAACCATTTAAAAGAGACATATTGAACATCTAAGAAAATACATAAATCGTCCCTAATCGAAGTCTCAAAATTTCTATTTAAGAAAAACTTTTCTCGGAGGCGGTTCAAAACTTGATATTTAGTTTAGGAACTGCGTTTGTTATACAACATTATTTCTTTATAAAATGGTGCGATAAAGGAGAACTTATATTATAAAAAGAGTAATGCTTATTAAGAGAGAGAGAGGGGTGGTGGCAAGATATGTGTATGTTTAACGGATATTTTGAGACGTCAGATGTTGAAGTATATGTCAAAATTAAACCTTTTAGTATTTATACTAGAAGTAGACATACGTTTATCTGCATAAAAAATAGACGTAATTTGCTGTCGAAAAATTGCCTTAACGGGATGTGCCAATTATATTCTATTCATGTGTTACAATCTAGTTTTTAAGTCTGTCACTGACAGGGAATTTTCACAAATTCGAATGATATGAAAAATTTGAATTCGAATTTTGGACGAAAGAGTACGTTTCAAGCATTCCTGAACTCGAATCAAATGTTTCATAGTAATGTCTGTGTGTTTATGTGTGTTTATGTACGTTAGTGTGTATGTGTATGCAGGTTAGTTCGTATGTATCTGAGCCTGTGAATGCGATATCTCACAAACGAATATAGCATTTTGAATGAAACATGCCGTGAGATTATTGCATTAGGTATATTCTGGAATCCTATTGATATTGAACGTTTTGAGGGGATGAGGCCCAAATCGAATCGCTTCCCATCTCGACACAGTTGTATGATTGTTGTTGTTGTTGTTACACAGACCGTCAGAACTACCACAGTTGTATGGTGGAAAAGGTGTGGTAAATAATTCTATAATATACACAGTTATAATATACACAGTTAATTCTATAATATCCCATTAATAATCCTAAAATGATCCTCTAATAATCCTATAAACAATCCTATATTCCATTGTAAACAATGCATTTGTAAACAAATGCTGCCAAATGGCGCTAATTCCAGTAAAAGTTGCTGGATTTGGAATTTTTTGTGAAAAAAGCCACTCTAAACATTGACGGGGATTAGTGGAAATGGACCTGTTCTTTGGCCACCACGATCACTCGATTTGTCATGTATGGATATCTTCTTTTAGGGGCATATGGAGAGCATCATATACGATATACCCACATTGACTCTGAGTAAGATTTTGACGCCAGACTGTCTGTAGTTGTTGGATATATTGGGGAAATGACTAAATCTTTGAAAATGTTCGGAAACACATACGCCGACATCCTGAGGCTTGTAACCGCGTTGGTGATCGCTCTTATGAGCATCTACGGTAAACACAGGACTCATTAAAATGTTTGTTGCATAGAGTTTGTTAGATAATACATTGAGGCATACACTGAAATATAACGCTCTCGAAATAAAGAGAAGGAGATAAAATTCCTATGAATGAAACGCTTGGAAATGCCATAATGCTTTGAGAATTATATCTAGGTGTCTCTAGTATTAGTACAGCGTCCTTTGGTTCCATTTGCCACAATAGAGAGACATAGCATTGAGTATATCTATTTCTGATTATTTAAAAATTAAGATATTCTAATTATGAATATAATTAATCAGTATTTTTTCACACTTCTAGAACAGAGTTCAGAATATAGGGAGATACAAAAAAAGTGAGAGGTAAAAAAATTTTGAATACGCTTTAATATTCCTTATTGTATGAGTTCTAATTTGCATTGCCCTACTAATTTATTTCTACAAAATTGACAGTTGAATATATATGTTAAGTCTTGCACCATGGAAATATATACCATACAGAGGCGCTTATCTTATCGCAGCGCCACCTGAATGATTGTCTCCAATGATATTGGCGTTTTCCCAGTATGGAGTTTTAACTCCTTACTTTTACCTTGATGGTTTGTTGCATTTGATTTTATCAGTCTTCCATTTGATCTATCTATCTTTCATCTGTCTTTCATTTTATCTATCCGTTTTCTATCTATCTGTCTTTCAATTTGATTTTCAAATCTTACTTTAGGTGCCAGCGCTTACACGCGGCATTTCTTTACGCACATTCCTTGATATAATATGGTTATTTTGGGGCCCTCAACCACACATTAAATTTTTAATAAATTTTTATCTGAATAATAAATTTTTAAATAAATAAATAAATTTTTATCTGAATTAAGTTTTGGTGGGATAATATCGATTACGGGTTTTGGGTTAAAGATTACGGGCATTAATGATATTTTAAATTCTTACGTCATCTGTTTTATTTAGGCAAAGATTTTTCAAACCCAAATATTGTAGTACGGGTATATCTTACAATACGCGGGTACAATCTTCTAATACGAAAATATAAGCAGTACGGGTGTATCTTCAAATACAATTTTAGGGTTTACATTTTTGGCATTTATTGATTTAATTTCATATTTTAAAATAAATTTTCTATAAATTTGTTTACAGACTGGATCATAGGGCGCGGTAACCCATTGGTTAGCGCGCTGGAGTTGCACTCGGTAGGCCCGGGTTCGATTCCAGCCATTGCCAAAACTGCCGCCGTGTTCATGCGAAGTACGATCACGTTAAACATGTGGGTCCGAAAGTCCTTCCGAGAGGTTGGTGGTAGGGGAAGGAGGGTACGGTCCCTGTGGATGCCTCCCCCACTGGGTTCCGGTCTAAATTGGGTGGCACTTCCCGACCGTCCAAACAGTTACCTTACACCTTTCTGGTAGGTCGGACGGTCTGGGTTTCAACAACAACAACAGACTGGATCATTCCTGGCCGTCCAAACGGTTACCTTACACCTTTCTGGTAGGTCGGACGGTCTGGGTTTCAACAACAACAACAAACTGGATCAGGATGTTTTATTCTTTAGATCTGCCTGTGAAGATAATTTTGTAAAGCGAAAACAGAGAGTCTTAGGCATTTTAGAAGCATTAAAATTAAATATTTTAAATATTTTAATCGAATGTTTTGAATACCAGTGTAATTTAGAATATTATAGGAATTTCTACAGGATTGTGAATTTTAAGTTTCTTTATATTGCGTAATCCATACGAGAAACAGGTACGGTGTAATAAATAAAAACAGCAGCGGTGCACTGTGTGGTGTGAAAATAAATGCGCTGTGGTTCTTTCAGAAATTACCTCAACACACTTACATCTCGGAACACTTACGATAAGACTTCGTTTTTCTCTTTGTGAAAGAATGTTATCTCTCACCCTCCTTTAAAGTGTCCAAGAAGAAACATGTGATGACATTCACTTGTCTTAAGCTGCCGTAATCTTAAATATTTGCTGCTTATAAGACGTTGAAATATTAACAGATTTTTACTTTTTTAACATACATAATATAATGTATATGGGAAGTATTGTGACGGGGTCGAAAATTGGTATTAGAGTTTTCGACGGAAGAGGGTGTTTCGAACATCCTTGAACTTTAATCGAATGTTTTGAGATAACGTTTTAAGGTTTTAGGGCAATCAAAAGTTCTAAGATATTGTTTTAAGGCTTTAAGGTAATCATACGTTTTAAGGTAACGTTTTAAGGTTTTAAGGAAATCAAATGTTTAATGTGTTAAGATTTAAATGTATCGTTTTAAGGCAATCAAACGTTTTAAGGTATCGTTTTAAGATTTAAATGTATCTTTTGAAGGTTTTAAGGAAATCAAATGTTTAACTTGTTAAGATTTAAAAATATCGTTTTAAGGCAATCAAACGTTTTAAGGTAGCATTTTAAGATTTAAATGTATCGTTTTAATGTTATAAGGTAGCGTTTTAAGATTTAAATGTATCGTTTTAAAATTTAAATGTATCGTTTTAGGGTTCTATGGCAATTAAATGTTTTAATGTAGCATTTTAAGATTTTAAGGTAATCAAACGTTTTAAGATAAAGTTTAAAGGATTTTAAGCAATCAAACGTTTTAAGGTAGCTTTTTAAGATTTTAATGTAATTAGAGGTTTTAAGGTAATTAAAGGTTTTAAGGTAAAGTTTTAAGATTTCAAAGCAATAAAACACTTTCAAGGTAATGTTTTAAGGTAATCAAACGTTGTAAGGTAACGTTTGAAGGTTGCAAGGTTTTAAGGTAATTTAACGTTTTATGGTCTGTGTGTTTATGTATGTTAGTGTGTTTGTCTATGAGTGCGATATCTCATTAATGAATCCAGCGTTTCGAACGAAATTTGATTGAACTTCTGCCTGTAGTCACGTGATTAACTGCAGAACACGTTCTTGAGGAAAATCCAATGGGTTAAATCACTCTACTTCTTATTCCTGCTCTAAGGTCCTGTCCCAAATGACTGACGGACAATAGGGGTTTAAGGAAGCGCCTGGGCTTGGCTTCTTTATCTTCTGGACTGATTTGTAGCGATTCCCGGAACAGGTTTTGTTTCAGCTGGAGATGTCGTCGGGGAATTCCTGTACCATATGTCCCCGCTAATCCCCTAGTTTACCTCCCGAAATGGGTAGAATTCCAGGAGCCTGTGGTCCAGGGAGGGTCAGAGATCAAAAGACCAGAATGCCGCTGTTGACTGTATTCTAGGGGGTGGACGTTATCGCCGTTCGTGACGTCAGTGGTTCAGAAGGAGAAGTGCTAGTTTCTCCGAGTAGTATTTATTTCTATTGGAAAACATAGACTGTTGTCAGTCGTTGTTTTAATATAATTTGTAATTCTATCGTAAAAGTGAAGTTTAAGTGTACATTTGTGTATTATAGATGTATATATATTAGTTTTTTCACGTATAAAAAGTATAATTTTGATTAACTGTTGTATATAAATTGTGTTTTGTGAGCGCAAAAGGTTGCTGCGCGGTTGCTTTGTGTTCAAATTATTATAAGAAATCAATGGGATCTATCAGTTTTCATAGATTTCCAAAAGATCCTACACTCCAAAAATTATGGATCGTGAAGTGCAAAAGAGAGGATAAAATAACCATTGCTAACGAAACTGTCTGTTCGAGTCACTTTTCGGATGAAGATTTTAAAGACTTTCGGACTGAATTTTTGAATTTGAAGCCGATTAAACGATTAAAACAAGGAGCCAACGACACAAAAATCTCACATACCATTAATACCGCAGTTAAAAATAATGTTTTTAATATAGTAGTGTAAAAAAAACTTATGATTGACATATTTCATTGATATGTAAAATATGTGATCCTCTACGTAATCCCAAAAACAAAATTAATAAAATAAAATCGACTTCATATGCAGTATCTAAAATATATAAAAATCATTTATATTTCTGATACTAATAATTATGGAGTTTTCTTTCTTTTTTTTTTGGTGGGCGTAGGGGAGGGGGGGGAGATATTAGCATTGTGTAAGCTAATTTACACAGTTTAGTTTATTGCAAAATGTATGTAAAGTTAATTTTAAATGCCTTAGGCATATTACTTTGTTATTAATATACATAATCATAAAACGCAATTAGTTACTATTCATAATATTGACATTATATTCACATCATCTCAAGTTATGAGCCATTTCGTTTTGATATGTAAAAAACATACAAAACTAATACAAAACTATAATCATCAAAGTTGAAATATAATGCATAAAAAATTTATTTACAATAAAACTAAAAGCCAACGGCACATTTTTCAGAAGAAATAAAAAAAGTGGGAGACTGCTTTCTTAGAAATACATGGTGCATATATATCAAAAGAGAAATGCGTCATTATGAACTTGCAGTCAAAGTTAGCAAATATTTCACCTTCTATATCACTAAAAGCCATAACTTTGTTTTCACGAACCAGAACATTCATTGGCATTAAACACTTAAATAAGACTTTCATGCAACAATTAGCAGAGAGAAAAAAAGCAGAGAAAATCCTCTAAATGATGTAAAAGCAGTATTATGGCATAAAAATGGCATGTATTGATTTATTATTTATGATCCATGTGAACATTGCTTTAAAATTTTAAAACTATACATAGTTTATATATTTAAAACTCTATAAAGTTTAATAACATCAATTTTGCATGCTTAAAATATATTTGTGAAATCTGACATATCCAATGGCTTAGCCAAGAGTCATAATATTCTACTAGCTCACAAAATGCATCGTCTTTTTGTAGGGTATATAAAATAAATCTACTGGCATTGACCATCGATGCGACCATCAACTCCCACTTTTCCCAAAATCCGATCTACGCTTTTTAATATAATATATAGTTATGTAACTACTAGATTGATGATATTTCATAGTCATCAATATATGTTATATGTATGCGGGATTTTTTACGCAATTAGATATTTTTGAAATACATATTTATATTACATGTAAAAAATATTATCAATGTTTAAGATAATGGTTACTATATTTTTAAAAATCCGATGATTAGATATTTATTCATATCTGTATTAAAACACTTGAAATGTAATTTTTATATTTACTACAGTTTTCACGATATATTTCAGCTTTTATTATAAATAATATATGTATTATAATATTTTAATGATAGCCCTATGCATGTATGAGTAGAATCATTTAATTTCATTCTTCTAAAATTTTATTACGAATGATCTTATCTTCTTTTCGAATTATAAACGCGAACTTTCTAAACTTTATACACGTCCCCTATTCTTGACTTCTAAGTCAGTGACGTCACGCTTCAAGTTGCTCTCGCGGTCAAAAAGCAACCCCCCTTTCTATGACCTACCTCATGGAAAGTCAGGGATAAAATTGTCGCAGAAAAGCAGCAACAGTATAAAGAGTTAATTGAATCCCTTAGCTCGGAAGATGTATCGCTCTGGCAATTCGCTAAAAGACTCAGAAAACCTCAAATTAAACTCCCGCCACTAATAGATGGCGTTAAAATCGCGTACTTAGACGAAGAAAAAGCAGAGGCGCTTGCTAGGCATTACGAAAAGCAATTTGAACCAAACCACGATCTAATGTGTCAGGACACCCTAAGAATGGTTAGGCAAACTCTAAACAACTTCAGGAACTCCCCGGTCACGGCTGAGATTAAACCAGCCACCCCGCAACAGATAACTGATATAATCAAAAACCTTAAAAACCGTAAAAGCCCAGGGCACGACAAAATCAGGAATATCGCGGTGAAAAACCTACCCCTAAATATAATATTTTACTTGACCACCTTAATAAACAAAATACTAAAACTAAATTATTTCCCCAAAGAATGGAAGGAAGCGATAATTATAGCGATCCATAAGCCTGGTGAGGATGCCACAATTCCAGCCAACTATAGACCAATCAGCTTACTACCGACACTTAGTAAAATTACTGAGAAAATAATTCTTAATAGACTAAACACGCACCTTAGTGAGAATGATATTATCATTCCGGAACAGTTTGGATTTCGGCCAAAACACTCCACCACTCATCAATTGCTGAGAGTGGTAGAGTACATATCTTCTGGACTTAATAGTAAGACACCCACAGCTGCGATTTTTCTTGACATACAAAAAGCATTTGATAAATGTGGCACTGTGGATTAGCATACAAATTGATCACTCTAAAAGTTCCTGACGCACTTGTCAAACTTTTAATCTCATACCTAAATAACAGACACTTCCAAGTTAGAGTAAAAGATAACTTGTCTACACCCAAGCTCATTAAAAGTAGTGTACCGCAAGGATCCATCCTGGGCCCGACACTCTTTAACATATATCTAAATGACATCCCCAGGACCCCAGACACGGAGCTGGCACTCTATGCAGACGACAGTGCGATACTTGCAAAACACCCTTACTTCTCAGTAATGCACAGACAGCTACAACAACACTTAGACATACTCCAAAGATGGCTGGAAAAATGGCGAATAAAATTAAACCCCAATAAATGTCATTGGATTTATGTCTCTAGAAAACGTAAATCTCCGCCGCCTCTGTACATAAACAACCATGCCCTAAAAGCGGAAAAATCTACTAAATACCTAGGTGTAACGATAGATTTCCACCTAACCTGGAAACAGCACGTAACGAACTTAATCAAAAAAGCGTATATGGCCACAGGAGCCTTATACCCAATGATAGGAAACGGAAATCTAAGTTATCAAAATAAACTCCTAATTTATAAATCGGTCATCCGCCCGGGAATGCTGTATGCAGCACCCGTATGGGGATATGCCTGTAAAACTACTATAGACTTACTAGAAACAAAACAAAACAAAACCCTAAGGATTATAAGGAAAGCCCCTAGATACTTACGAAACTCGGTAATTAGGAAAGACTTCAAAATAAAAACTGTTAGAGCCCAAATTGAAAAATTAGCGCTTAAATTCTACAAAAATCTGCCATCTGTTCCAAATGAACTACTATTCAATCTGCATGATTATGATCATCGCAAAGCCAAATCACGTAAGAGACCCCGCGCGGTACTTTATATTGAAAATCGGAATTAGGTAAGTCCCAACTTAAATAGTTGATATTAAATAAAAACTCGATCAATGTTTTCTAAAAAATGTTCTTAAACATTAAACTGCCAAATTGCTAGGAAATCCTTAGATCTGCATCAACTCCCCAAAATTACTCAAACTCTAAATGTGCAACAAACTGCCACACTAGGAGCTAAGTCAAATAATTAAAACAGTAAATCAAAAACCTCGAACCTCCAACTATGGGCAAATGAAATAATGTCACAGTATGAAGATAAGAACCACACCTAGAGATTGGAGATTAAAGGCGCTTCGCGCCTGGTGCTCTTTTCTGGACGAAACTTCTTGACCTACCTCTTGTTTAAAGTACCTTGCCTGTGGCCCACCACTTTACCTTTCTCCCAATTAGTACGGGAAAAATTTTAATTCCAAGGTAAGTGGTTTGTCCAGGCAACCCGTGCTTTTAGAAAATCGTCCCCAAATTTCATAGTTTAAGTTCTCTTACAGGTGGCGTATAGAATATTACTCATCGTCTTTATCCGGGATTATATTAATATGAAGTAAGGTGAGTGTTTACATTTTAAATTTCCATATTCGTCGTGTTTACCGCTTCTAGAAACTTACTCAATCTGAGTGTATCCATGATTTATTGTACATGTTCGTTATATCTCCGAAGTAGTTTAACGTTAAAGTTGTAATTCTATGAGCTAATTATTTAATAGTTTCCCCTTTGTTTGATGAGAACCCTGAACTAACAAAATATACACATGACAAATTGAATTATCCCCGATTTCAATTTAGGTTCATATCTCCCAAAAGTACACTAAATTACATAAACCATAGCAATTATACATTCATGCAATACATATTAATACAAATGAAAATTTTAATATTCTCCATATTTACTGTTCCCCATACTCTAACCTTCCCTAAAATAATCCCAGCTCTCACTTTCATAATATCAAATACCCTATAATTACACTTTTAAATTCCATTCGTATTTCTATATTTTTCAAATACATAAATGGAATTAATATCGTCTTTGACGAGCTAGATCTGCGAGAATGATAATAGTAAATTTATTGTATAATACTACATATGAAAAGTGAACAGATTTCATAATAATTGATAATTTTTATGAATTTTATGTGATATTTTGATAAATTTATTTGAGAATTGAGCAATATCTCGAGAACGGTTCACGCTAGCGCTCTAAAGTTTGTGTTAATCGTTTTCTAATAAAAACTTACATAAGCAATGATTATTTACGTATCTTTATTGAATGTTATAATTTTTTGATGATTTTTTCAAAATTCAAGTGGATTCTGAACATTCGATTGAGAGTAAAAACAACAGGCTTCGAGCATCGAGGTAGTATATATGGAGAGAACTTAAGGGTTGCAATCGTCGTCAAAGTTAAAGGCAGGTGTTGTACGGACGAATTTCCCGAGAACGCCTTTTCTCCCCACTGTGATCCTATACATTTCAATGGCGATTTCTAATCGAGAGCGTACTTGAGATATATAAATGGTAAAATAATGGTCACTTACTGCTGTGTTTACGGCTGCAAGGAAAAGCACGTAAAAGGAGGACTTTACTCTTTTCATATGTGAGTTTTTTCTTTTCATTATATATCTTACAAATATAGTTAAAAATTAATTTTGCTAGATTTTAGCATGGTGCATTTCATTTGGTTATTAATTTCATTGCTTTTAATACTGTATTATTAGAAGTTTTGCCTTATTTTAGTGTTTGTGATATTACAAAAGACTTATAATATCATTCTCACACTTAAAAAACATTTGGAGTACTTTGCTGATAGTTATAGAGTTATTTTCGGTATCCTCATATGTTTTCTCTTCGAGGTAGAACTTGGCGATTCGCAAGATTTGATGGCTAGGGAAGAAAATAAGAGTTTAGATATAATGAGCGTAAAGACGTTGAAAACACAGGCCGTTCGATTCATCCAAAGAACTTGAGCAACTATTTGAACGGCCGGGAGCGTAAAGACGTGTCGTATGATAAAATTTTACGTTCAAAATAAAGTATAATATTAGTTTACATTCATTTAAAATGTCAGCTAGATTTTACATCATAACTTTTCAGTGCATTTTATATAAAGATATATGATCTGAAATATGAGCATGATCTCATTTCTAGTTCAGAGTAAATCGTACTTAATAAGTATTACTAGTTAGCATGGAAGCAAATAGAAGAAGACAAGGGGGCACTTCAAAATAACAAAGGCGGACATCAAACTAGTCGACGCTGTTAATCTTATCCTTGAGTTTGCCCACTCCGCTCTTCGGATAAATTCGTTAGGTGCCGATGCTGGTTAGAATTAATTTCATATAAACATCTCGATTAAAAAGATATATTCCCCCCCCCCCCGTTCACAAATTAAATACCAAAGGATGTTTATCAAACTCCCAGTGTTTTCAAGAAGTATTTTGGTATTACTCTAGCAATCTATTAAATGAGCAATCTTAACTCTAAAAGAACCTCACATTCTCCTCATCATAATTTAAGTAATAGGCGTCTTGATCTAGAAACAGCTCTACCAATGTAAATATTTTTACTTACATCTTGTTCTATATACCAAAGTCATGTTTCAGCGTCTAATGCTTTAGTTGAATTTTATTAGTTAGAATAATTTTATTAGTTATGTTTTTAGTTAGAATTTTATTCTGAAATGTCATTTTATATATAAAAAAATGCAAGTAAAGTTAAATATTTTATTATTGCAAATATTACATTGTTTTATATTTGACGGTACGCATACAATATATCAAAATCAATTAGATGTAAAAATGACTCAATCGTATTACGCCTCGAAGCAGATATGGATACTGCTAACATAACTTTCAAAGATAAAGTTTATCTGGATAAAAGTGGATAATTCCACATTTTAAGCAAGCACGCACACAATTTTTTCATATACTTTATAATTGTTTGTAAATATATTATACATATTCTTCAATTTGTATACTTTTAATCTATTTCATATCATATTTAATTTGCAATTGTTTTGCAGTTCAATTTGTTTTACGAAATTGACTTCATTAACTAAATTTTTCTTTAGTAATAACATTTTTTGGTAATAAAAATATTCTAACTCTATTTCGTATTTTTCTTCATACATATTTTTTAAAATCTTGTAACGTATATATAATACGTTTAACAACTTCCCATTCATCCTCAACTTTTATAGAAGTTAAAAAAAAAACAGAAGGTACACGGCACAGTTTAGGTGATAAATCGCCAAATCATGAATAGACTTCTCCTTCTCGACCAACAACACCTGCTCTATGTTTCTAACATGGGGAAGATTAGACCGCGCTCCCTCCATATATACTAACCCATTGGCTTCAAGTATTCATGATTTTAATTTTTGAACCAAATTTTTTTCGAATTACTTCATTCATTCGTGAGATATCGTCTCAACACACACACACGCATCACCTCAAAATCGTTTTATTCGTGTTCAGTGATGCTTCTAATATACTGTCCAGTCGAAAATTCGAATTCGAATTTTCGACCCCGTCACAATACTTTCCTTATATATTATACTATGTATATAAGGAAAGTGATAATCTGATGTAGGCAGCACAGGTCTTTCCTTACATATTGTAATGGATTTACTCCTTCTACAGTCAAAAATAATATATAGGATCCAAGGTACTTTCTAATTTTGGCGGTACATTTGGCGATATTCCGTATGACAACATGAAAAACTATTACAAAGTACCCTATTAACTATTTTAAAGTATCCTATTAACTATTTCAAAGTATTCTATTATCTATTTCAAAGTATCCTATTTCGCGCAACTCTAAATAAACATTATCAATATTGATAGCAACCGCAATAAGCGACATAGTCAATATATTAAAGTATTTCATCAATTAGGCGTTAGTTTAATTAATTTAGCTTGAATTCTGAAATTTTACAATATTTTCTTCAATCTGGAGCGAAAAATCACCAAATTGGCGATAACCCTCTATATTATTCGCCAAGCTAATCAAACATATCACCAAGTGTTATATGCAAACGGAAAGAAGAGCATTTCTTATATACTAGAAAGTATGCCAGTTATATGGTTACGGAAATTAGAACATGTGAAACGTTACTTTTCATTTGTCGTTTTTATCAACTTTGAGACATTTTTGTAAATTTAGAAACATTATAAAAGTTGTTAAGTTGGCGCAATCCGTTAAATTTCTCGGATGGAAAAATAGGTAATTCTTATAGTCTATTCTTCTGTTTTTTGAGTAATGTGCAAAAGGATTATTTGTTAAGTGATTAGATAATTTCAAGAAATGGATTGCCAAAAGAAAACTGGTTGCGTTGCAGAGTATGTAATTTATTTTTATTAAAATTGAAATAATATTTAGTTATCACCATCCTATATATCGTAGGTCATATATACGTGTTCATTATAAGTATGCACGTGTTCATAAGCATACACGTGTTCATAAGTATACACGTGTTCATATAAGTATACACGTGTTCATCATACGAAATTAGTGCTGTGTTATTACAGTCGATTAGACTAAATTTTAAGAGGTAGTGGTATAATTAGCTAAAAAATATTTTCCGCATTTTTATAAATTGTATAATAATTGATATTTGGATAGCTTTTTCTTAGTTGAATGTGATATTGTAGGTGTATATATTTATTTAAAATTTTTATTAAGTGCCTTATGGTGGAATATTCACCCCACTCCCGGGTAATAAATGATTGAGTTTCACAACTTTGATAGTGCATTTATGTAAATTTGATATTTACTATAAGAATATTTTTATATTTAAAAAAATAAAAAGTCCATTATCAGTATTCCAGAACAAATTAAGGATCAAGTAATTTAACGATCAACCCGCTAGTATACCTTTTAGACTGAAAATGTTATATAATATTTCAGGCTTTTGAGTATGTTAGCTTGCAATTTTTTGTGCATTATGTTTTACAGTGAGACAATGAAATGCGTCTATTTTTTAATCCATTTTACGATTATTTGAATTAAATATATAACTATGTTTATTTAAATTTACTTAAACTAATGAACATATTTATGTTTCAGATTAATGTATTATTAAATCTTGATCATTTCTATTGTTTCAAAAATGATAAAAGTACAGTCCTGTACATATTTTTCCCCCGCCCGTTTTGAAAAAAAAAATCGCCAAGCGAGCGATAACGCCCCAAATCTGGCAGACGCACTTAGTTTACATCGTAGGTCAGTTGGTCCAACTCACGAGCGCTAGTGTCTATGCAACATCCCATGTTAAAATGTTGCTATAGGGTCCTATGGGAGTGAGCCTTCTGAATATAGTATTCTGTGGAGTCGACAGCAAGTGGTTTGTCCAGGCGCCAGGCAGCACGTGTTTTCAGAAAATTATCCCACAATTTAAGTTCTCTTACAAGCACCGCCTGCCGCGTATTATTTAGATTGTTACTCATCGCCTTTATACCGGGTTATATTGAAGTAGGGTGAGTGTTTACTTTTTTAATTAATATTTTCGTTGTGTTTATCGCTTCTAGAAACTTACTCAATGTGAGTTTATCCATGATTTGTTGTACGTGTACGTTTATCTCCGAAGTAGTTTACTGTTAAAGTTGTTCTTCTGTGAGCTAGTTGTTTGATAGTTTCCCATTTGTTTGATAGAAACCCTGAACTAACACAATATATGCTTGACAAACTGAATTGCATTCCTAACTCCCCCAGTGTACACTAAATTGCATATATCATAACAATTATACTGTGGCAATACACAATTTAATATTAAGTTACTTTTAATTATTAAATTCATTAAAAACATCAAATGTGAGACGTGGAATTAGATTGAGTTAAGTTTTAAGATTATATTAATATTGCCGTAAATTCATATATAGGAATTAACATTCAAAGTACATTACTCGTCGTTGTGCCGCATTAACCCTCCAATTATTTTGCTTATGTGTAAGTCCTGAAAAAGAATTATTAATTAATATTAAAAGATTAGACTCTTTTAAAACTTAAACAATATAATTTATTAACAACATCAATTTATCAATAACACTAAATTTCATCAATATCGACTTTCAACTATTATGAAATTTTATTTGATTATTTTAGCGAGGGGAGATATGCGACAAGAATTATTAGTTTTACGATGGTGTCTAGGACCGGTAACATTCAGAGCACATACCTTCCAGTTTAGTCTTGGGCTCGTCATCTCGCTTGCATCGGTCTTAGTGCTGAAGTACGGCCATAACTCTATGGTGTGTGGCTCCTACTCGTACTTTTAATGTACTCGCACATAGATCTCTTTCCATTACTTTGGAACCTTTACGGGACACTCCTTCTCTAAATTCCATCTTTCTTCTACTATATCTCTGATTTCGTCCACAACTCTGGGGTGTGTGGCTCCAAACTCTTATTTCTTTCCACTTAAGTCATGACAGTGTAAATACTCGTACTCAAACTACAACTCCTAAGTCATGTCTGCTAGGTCATGTTCACTTCGCTCCTTTTGTAAAACTCCTTTTGACTTGTGGTTCCTTCGGCGGGGGGGGGGGAGGTTGCTCCGCCCTTCTTCCCCTTGGCGCTCATTGGTACTTCTGAACCCAATGGCATCACTTCACATATATCAATGCCCCTCTCAGCCCCTTTGGCCTGGGACACCCAAATTTATAGTATTTGACCTAAAAGTTCACGTTGTTGTAAACACCGGCGCAAGCCAGACTCGAGCTTTGTTAGCCGTTCTAGGCACCATAAATATTGAAATAAAAATGTCTCATGTGAGGACATATTCTGGCCTCACATATACAGTCAAGCAATAAATATTAATAAAAAATGAAAATTTTAATATCTCCATATTTACTGTTTTCCATAAAATAACTTTCCCTTAATCCCCCCCCCCAAATCCCAATTTTATAATAGCAAATACCCTTTAATTACTCACACTTTTAAATTGCATTCGCATTTCCGTCTTTTAAAAATACATAAATGGAATTAATGATTGACGAGCTATATCTACGGGAATGATAATAAATTTATTGTATAATATTTCATATGATAAGCGAACAGATTTTACGAGAGTTGATAATTTTTATGAATTTTATGCGGTGTTTTGATAAATTTATTTGAGAATTGTGTAATATCTCGAAAACGGTTCGTGCGAGCTTTCTAAATTTTATGTCGATCATTTTCAAATAAAAAATTACATAAGATATGATTATTTACGTAACTTTATTTAATGTTTTAATTTTTTGATAATTTTTTTCAAAATTCAGGTGGGTTCTGAACATTTGATTCCGCTTAAAAACAACAGGCTTAAAGAATTCATGATTGTAATTTTTGCACCAATTTTCTTTAAAATCGCTTTATTCACTCGTGAGATATCGTCTCGAAAATTTTATCGTCTTAAAAAAAAATTTCATAGAATATTCTGTAATATGTCAAATTATATTATTTTGATATAATTTGAAGAATAAAAGCATTATAAGAGATAGTTTATTTAATTTTTCGTCTCCCTCCCCCCCCTCCAAAAAAAAGAATATTTTATTTATCAGATGAAGGGGGAGGGCACTGAGATTTTGTGTTCTGTATATGGGGACAAAAGTTGATAGAACCATTACTGTATGAAGACTGCATAAGTTAAAGATATAATGCATTTATACTGACAAATAATAGTTAAAGTAGTATATATATATATATCAGTAGTATATATATATATATCAGATAAATATTGATAAGATATATCTTTATTTCACAAATGAGGGTTGCACAACTTATGATCACAACTTATTTGTTACATAAGGAATGACAGCCATTTATTATTATAAATTACTATATAATGTTAACATTTCTATTTATACAATAGATATCATCAAAAAGAAATAATTATAAATTAATGTGCCATTATTTATTTCAATAAATTGTTTGGCTTAATAATAGGTGGCGCCAAAAACACTGGCGTCATTTTAAGATATTTATTACTGCCACCTCTCCCCCCCCCTCGGGCAGATTCTAGCGTCACCCCTGTTTAATAAATTGTGAGATACTCGTATTTTTAAGGTTTGATTCTATGTTTTTAAAACTTATTATTTTGAGATACAAGCTAGAGTATGTTTTATTGTTCAATCCCTAACTTGACCACAAAATTCTTTAATTTTAAATTGCTATTTACACAGGATTATTTATAGTTTATTATTGAACCAAGCAAGATCGTATTCAGGATTTGATTTCGGGGGTAGGGGTTAAACACACATTTCATATCTTGATGGATCTTTACCTTTTCAATGTTAACTTTTTTATTTGGGGGGGTTTGAACCCCCGAAAAAACCCTTGATTACGGCCATAAATCCAAGTAAATAATATTTAAACAGAAGCAAATGTTTACTTACCGAAAAATGATCTTCACAACACCAAAGATATGTTTTATTCGATAATTTTGGATTTTTTTGTTCGTCTCTTTTCATTGCTTTACTCCGTGCTTTTCGTTTAATTGGATCTTTTGGAACATTAGAAAACAGCTTATCAACTGAATTAACCGTTGTATTTGTGCAGCAAGGTTCAAGGTACTAAATAGTACTTGTAGGTCGGTTTTAGAATCTCACTCATTATAAAAATATGATAAATAAAATATTTTGTCGGAGAATTAAGTGAGCATCTCTCGGAATCCACAGTAAACAGTGAATTGCGTTCTTTGTTTACATGCATAGTGACGTCACAAGAGCGGCCATTACAGAAAGAGCATTTTCTCGCCGGATTGCCAAGTGCGGGTTTAAACATTTTTATATTAACTATCCAAGTTCAAAAATTAAAAAAATATATACTATCATTCATGATTTTTTCTCTACTACACGATAAAAATAAAAAAAAAAAACGTGAAAATTCCTTGAAAAGTCTAGTCGGCAGTGATATAGTGCGACTCCAACGAGAAGGCATTTGAGTCACGTGACTTTGGACGAACCCATTAGTTAAATTCGATGACAGGTAGAAACGTACTAGGAAGAACGGGTTTCCAGAATTGGCGCCATTAGTGCGAATTAATAATGCACAATTTGTGCAGTACGAAAATGATTTATGCAGAACGATAAAGAGCTTTATATGTATAAGTACATTCAGTGTTACTGTTGGGATGTGGTGGAAATGTTTTCTTCATCATAATTAAAATTATATTATAATAAAACAATAATGGTCGTAAATGTTTTGTTAAAATTGAAGAGTTCGGTTGTAATACTCGTACTTTTCTTGTAACTTAAACTATTTTATTTAGGAGAAATGCACAATGCGTTTCGTGCGTATGAATGAATGATTCATCTCCTAAAAGGAAAAATCTGATGTGAACAGCACATGCCTTCCCTACAGATTCATATTTATTTTCTTTATTTCTTTTATAATTCATTAATTTGAGTTATATGCACAAACTAGCACGAATAATTATTTGAAATTACACTGAAATTGCAGTTTTAATTCAATTTTTTTCCTGGAAACTTTGTAAAATTACTGAAAAGCTGTGTTTAAAAGTTCCAAAAATTTGTTGGCTGAGATTACCCCCCCCCCCCCCCCGTAATTTATGGGTTGCTCGCTTGTGTAATAAGACATTTTCTTTAGGAAAGATCCTCGATCCATCTATAAAAGGGGAAAAAATACCTTGACATACACACATCTTTATATTTTTATCATTGTGTATTTTACTTTTTATATAACGTTGTTTAATTTCTATAAAATACAAAGAAAACGCTTCAATCTAAATACTTTTGCTGCCATTGAAAATCATTTCAGTAAGTTCTATGAATCACATTTTATACAGTTACATATTTCATAAAGTATTAATATTTGTTAATTCTAAAATAAATTTCAGTAATTTAATTAATTTTAAATATGTTATCTAACCATTTTCCTTGCTTGTGGGCCACTATTCGGACAGTCAGTTCATCATTAGAGATTACATTGCATGGCCATGTCATCTAAGGAATCTATCACCCCCCCCCCCCCCCCCCGAGTTACAAAATTTGGAAAATGTAAAAATATATAAAAAATATCTGTTTTATATTTTTATATATATATTTGTTATTATTTTATAATATTTTATATATAAAATATTTAAAAAATTGTACCGCTGTCGCCCTTCTCGAAATCTGATTCTATACTTTCAGTTGACTCTTGAGTCATGTTCTGAAGAGGAGTCGGCACCTACCACAAAACTGATTTCTTCTATGGTTTCTTCCACTAAATTGTCAATTTCCCAATATTTATTTTCAACTTTTACTGCGTGCTCACAATATTTAATCCACTGCTCCTTTGTAATGCTGGCAAGGGCTGTCGGATGGGGGTGCATAACTTTTCTGAATTTGCTTCAGCCTAAAAAAAATCGAGTACTTTGTGGACCACATTTCGTTCCTTGGAACGAATTACTTTTACTTCTACAGACATTTTGTCGATAAAAGCACGGTTCACAAATATCAGATTCTAATTAATTAAATAAACAGACGTTAGAAGTTGGAACAGATGCTAGACATTTTCTTAGTCGCAAGCGCACTGCTAGTAAAGCATTCCAACTATTCTAAATTTCAAACAATTGGCGAAATACGCGCAGCAAATGCGATCGCCAAACAGGTTTCTGCGTTTGGCAACCCTTTCACTGTAGTGCACAGATCGTCTGTTTTGCCAGCTTTCTTCCCTATAACGAAATGGACTCATCCAAGGTCATCTGCCAACTCATGGGAGCCGGACTATAATACTGCACCAATTTCTTATGATGAACACGTGCATAGGATGAAATATGGGATGGACGACGTATAACCTTCTTATTTAAAAAAAAAAAAATTACATACCTTGTAATCGTAATCCCTTTTTTTTAGTAATCCATTTCTTGAAAAATGCATAAAAAAATGAAATAATTGATTATAAAATCCAAGATAGCAGCGAAATTATGTTTTCCATGTGTAAACATGCGATGATAGAATAAAGTTCTAAGCGTTTCGCCCAGTACCAAGTAGGGTTGCATTAAGAGAACGTCTTGGCGAAAACCACAGTGTGTGGAGAAAAATCGTCACAGACCATCGCCAAGCGTGCCAACCTTGATATTGGATTTAATTTTGGTTGACGGTAGACGGCGCTGCGTTAGCAACTGAAACGTATATTAGTCTGCGCCATTTTGTGTGAACAGTTTGTCACACCCCGAAGAAACACTAGTATCGTGCCGATAAGAGTCGTGTTTGTGAAGTGTTAGTGGAGAAATAAAAAAATACCGTGTCTAAAACCTGCATGAGCCCCGTACAATTTTTGGATTTACCTTAAATTTTGGATTAACATTAAATACTGGATTAACCCTTTGCCATTAACTGTGGGATTGAGGTAAGTGTTTTCACTTTCCAACTTTATTTTAAAGAGTGACCTATCCTTAAATCAATATTTATTTCCTGCCTGGGAATATTAACTTGTGCAAAATACCTAATTAAATGGTTAGGTTCTGCGTTTTTTTTTTTTTTTTAAAGTTGATCTGACTCCAATGAGACCAAATTCATTTTGCTCCGTTAAATAGAACGGATGATATTGCAATCTTAAAAATTGAACTACTGAAGTTGTCACCAGCCACGCCCATTTTCGTCTGCTTTTTCCTTAAAGACGTAGGTGATTGTCGACATTTTTACAAATTTAAATTGATATAAGTGAAATTCTACTGCACGCAACGATTGTTATATATATATATATATATATATACTTTTCTTTAATTTGTCTTCAGCAATTGCTGAAATATATATTTTTTTTTATTATGACTTTCGAAAACAATATTTGTGTTGTAAAATCACGTTTTTTTTTCAATATTTTTTATTAAATTTTTTTTGATTCATATTTACAAAATCTGTGAGGACAATTTATATCTTACATATTTTTATGTTAAAATAAAATTTTAGAAAAGTTATTTTTTTACTTATATCAAAAAGAAATTTGTCAAATTTTTGAAATTTTAATTTTAAAAAAATGTTTTTTTTTTATTTTTAAAATTTTGAATATCACATTTTGTTTACCATGCCCGAATACAAAAGAATTACAACTATAACTTCAAAATTACAGATTTCAACAATTTGGGTACCATTCCCTCTTAATGCTTTACAAAAGTTAATATTTTATATTACATGTCTGGTGATTGCTTAGTGGGAAACTATAATTCTTAACTTTTAATCTATTTAGGCTGATATTCTTTGCAAAACTTTGCTAATTTGTAAATGCATGACCTACATCATTTTATGTAAGGACTTAATCAAGCAGTTAATATATTGTTGGGTTTGAAACAGGGTTTGAAATTTCGAGGAGTCTTTCCCCCTTTAACAAAAATTTTGGGAGAATTTTCAAAAACTTGGGGGAAATTTTAAAACTCCATTATTTTAATTAGTAAAACATAAAACAGGGATATTTTCATATTACAAGAGACTTTCAAAATTGACATTTATTATTTTCAGCCTTTATTTGAAAATTATCAACTTTATTTTTAAATAAATTGGAAACCCTTTTTATAATTGAAAATGGAAATCAAAGAGGAAAATATATGTCGTTATTTTGTAAATCACGTAATTTTAGGATAAAGCACTTTGTAACACTTTACAACATAGTTGAAAAGTGTTTTTGACTTTGTTCATTCTGTCTGTCTGTCCGTTAGCACGATAACTGCCGTAAAAATGACTTTATCAAAATGAAATTTTAGTATGTTTTTCAGACTGTCTGTGGGACCTATGGGAATATAAATAAATAATATCACCCAATTAGTTTTGGATTGAACCCGGGTTGAAAAAATGAAATATATTGAACCGTATGGGACCTAATTTTTCAAACATTTTTTAAGCAAATTTAAAATTCACAAATTGCTTGGAAATTTTTAGGAAATATTCACATTATCCCATAAAATATGTAAAGAAAATTTCAGTTTTTTAATTAAAAATTATTTAATATAGGGAAAAAAGCAAATTCAATTAAATTCTGACTTTTGGAATATCCTCCAGAAAAAGAAACGAGATATATTATATAATAAATATCTTTCCAAGAATTTAATGATTTTGTATATGAGAGAAGCTTTACATTTTAAAATAAATTTGGTAGATAACAATTCTTCAAACTTTTTTTTAATTTCATATAACTCTTTATGATATACTTATTTGATGGCATCTTTAATGCACTTTCCTACGTCCTAGAGAGTTAAAATTTGGTACACAGCTTAAATTTGTTGAACATTTTATTCTACAAAAATTTGGTGGATCTTTAAATATAGATCATACATTTTTTTTTCGAAATGGCCTGCAACTAATCCCCGTCCACTTCTATAAATCATTGCTGTAATATTGTTAAAAATTCTGATGTGGGGAGCACATGTCTTTCCCTGCTAACTCATATTCACGTTCTCTTTATTTCTTCAATAATAATTTCAGTTTATCTGCACAAAATAACAGCCTTAAATATTTTAAATGACATTGCATTTGCACGTTAAACTTAAAATTGGTTCTCATTTGATAGCTGATCATTTGATAGCTTTTTTAAGTCGGCGATCATTTTAATAACACAGAATGTTTTTGCCATAGAATCATCATCCGAGATTATAACTTTAAGTATGGAATTTAGGAAGTCCTGTAGGTTGTTTATGTCGAAGTATTTCTCGACCTCGAAAAATTTCAAGAAGTCGAGAAATGCATTAGAGGTCTGAGGGATTTCTAGGCCTGTGTCAGGTCGTGCGTGGCCGAGTGCTCACCGGTTTTTCCTGAGACCGTCTCACCACTCGCCTGCACTTCCTGAACAGGGGGATGCTTTTTGAAGGAAGAGATGGGAAGTTTTCCTCACCAAGACTGGGAAGGGGGGGGGGGTTGATTTTTATTTTTAGGGGCCTAGAGCTCTTTAAAACTCTAGGGATTTTGGGGGTAGTGCCTAAAGTTGGCGTTGTGCTCACCGTCGCAGTTACAGCATTCTGCAGGGGTTTCCCTAGTTTTTGTGCACTCTCTGCTCAGGTGGTGTCCGCCACACTTCAAACAACGAGGGGGGAGGGTACACTGATCACTATGGTGATTGAAGAGCTGGCAATTTTAGCACATTTTATAACCCTTACTCCTTGTGTATGGTGACCCTAATTTTTAAATACTTCGATCTTTACTTGCATACAGAGGATGCTTTTAATCTCATACACCCTCATCCATTCCTCTGTACGCTCGAGGCCTGCCAGAAAAATGGGAAGGGGGTCCTTTCCTTCCTACTCCTAAGCTGGGAAACTGATTATTTTAAGTCCTTCATTTACAAGGGCGGTTTTGATTTTTTCTATGTCGGTATTCAACGGGAGACCTTTTATAACTACTTTCTTTGATCTCTCATTTCTCAATCTGATTGAATTGAAAGGGATCTTTTTAAGGATCAGATAACTCTGCATACTCTTGTTGTCCTCAATGGACCCACGAGTAATTCGAATCATCCTTCCCATAAGAAGGCCCTGTACTTTAGAACCTAACATTCCGTTCAGCTCCTCTATGAGGGCTCCCCAATTGCTTGAGGAGTTCACATAGAAGGAGGAGACTCTATCCTTAGGGGGGGGGGGCATCAGCCATAATGGCTTCCTCAACCGTTAAATCAGCATTATTATTTTGAGTTTGAACTTCCTCCACTGTTAACTCGGCAAATTTATTTTTAGTTTGAGCTTCAACTACCTCAGGCTGTATCGAAAGTTTAGGTTTTTTCCAACTATTTGGGGTGATAAACCCCACTATTTTCTTGTACATTTCATCCTTGTATATGATATACAAGTCGTCGTCAGATTTTTCCTTTCTCTCTTTGAGCATATCATAGATGTAATTGTAGGTCTCACGTAGGACTAACACGTTAGGGTCAGGGAATTGCAGCAATAGAGAAGCATCAGAGATACTACCTGTTTTGATCTTCAGAAGAGTCTTTCGCTGGTTGCATTCCAGTTCCTCGTCCTCGAGTTCCTCTTCAAGTCTTGCAATAACATAGTCATAGCAGATGAGATGGGATAATACTTTCCAATTGAAGGAGTCTCTTGGTATTTCATCCTTCGGTATTCCCAGTGCCTTGAGACAATCAGCTTTAAAGCAAGCAGCAGTAATGTAGTCGTCTTCCTGTTGGGACGGCTTGGCTGAAGTTCCAGCTGCATAAATGTCCATATCGCTGACTCCAATGTCAGCTTGAGAATATGCCCCCGGGACATATGGCTTTTTCTTGGTAGCAGACTTGACTCTATTACCTTTCACACTTGATTTCGTCTTAAACGAGGCTTTTCTCACGACATTCTTGTACTCCATATTAGCGGACATTGCATAGGTGGACGGCGGTGACGAGCGCGCGCCATTTTCCTTGCCGCATTTTTTCTGAGCGCGATTTCTTAATTTCCTGCGCGATTCGCGTAAGCGCGGGTGCTATTTCAAATCCTGTGTATCAGCTGTAAGTATATTCTCTTCTCGACATTGCCCTTCGTTTCAAATATTTTATTTACTTGCTAAAAACCTACATTCTGTTGCTCGAAAAATATACTTTACTGCTTCAAATATGCATTCAGTTGCTTCAAAAATGTGTTTTATATGCTCCGAAACCAGTGTTGTTCAAGACCCTTTTAAATTCGTTCAAAATCAAAATACGGACAAGAAAGAAATTTGATGTGGGCAGGACATGACTTTCCTTATATAATGCAATGACTTTACTTATTATACAGTCAAAAAATAATATATATGATCCAAGGCACATTGCTTTTAACGTTGAATTGTACATTTGGCGATTTTCCGGATGAAAACATGAAAAACTATTTCAAAGTACCCAATTAACTTATATTTCATGCGACTCAAAATAAACAATTATCAATTTTGATAGCTTCCTCAATAAAAGCGATATAGTCCCTATATTAAAATATTTTATTAATTAATTCATCAGTTATACGATAGTATCATTAATTTAGCGTTATATTTGCAATTTTGATGATATTTTCGACTATCGGTGGAGAAATTTCGCCAAGTTGGCGATACTTCGCTACATAATTCGCCAAATGCATCATCAAGCATTACAGACAAACGGAAGGAGGATTATCTCTTATATACTAGAATATATGATCTTCATATGACGGAAATCAGAATTTGCAAAACATTACTTCCCATTTGGATTTATCAATTTAGTGACATTTTTATCACTTTGCAACATTTAAAAAAGCCTCCAAATTGGCGACGTCCTGCACAATTTCTCGCCAAGCTTTATGAGCAGACGTATGGAGAAATGGGTTCTTTTTATAGTCTATTTTTATTTTCTTTCCAAGATATTGAACTTTCATCAATTATTTCATTGATTTAGTATCAGTTTAATCAATTTAGCATATTTTTATCAATTGGGCGACATTTTCGCTAATTTGGCAACATTTGAAGAAGTGGCCAAGTCATCGACATTCTTCTATATTAGTCGTAAAAATTTTGCCAAACATTATGAACCCAGAAATAAGTTATTCTTATAGAAGATAAATGACTATTGGCATCCAAATACAAAAGTATTACCCAAAGTATCTTTCCTCATGAATGGAACGTGCTAGAACCACCAGAATGATGTCCCCAAATTTATCGCATTATATTACATATGAAAAGTGACAAAATTTCACAATAGTCCTTATGTAATTTTCGTGATTTTATTTTATGTGATTTCTTGATACATTCATTTGGAAAATGTGAAAATATCTCGGGAACGTTTCATTCCAGCTTTCAAATATTCGTGTCAATAGTTTTCTAATGAAAAATCACAGAAGAAACGACAATTTACGTAATTTTATTAAAGGATTTTATTTTTTGATGATTTTTTCAAAATTTCGCTCGAAAATTTAGGAGATTCTGTACATTCGATTGAGTTCAAAATCAACAGACTTCCAGTATTCACGTATTGTAATTATTGTACAAAATTTTGTTGGAATTGCTCCCTCCATTCGTTCGACAGATATCGTCACCACGGACTCACTGACACACACATACACAGCCATCACTTCAAAAACTTTTGATTCGTATTCGGGGATGCTTGAAACGAGCTCTCCCGACGAAAACTCGAATTCTAATTTTCGAAGCTGTCACAATACTTTCCTTACTCACTACACTATATATAATCACACTATACTATATACCATCGCTCCTAAGTAAAATGAGACCTAAAATCTTAAGTGTTTATTTATTTAATGTTAGAGACCTACATTCTCTTCAGAATTTTATAAAATATACTGTCAAAGACCTCCACAAAAATATCTTGTCCGATATTTTGAAAAAAAAAAAAAAAAATTCAGTCTTTCTCTCAAACTTATAATTATGAAAGAAAAACAAGGTCTATTTAGAGCCAGCCGTTCTGTCCGAAAGTTTGAAAAAAAAAACTAATTCCAATAGAACTGCCGAAAAGTCGGTCTGCCTCGAAAAATCTCCCCTAAAGATTTACAAAAATTCCCTATGTATTCAGTGGACAGAAAAATTTCTAACTTTTAACATTAGGAACTTTCCTGTCCTGAGCCGCTTGCGTAAAAGAATCCCGTTTTATTTCTCCCACCTCACAGCTGAGAAAGCGTTGGTCCGAATTTTATTTGGAATGCCCATGCTAAGCTATTATATATAGGTTTTAGAGAATTATTGAAGTATCTAAACAGAAACATTCCTTCCAGTAAGCCTTTGTACGTTTAGAATGATACTCGTATTTTAAATTTGAGTTTCGTGACTTGCTATTTCAGTGTAATATTTAGTCTCTGTGACGATCTTCTCTCGATTATTTGACAACTTTGCTGACCTCTTATTGCACTTTTAATGCTCTGTACATTTTGTGATTTTAGATCGTATATTTTCAGGATGATGTCGAATATAGAAATAGGAGGATCGAATATGAATATTCTGCAAGATATTGCAAACATTGAGCAACCATTGCGCAACATCGATAATGGTAACAATGCACCTACAAAACAACCGCATGTTAAAAGACCAATGAATAGTTTCATTCTGTTTTCTCGGGCACGACGGAGCTGTATTGCTTTGGAGCATCCTGGTATGCACACTTACGACATCAGCAGATTGTTGGCCGAGGAATGGAGACGTCTGTCAGCTGAAAATAAACGTCCATTTATTGAGGAGGCAAACCGTCTGAAGGAATTACACATGCAGAAGCATCCAGACTATAAGTACCGTCCTCGAAGAAGGCCGAAAGGAGATGTGAAGCCAAGCGACCCTGTCATGCCACACTGTTCTCAGTATTTACTTCGTACCTTTAACGAAAATGTACCACTTGGATATTATGATGTAGAAAACCACCCAAATGTTGACGGCTATCATCCAATTGTTCAATACATTTTTCCACATCAACAAAATAGTACCACGCAGTCTCAAAATGTAACTTCGTATTCCAATATCATCCCTTCCGAATTTCATCACAATCACAGTGTCTGCACGCAGGACGTGAATGCAAGCGATGCAACTCATAGCAGCTCAAACAAACCTTCCGTTAGCCAATGCAGCCACGAGTATCAGCAAAGTGGAAAGTCGTTACTAAATCAACAGCCTGCCAATCCTCCAGTCTCCATTGCTCCTAAATTATCAAAGAATTCATGCAGGACTGAAGTATCAAATTATCCTATATCTCCGCATGAAAGAAATATGTCGTATAATAGTCCATCTTATGGATCCCAGAAGTCTTCAATAACTCATCAATTACCAGTTGCCACCATTCCGCTTAACAGTGTCATCGAATTTTATTCTTCAATAGAAAATTCAATCAGCGACCCAAGCACACAGTACTCTAGACCGATGTATGATGGAATGCCTGCAGAATATTTGGCACAATTGCTTCCAAATGCTGTTACAGAATCCTATGATACCGAGCACCCCTTAAATGTTGTCGACAATTATGCGACCTGGGAGCACAGGTTCCCCAATCACAGTGTCTATACGCAAGAAGTGAGTCGAAGCGCGTCAGCTCAAAACAGTACGAACAGTCCTTCCGTTAGCCAATTTAACCCAGAGCACCAGCAAACGCTCATAGAGCTAATTAAAGAAATTATTATGGATGATTATGAAACCTAGATTTCTGCGTGACCAGTTCATGAAACTATAATGAATTTTCATGAAAACAATACTTTCTCTATATTTTATTCTAGAACATGAGAAAGTAAAAAGAGGCAATGTACAGAAATTTGTTCAGTGCTTAATTGGCTAACTAAGGACTATTCGTGTTTCTGTGATCTGAATCGCTTCGATTAACTTCCTGTGTATAGTCACTGTGATAGGGATACACTTGCTCGATGTTTGCATGTGCCTTTTTGTATTTTGTTTTGTTTAATAAATTTAATTGCATTCACTTTACGTTTCTATTGTTTGTCTCCAAATTATTACTTTTCAGCGGAGGATTCCTTCAATGCACTTCTAGGGATTGGAAGGGGCGGGGGGGGGGGGGTTAAAGTTGAAATGGATATGCAAATTTATATATTTTAGCAATATTTCCTGATTTGTTTCAAAAATTTTAATCAGGTAAGTAATTTTTAAAGTAATCAAAACGCAGATGATAGTTTCAGAAATAGTTGCTAATGGGCTGTATAAGAATTAGAGGCATTTATTGGCATCTATTCTTCAATTATATATTTAGAATTAAATTTCTTATCATATATTATGTTATTTAACAGATACATCTAAGCAGTATCTTAAAGTACATCTTAGTAGTTAGGTCAAGCACTTCTTTAATTTTTTCTTTTATCCATTTATTGTATCACTACATTTCATGAGGTTTTACTTACTGAGGTTTCACACACACATTTTCTATTTCAGCTGATTTAACTTCTAGGTAACTGTCATGGAGTGCTCATATATGGGATTCCTGAATTATTTACAGTCACCACGAAGTCTAATTTCGTTCTATTGTACGTTGTGTTGGTTTCACACTTTTCGTAAAATTGCGAATTCTAGCACTTTTAAATAGCGTCATTATATTTGGAGCTTTTAAATCAAATTGCTTGTTTTTGTACTTTTAAATAGTATTTGATTTTAAAGTAAGTAGAATTATTCTAATTGTAAAGTAAAAATTCCTGTTTATTTTCAGCATAATCTAGTAAAGGTTTAATTGTTTTCTTCGCCGTTTCGAATTTGTTAACTTGTAGAGAAATTTAAGTATTGGACACATAAGAATTTTTTTGCAAAATGGAACTTTTTGTAAAATGCATATTACATCTTTATGGAATTTTACATAAATCTTCCCGCTAAATTTTGAGTTAGATTCTCTACATAAATGTGCAGACAAGCACACAAACGGATGATAATGCAGTAAATGATTTATTTGTGTTTCAGGACAGTAAAATTATTAATAATTCCGCACAAAAAAGGAATATGAAGCCTTCACTCCATCCCTTTTCTTCTGTCGACAAAGTCACAGCCATTTGAAACATATTAATACAGCAAGGAACAACGTAATATCTCCTCACTTCAAAAGAAATCTTCTAACAAATGCCGTACTACTCTGGAATTGAACGCTGGCAGCTAAACGCTTGAAGTCCAAACTACTTAATATCTTCTCTCATCTCGATTAACTGTAACTGTGAAAACGGCCGAGCCCAGGGATAATGAGAAAATGTCTCAGAAAATAGTTTGCGACAGAATTAGAGAAATGACATCTTTGTGCAATTTTACAGATGAATTGGGTATTAAAATTCAGGTAGTTTAATTTAGGATATTGATCATTTTTTGTTTGTAATGAGGTTAATATTCAAAATGTAATGTGGATAATTCCAGGAATAACTTAACGTTCTGTTTCATTTGTAAAGTAATTATTTACGGCATCATTACAACACTTCAAGTATGTATGTAATTCTATTTATTTCGGAAAGTTATTATTTACGCCATTTAAACGCGTTCAGCCTTGTGTACGTATGTAATTCCAAGAATTTTGGAAACAAAATACCATACTACCATACTACTTGTTTTATTCAAAACAGAGATCTTTGAAATTTAAGAATTTATAAATCACATCAAATTTTTCAAATGGAAAGGAAATTCAAAATGAAATTTGGCGCATAAAAACTTGGCGAAAGAAAATTCCATTTGACGAATAGATTTTGGAAGTAATTATAAATATAGGGCAATCGATGTAGATCTGTTTCCAACTTAATTTTAAAATATTTAAAGAATGTTTTATAGATTTTGTACAACATTTTGAAACAGTAAGATGAGGAAAGTTAATAAGGAATAAATATTTTGCTGTAGCTGATGCTGATTAGAAATTAATTTAATACAGAATGGAATGTAAATGATTGAGAAAGTTGAGGGGAAATTCACACTCCAAAATTTAAATTAGTTGTCTACCAACTTATATTCACTATGGAATGAAAATAAAAATAAGTCTGATATGGGCAGTACGTTACTTAAATTATTACAGTAGCTTAAGCACAGTAGCTTAAATTATTTCAGAACGAAATAATGCTGTACAAGGTTCACTGCGCAATATTTTTACTCTCTCTTACATAATATTGAGAAAGTATTATTTACACGAAAAATTGCAATTTCGGGATTTTGATGACAATATATGTTTTAAGATCTCCTGAACACGTTTTGAATATTTTTGGAGTGTTGTCCGTCTGTGTGTCTGTGGTTTATTTCTTGTGTACATGATAGCGATCACAAATATTAATAGATTTTCACAAATATATAGATTCGGCTTTGTTGTTAAAAAAATCTAGAACCATATAGACTTTATTTTTTTTAATTCGAACGAAAACTTCGAAATTTATTCAAAATTTTATATTTTGACATACAGCATAGGACAAAATTTGATATAATCATGCACAAAAATGTTTTATTTACGGTTCAATGATCACTAGACATTATAGTTTTAATTATTGTTGTGAAAAAAAGTCGCGACACATTTTTTCTGCTCGTGACGTCATTAGGCTCCCTTATGGGGTAAGTTACCCACCCCCGGGGGCTATACTGTCAAGTATGCTATCAATCAAAATATTTTTCCATCCACTTAAAGTGAAGGATAACACGCTATAATTCTAATAATTTGCATCCATGATGCCGATTTTTAAAAATTTTTCTTCTAAACTTTGAAAAAAAAAACTACTAAAAATGGTTTATGATAAAGTCGAGTTGCGTCACACTCTAGTTAATTTTTAATATACATTTAACTCCAGTTATTTCCAGTATACATTTAACTCCAATTAATTGGCATTGAATTAACATCCCATAAATAGTAATTGGGTGCGCTTTGGGCAAATTGATTATCAAACTCATGTTCAAAATCCCCATCAAAATGTATTTGACATTTACTTAATATCCCGTGAAATAAATGACTATTGGCGACTTTATTGGCGTCAAAATACAAAACTCTTACAAAAAGTATCTTCTCTTGTGAATGAAACGAACTAGATGCGCAAAAATGATGTTAAAAGTTTGGTTACATATGGAAAGTGAACCTATAGGAAGATACTTCATAACTTTTTTATTTTATGTAATTTTCATAATAAATCTATTTGAAAATTGTGCAATAGCTCAAGAACGATGCATGACAGCTCTCTTAAAGTTGTTTTATTCATTTTATAAGAAAAAAATATATATATAATAATTATTTTTTTAACAGTATTAAAGGTCCAGATTTTTTAATGATTTTTTCAAAAATTCAGTCCTGCAATATCTCGAATATGGTTTGCACTAGCATTTTAAAGTTTGTATCAGTTTTTATCTAATGAAAAATTACGCATAAAATGATTATTTATTTATCATTATTGAAGGATTTCCTTTTTAAATGATATTTTTCAGAAATTTATTCGAAAATTGAGGAGGTTTTCCGAACATTCAATTGCGTTTTAAAACAATAGTGTTCCAGTATTTACTGATTGTAATAATCGGATTAAATTATTCTCGAAACACGCAAGTTGTTCGCAAGATATCGTGTCCACAAACTTACGAACACACACACTAAAACACACAAATACACATGTTAACATACACACACTGAAATACACATGTTAACATACACATACTGAAATACACTAACATACATACACACACTGAAATACACTAACATACATACACACAATGAAGTACACTAGCATACATACATGCACACAGGTATCACCTTCAAAATGTTCGATTCCAGTTCAAGGAGGCTTTAAAAATATTAGTTCAATGAAAGCTTGAACAACTTCTAATAACGATTACTTTAAAAGTATTATATATTTTCGCAAAATCTTAATGAAACTACGCTAATTTTAATCAATTTAGAACACACATTCACAATTATTCATTTCACGCCAAACATTGCACAGTCTTTATTGAGTGCGGCCATATTGCACTCTGCAGGTATGCTGGACCTGTTCGTTTTGCAAATGGTGATAATGTCTTTAATGGCAGTTAGAAGAATATATGACAGCCATATTAACTTAATTACATACCCAATTTGCCACGGACTGATATTAAATTAAACAGGAATTCGTCGAATATGTATGCCCGATAAATCCAGTTTTACAGACAATTCCGTGAAAATAACAAAACGTTATGAAATTAAACATTTGGATGTACTAATAAAGAACATTACATTACGAAATCTATATATAATTGAAAGTAGTAATGCGAGCTTAGTTAAAACATTTAAAGTGAAAAATAAACGTATTTTCCCCCATATGTTTTTATTGCCGTAAATTAGTTGCATAACCTGTACTTCGTACGGAAAATGTAATGTAAAGAAAACTTCACAATTTGCGGTGAATTTTTACTTTCCCTGCAATACATGGTAATCTATAAAGTATTGGAATCATGTCGGAAATTGCAACTCGAGTTTTCGACGGATCTACACGTTTTGGGACCTTTAGAATACGAAAAATTATTTTTAGCGTGGCGTCTGCGTTTGTGACTTTGCAGATTTTGTATATACACTTACAGAAAAACTAATTCACTGACATAAAATTCGGTAGTTAAGTCCCTTATGGGTGACCCTGGTGTTGATTGGATTTAGGTACGATTCGAGATAAAAAAAAAAACACCGTTTTTTGCGAAATGGACCTCAAAAATTGCCTGTATTTACTCTAGCTAAAAAAAATTGATCAAATTTCATAAAATTTAGTAGATAAGTTATTTGAAGGTTACCCTGGTGCTGAGTAGAATTTGGTACGCTTGGGAACAGATAACCAGCCTTCTTTTACGAAATAGCCAGAAAAATTGTCAAAATCTAAAACAAAAGACTACGTATGCTTTTTGACTATAAAAAGAATAAGATCAACGCAATTATTCCAGCAATAGTTGTTCTCGAGATAATTTTGTTTTCTGCATTTTTGCGGAGGCGCCTACGTCCAGATACCAAATAAAAGCGAAACTTTGAATTAAAATCGAAAATTTTGTGTAATTTTGTGCAATTAAACTCAATTTAATGAATTACTAGCAGCATACCCGTTCTTCGCACGGAGTATATAATATAAACAAACTTAAAATTTACTATCATGCGCAAATTCCTATAGTATACTAAATGACATTTTTAATCAAAATCTTCTGTTAAAATATTTAATTTAATGCACCTGAAGAGAAGTTTAAGAATATTTGTTTTGGCTATACAAAATTATCTTCACGAGCAGATCTGAAGAATAAAACATCCTGGTCCCATTTGTAAGAAAATTTATAAAAAATATGGAATTGAATTCATATATGCAAAACAAAAGCGTTAAAATTGTATGGGACCCGTACTACTTATATAGGCGAATATTGGAAAATATAACCTGTATTAATAGATTACATGCATAAATTTAAAATATCAGTAAACCCGTAATCATTAAACTTGAAGACAGTAATTTATTCCAATATATGCCAAAATGAAAGTGCTAAAATTATATGGGAAGATATACAATCGCTTGAGATATTTGCATTCTGCATAAGTTAAAATTAGGCGTCGTTGAAGAAATAATAAAAGTTTAGGGATCATTTAAAATCACAACTATTGTAATTGCATAGGCACGGGATTTAGATACACAGATAATACATAGATAATATATGTGTGTGTGTATGTGTATGTATTCAAAGTATTGGAATCGTGCCGAAGATCGGAACTCGAATTTTTGAATGATCTACACGTTTTGGGACTTCTAGAACACGAAAAAACTATTTTTAGGAAGATATCTGTGTGTGTAAGGGTGTATCTGTGTATGTTTCTGTGTGTCTGTGATGATATTACATCCACTCTAATTGAAAAACTAATGGACTGAATTTCATAAAATTTGGTAGGTATGTTTTTTGTGGGAAATCCCGATGTTCATTAGATTATAGTACGATTCGTAATAAAAGAATCTGCCTTCTTTGCGAAATGGCTGGCAGAAATTGCCTTTATCCACTCTAACTAGAAACTAATGGAACAAATTAAAAAAAATTTGGTGTATAATATTTCAATCACCTACAAGTGATTTATATACTAAATTTAACAAAATTTGGTGTATAAATCATTTGTAGGTTATTCTAGTACGATTCGGGAAAAAGGAACGGGCTATTTTTGATAAATGGCCCGCAAAAATCGTTAAATATAAAAATAAAAGACTACGTGTGCTCAATTATATCAATTAAATTCCTATTTTATACGTAATTTTTGACAATAAAAAGAATAAGACTAACCCCATTACTCTAGGACTAGCCGTTCTTGAGATATTTTAGTTTTTTCGCGTTTTCGCTACGCCACCTTTGACAATAAGTCCAGCTATCAAATGAGAACCAAATTTAAGTTTAACGTGCAAATTCAATGTCATTTAAAATACTTATTGCTGTTATTTTGTGCAGATAAACTCAAATTATTATTGAAGAAATAAAGAGAACGTGAATATGAGTCTACAGAGAAAGACATGTGCTGTCCACATCAGAATTTTTAACAATATTACAACAACGATTTATAGAAGTGAACGGGGATTATTTGCAGACCATTTCGAAAAAAATGTATGATCTATATATAAAAATCCACCAAATTTTTGTAGAATAAAATGTTCAACAAATTTAAGCTGTGTAACAAATGTTAACTCTCTAGGACGTAGGAAAGTGCATTAAAAATGCCATCAAATAAGAATATCATGAAGAGTTATATAAAATTAAAAAAAAATTTGAAAAATTGTTATCTACCTAATTTATTTTAAAATGTGAAGCCTCTTTCATACACAAAATGATTAAACTCTTGAAAAGATATTTATTATATAATATATCTCTTTTTTCTTTCTGGAGGATATCCTAAAAGTCAGAATTTAACTGAATTTGTTTTTTTCCCTATATTAAATATTTTTAATTAAAAAACTACTTAACATATTTTACTGAAACTTTTTTTATATATTTTATGGCATAATGTGAATATGTCCTAAAAATTTCGAAGCAATTTGAGAATTTTAAATTTGCTTAAAAAATGTTTGAAAAATTAGGTCTCATAGGGTTCAATGTATTTCATTTTTTCAACACGGGTTCAATAAAAAACGAATTGGGTGATATTATTTACTTGTATTCTCATGGGTCCCACAGACCGTCTGAAAAACATACTAAAATTTCATTTTGATAAAGTCATTTTTACGGCATTTATCGTGCTAACGGACAGACAGACAGAATGAACAAAGTCATAAACACTTTTCAACTATGTTGTAAAGTGTTAAAAATGAATGAAAATATTCCCCTATACATTTCACTCACACGTTATTAATCTTACAGGATAACTAAATTCTAAAATTTATCTGTAGAAATGCTTCTCTTGAAAGCCTATAACTTCTAATAACTTTTATTTTGAATGCGCAAAGTTCTTTTCCTGCCAACATTTCATAAAATGTTCTATGCACTTTCTAATCACCGAAATATTCGCAATTATTAATTCTGAAGGTAATGTTTTGTATATTTTATGCATCGGATTCTGCATCGGATTTTATGTATCGGTCTCTACTAAAAATGTTGATAATTGCTTTAATGAAATAAGATAGAAGGAGTTGTTTCTATAAGCGTATGAGTCTAAATTTTAATTTAGTATGTTCAGAAATACAAAATAAATAAAAATGATTCCTCTAATCATTTGACTACCATATGTTATAAATATTACAATATTACGCGATAACTAAATCTTAATACAGATGTAATAATGTTTCTCTTCTAAACCTACACCGTTGTTGTAACTCTCGACAACGTTTATACGTTGGATGCGTCATGTTCTTTTGCTGCCAAATTTTCATAACATGTTACATACACGTTCTAACTACCGAAATATTCGCAGTTATTACTACCGAGGTAAATGTTTTATAATTTTAATTATCGGATTCGGCTTAGATGCTCAAGATGTTCCATCCGAGAATGGAGATAATTGTCTTAATGAAAAGTTAGAAGAAGCTGTTACTACATCTGCATAAATGTAGATATAATTAAAAATAAATCCTTAAGTTCATTAATACAAAATAAATGAAAAATTATATTTCTAAATATTTTCTCCACTGTGTTACTAATCTTATAGGGGGATAGTTTAATCTTATAATAGGTTTAGAAATATTCTTTTTCAAATCCTAAACCATCATTCTAACTTATGATAACGAATACTTAGACTGCGTCACATTTTCCCGCCAAATTTTCATAAAAAGTTCTATATAGTGTTCCATGTATTATTTGTGTATATCAGTTTGTGTACTTGTTCTTATTTTAACCTGAAAATGAAGTTTTCTTATTAAGTTCTTGTTAAGTTATCTAATTATAAACCAAAAAATCTGATGTGGGCAACACATGACTTCCCTTATATAACGTAATGAATTTACCACTTTTACAGTAAAATAAATAGGTTTTTCTTATAGTAGATACTAATATTCTTTCCAAGATATTGAATTTTCGACAATTAGTCGTCATTTCATTGATTTAGCGTCATTTTTATCCATTTGGCGAGATTTTCGTTAATTTGTCAACATTTCAAAAAGTCGCCAAGTTGGCGACATTCCGCCAAAATTCTTCGCCAAAATCTCGCCAAGCATAATGGACAAAGAAATAAGTTATTCTTACAGCAGATAAATGACTATTGGCGTTCAAATACAAAAGTATTACTCAAAGTATCTTTTTTCATGAATGGAACGAGCTAGATCCACGAGAATGATGTCATCCAATTTATCGCATGGTATTACTGAAAAGTGAACATGTCTCTCAAGAGGAAATATATTTTTTTTATTTTATATGATTTTTTGATAATTTTTTTGAAAAATGTGCAACATCTCGAGAACGGTTCATGTTAGCGTTCTAAAATTTATGTCAATCGTTTTCTAATGAAAAATTACATAAGAAATGTCAATTTGCTTAACTTTATTAGTGGTTTTGATTTTTTGACTATTTTTTCAAAGTTTCATTTGAAAATTTAGGGGTGTTCTTAACATTCGATTGTGTAAAAAAACAATAGGCTTCCAGTGTTTACGGATTGTGATTTTTGTACCAAATTTGGTTCGAATCGGTCCATTCGTTTGTCAGTTATCGTCTTCACAGGCTCTCTCTCACACACACACACACACAGACATCACTTCAAAAATGTTTGATTCGTGATCAGGGATGCTTGAAACGTGCTCTCCCGTCGAAAACTCGATTTCGAATTTTCGACCCCGTCACAATACTTTCCTTATACGTTATGTATATAAGGAAAGTAAAAATGTACACGGCGTTGTCCAAAATTATAAATGAGCAGTCGTGACGTGGCCGTGTGTGCCACTTCACGACTTAATACGACATATCACACGTGCGACCACGTCATGACGTGTTATTTTAAATCCCGGACAACAGAACCATTTCTATGTATATTCAAGTACTTCTAAGTACTTTCAACAGTACATTCAGCAGAACATTCGAGTACATTTTCTAGTTTCCAATACATCAGAGCCCGGTACTTAAATACTTCTGATACAGATAACAGAACTCAATTTCCAAATCATCTATTTTAACTAAACTCCTTTAAGCGGCACAAGTAAATGAAAATATTTGTAATCGTAAAAAGCTCATTCCAGGCCGAAAACTATTGCTGTTTCGGCGAATTTTCATCCATTTCAACCAAATTTTAGCATAGTATTCATAATGATAATATAATGCAAAATTACACAAGAAAGATCAATCATGCACAAAGCATTGATTATCAAGCAGTTTGGAACTGAAATGCAATTTTATTTAAACATCTCTAAAAAGCATTACAATCAACTCTGATATATTTTAAATTATCTCTATACTACAATAATTTATTATATTTGAAAACTTAAAACTTATTATATTTGAAAACTTAAAAAAATGAGGTTTATTCAGAAGACATCATCAAAATATAACTCGTCTGGCTCTCTATGTGAAAGCAATGAATATTTCAGTCATATCACATTTATTCCAGACTTCAGACTTAAATAATTTTGCATGAAAAAATTTCAGAATTTCTTATACAACTCATCTTACATTTACTTGTTTACATTTTGCATCCATTAAAATTAGACTTCGTTGTAGAAATAATGAAAGTTTGATGATCATTTAAACTAAAAAATATTGTAACTGCTTTGGCGCAGAATATGGATTCACAGAAAAAACTTAAAAATAAAGCGGTTTTATGACGGATACAATAGTAAGTATAAATGTAAAAGAACTTAAAAAATTGCGATTGTGACACTGGTAAAAAAAGATTGATGTCATATTTTATTTTGAAGTGGATCACGTGATCTCTTCATATAACATGGGTGTAATTATTATTTTAATATTTATTTAAAAAACTACCGAACATATTTTGCTAAAATTTATTTTTACATATTTCATGGGATAATTTGAATAGTTCTTCAAATTTTCGAAGCAATTTTTGAATTTTAACTTCGCTCATAGGGTTCAATATATTTCACTTTTTCAACTCGGGTTCAGTCTAAAACTAATTGGGTGATATTATTCGTTTATATTCCCATATGTTCCACAGACCGTCTTAATAACATACTAAAATTTCATTTTGATAAAGTCATTTTTACGCCAGTTATCGTTCGAACGGACAAACAGAATCACTTTTCAATTATGTCGGGAAGTGTTAAAAATTATAACATAACATCCTTTGTATTCACAGATTTAGAAATCCCCAAAATACGAATGGATTTGGTGCGATCAGCTATATATAATCCAGGCTAATCGTCTGCCAAACTTTTCGATTGTCTGTGAATTTCTGGCAGTGAGGAAGGAATAGAGTTTATTTGACTAAATAGCGAAAAATCATGATTTTATACTTCATAACTAAAAATTCAATTCTAATTTAAAATATCCGCCGAGGTGCACCTATTTGTGTCTTAAAATGCCTGTGTATCAAATTTTCTGGCCATACAACGCATAGATTTCCCGCTATAGAGAACACACACACATGGCATTAAGTCGATGTTTATTTTAGGGCTTTTCGGCAGGGGGGGGGGGTCGAATAAAATATTAGGGGATAGGTTTTCCAATTGCCCTATATAAATATATCTAAATGTTGTGTTACATAAATAGAAACTAGGGAAATATAAAATGTTCTCCGGGGGGAGGGGCTTCGCCCTCCGTAGGCATGCCTGAAAGAAACAGTGCATTAAGTCATAACGTTTGAAAAATATCGCATTATTTTCAAGGCCAGCAGCTTCACTATGTCACCGACAATTTTGCTTCAAAGCGGTTGCACTGATAATGAGAATTGGCTGAAGATGCTCATCTGTAAGTCTTGAACGATATTGATATTTATTAAAAAATATTTTACGGTTGTATTAGTGCGCCTCTGAGGACTGGCCGAGTTTACTACACAGAAAAACAATCGCAGCGCGAAATTCTTGCGTCAAACTATCAAAGCAGCCGTAATGCATTATAATATTATTAGAGACTTAATTTAAAAATAATTTTCTCTTGTGACAGAAATAAGTGCGTGTTCAATAAGTATCTGCAATCTATACCTATGTGTTCAATGTAGAGAAAACTGTTCGTGAAATTCGAGGATTACTAATTGGAGTCACGAGCAGCATCTATACATGCTCCGGGGGTTCACTCATAGCCCGCGGGCTGTATTTTTGACATGCCTGCTCTAGATCGACCTATAGTACACACTCAGGAACCTTTCCTTACAAAGTTATTTAGGATCTTAAGGAGTTTCCTTGGAACCCTGTATAGAACGAAACTAATTAGTCATAGATAAAAAGTCAATTTACTTTCAAAATTAGAATGCGCAAATAGTGTTTTTAATATTTAATACAACGGCCATAATACACAGAAACCCGATGAACTCATGACATTTAATTGCTTCATAAATAATAAACTGCTATTTTTCCAGCAAATAAACGTGTGTGAACATTTCTCATCGTAATTGCAAATTTTAGCAGATTTTAATATGCATGCCAAGCCGTAGTGATTATTCTAATTATCTTACCGAACTGATAAAAGTAAATCATTTACTCATTAGAAAAAAGTTATTTATTTCGGGGAATATCTATATAGTAAAGCATGTTTTTTCTTCACAGCCCTATCGTTTGCCCCCTGGTGATCTAGAAGATTAGTTCTTAAACGTTTTGGTCTCGCAAACCTTCACACTTAAAAATAAAACACAAACCGTTCAAGATGGCTGTAACTGATGACACCTGACCCCCTAAAATAAGACCTCATTTTATGGAAAACAGTACTATAACATTATGAATATCTTTATATAATATATTCTGTTACCTTTAAATAAAATATAACCGGAAAAAGTAAACAAATATGTCACGAAACAAATATTCATATGAATATCTTTATATAATATATTCTGCTAGCTTTAGACAAAATATAACAGAAACAAAAATAAACAAATATATCACGAAATAAATATTCACATGAATATCTTTATATGATATATTCTGATATTTTTAGATAAAATATAAATTTTTATTCCATCTTCCATTATACAACCTCAAACGACCTATCCTGTTAACAAAATTCAAGTTTCTATTGCACTAATAAGTGCATTTTCCAAACAGTCCACATTTCGAACGCAACACATTCTCCCCTCTTCAAGTTTCTAATTTAGAACAAATATATTTTTCAAAGAGTGCGTTATCGAATTGTTCGTCAGTGCGTCACATTTAAAATCTATTTCACTGAGAGCTGAGTATTTCTCATCTATTCGACTAATCGAACATTTCAGTGTTTGGCATCTCTAAATTTTACAAGTATTGCACACGTAATTTCCTTCATATTTTCAGTAAATTGTTTTCAAAATTCCAGTTCTGTACTTATTCCATGCAGTCCATATTTCGAACGTTTTAGTATAGAGCATCATCCTCTTCTATTCAAATTTCAATTTTCAGAAGAAATATTTTGCCAATGTGATTTATCGCATTATTAACCCTTGGGCAAAATTTTATGTTTAATTATTACTTAAAAGAAGGTATTTCTCAATTATTCTGCACACAAAACGCTTTGGTAAAGTAATACTTGTCACCCCCTAAACTAACATCTAATAACCCTAAAGTAATAAATATCGAATAAGTGAAATTATACACCCTCTTATCAAATGATCTACAGTTGAACCACGCTCGTAGTCTGTGTCATCCTGAAATATGTTTCGTTTATATTATACTAGCCGCCTTCGGCGATCAGCCTGTTCGCTACCCTTGAAAATTCAGACCGTGGCAAATTCTGACCGTCGCAAACTCGCTGACGCGACCTACCAGTAAGGTGTAAGGTAACTGTTTGGACGGCCAGGAAGTGCCACCCAATTTAGACCGGAACCCAGTGGGGGAGGAATCCACAGGGACCGTACCTCCTTCTCCTACCACCAACCTCTCGGAAGGACTTACGGTCCGACATGTTTAACGTGATCGTACTCCGCCTGAACACGGCGGCAGTTTTGGCAGTCGCGGGAATCGAACCCGGGCCTACCGAGTACAATTCCCGCGCACTAACCACTGGGTTACCGCGCCCTCCGCGACTATCTCCATAACCTTCTTTTATTCACCCAATTTAGACTGGAACCCAGTGGGAGAGTCATCCACAGGTACCGTACACTTCTTCCTTTACCACCAACCTCTCAGAATGACTTACGGACCCACATGTTTAACGTTATTGTACTCCGCCTGAACACGGCGGTAGTTTAGGCAGTGTCGGGAATCGAACCCAGGCCTACCGAGTGTAATTCCCTCACGCTAACTTCCCGCGCGCTAATTTAAATTTTATAATGACCATATGCTATTTAAAATATCCATAAAATTAAAATATCCATTTAAAATATCCATAAATTCAAATATCCATTTAAAATAACCATAAATTAATATATCCATTTAAAAAATCTATATCGTTCCATGTGAATCATCCATATCGTTCCACCAATCCATAAATATAATAATTTCAAATACATCACCACAATTCAATCCACCATAATTCAATCATTTATATTATTTAAAATATCCATAAATTAAAATATCCATTTAAAATATCATATAAATATATAATCATTTCACCCGATGTATCCAATACATATGCTAAGCTCTTAATTCCTTTAGAACCCGAAGCGCGGTCTCCATAGAGGCGGGGAAATGTCGGGCTAGTTTCGGTTTTTCGCCGAGAATTGGGCGAGAAATAAAAAATCCAGACGTCTTTAAAATTGCGATCTTTCGGGCAATTTTCCCTACTTCTTGACCAGATTGGACTTGTAAGAATGCCAGATCTTTGACCTTTCTAAAAATGTAAATTATTAGTCGAAATTATAAGTAGTTTTTCCAATGGGAGGATTTAACAAGAAAGTTCAATCATGCATAAAGCATTGATTATAAAACACTTTCCAACTGGAAATGTAATTTTACTTAAGCGTCTTTAAATTGTGATACATTCAACGCTGATATTTTTTTAAAATATCACAGTAATTGATTATATTTGAAAACTTCAAACTCCAAAAAAGACAATCAAAAAATACAATGCCAGTAACCATGGAGGTAAAAGTAAGGAGTTAAAACTTCACATTAAGAAAACGCCAATATCGCGTAAGACAATAATTTAGGTGGCGCTGGGATAAGCTGCATTTCATGAATTTCTACGGCGAAAGACCTAAAATATTTTTTAAACTGTCAGTTCTGTAAAAATAAATAATTAACGCAATGCAAGTTAGAACTGAAACAATAACGAATATTCCTACTCGTTCAAAATTATTTTACCTTTCAATTTATTTTTATCTCCATAGATTCTGTACTCTATCCTACTACTATGAAAAAATACTTGTTAATTATACACATAATTAGTTAACTCTTAATTTAAAACTAATCAAAAATACATATACTAAATACTACGTCTTTCTGTTGTGCCAATTAGCAATAGCAGCCACTTTACTAGCACTAGCGACACCTACAAATAATTCTCAAAACATTATGGCATTTTTAAGCATTTCTTCCATAGGAGTTTTATCTCCTTCTTTCTAACTCCATGTTAGTTACACTAAATGAACTTTATCCAAATAACGCCATTGTATAATAAATAGTCTGTCTCTATATGTAAAATCAATGAATATTTCATCATTTAAAGTAAAAAATATTGTAATTGCGTTGGCTCAGAATTTAGATAAACAGATAATACGTAAAAAAATCTGATGTGGGCAGCACATGACTTTCCTTATATAATGCAATGAATTTACTACTTTTACAGTAAAAAAAATAGATTATTTTTATAGTAGATATTTATATTCTTTCCAAGATATTGAATTTTCGTCAATGAGTCGTCATTGTCATTGATTTAGCGTCATTTTTATCCATTTGGCGAGTTTATCGTTATTTTAGCAACATTAAAAAAAGTCGCCAAGTTGGCGACATTCCACCAAATTCGTCGCCAAAATATCGCCAAGCGTTATGGATGGAGAAATAAGTTAATCTTGCAGCAAATAAATGACTATTGTCGTTCAAATACAAAAGTATTACTCAAAGTATCTTTTTTCATGAACGGAACGAGCTAAATCCACGAGAATGATGTCACCCAATTTATCGCATGGTATTACATATGAAAAGTGAACCTGTTTCTCAATAGGAAATATTTTTTTTTTATTTTATCTCTCGGGGAATATATCATTTGCTGTAGTTGCTGAAAAAGAGTCTGAGCAGCTAATAAATATTAAAATACGTTTAAAATGTAGATTAGAAAATAAATTTAATAACATTTAAAGTTTAAATACACTTTACAAACATTTGAAAAATAGGAATACTAAATAAATGCATGCCAACACGCCTTCCTTTGTCAAAAATCACACTTAAACATAAACATTTTTAATTTGTGCTAGAATTTCATTCAGAAATTGTAGAAAAGTAAAATATATAAATTTCTCGTTATATTAAAAGCTTGCTGGGTTTGCGGATGGCAAAATTATTTCTGATTGCAGCCCACAATTTGACAGTCCAGCAGAAGTGAAGAACTATTTTATGTAATATCTGTGGTACACAAAAGAAAAAGAAACTTAAAGTTGAACTTTTTGATAGATTATAATTATTCTATTATATTTTAACATGGCTGTAAATTCGTACATAGTGGACTTATTATTATTGTACATTGCTTTGTTTTGCCGCTATATAAAACCCTCCAATTATTTACCTTTTGCGTGAGTCCTGTAAAGGAATAATTAATTATTATAATACTAAATGGATCACACCATTTTAACTTTAACAATAACATTTATTAACACATAAAATACCTAATTACTTAATTTACAACACTTATTCATATTATTTATTATTTCGGAGGAGGGACTATGTGAGACCAGTATGAATAAAATTACTTAAACTGTGTCTACGACCTTTGATTATTGATGAACACATACCTTCAAATCTGTTTTTATTTAGCCCACCACTATATCTTAACATTTTTACAAAATTGCGCTCATTTGCGTCAAATTAACATTAGCGACAAACTCACTAACTCTACACAGCCTGATTAGAATCCTCGAATTCGAGAAAAGTGTTAGTCACCCATTTCTACTTTATAACGGTAATAATATAAAGCTAACGGTATCGATTCTATCTTTCGTACTATATGACCTACTTGGTTATGATTTTTGAAAATAACTTACTCATGGGCATGATAAAAAAAATAATTAAACTCATGGAAAGATATTTATTATAAAATATATCTCTTTTTTCTTTCTGAAGAATATAGCAAGAGTCAGAATTTAATTGAATTTGTTTTTCTCCCTATATTAAACAACTTTTATTTAACAAACTACCTAACATATTTTACTGAAATTTTTTTAATATATTTTATGGGATAATTTGAATATTTACTAAAAATTTAGAAGTAATTTGTGAATTTCAAATTCGCTTAAAAAATGTTTGAAACATTAGGTCCCATAGGATTCAATGTATTTCATTTTTTCAACCCGGGTTCAATCCAACACTAATTGGGTGATATTATTCATTTATATTCCCATAGGTCCCACAGCCCGTCTGAAAAACATACATACATAATAACATCATTTTGATAAAGTCATTTTTACGGCAGTTATCGTGCTAACGGAGAGACAGACAGACAGACAGAATGAATGAACAAAGTCATAACCACTTTTCAACTATGGTATAAAGTGTTAAAAATATGATGCGGGTGAGACATAACTGTCCCTATAACTCAAATTCCGAATCTCTTGCTTTCCTCATGATCTCTAATTTTTTTCGAACATAGAAATTCGTGACATAGATCGAAATTGTAATTTTAAAACAATTTTCTTTTACAGATGGCTATTTAGCGCTATTTAAAAGGGCACTAAATTAAAAAAAAAAAAGAAAGATCAATCATGCTTAAAGCATTGATTATGAAACACTTTCCAACTTCAATGCAATTTTATTTAAAAAAGTCGAAAATGCAATACATTCCTCGGTAATGTTTTAAAACTTATCACGATACTACATTGATTTATTATATTTGAAAACTTAAACCTTCATTGAAAAAAATGAACTTCATTCAAAAGACGGCATTGAAATATAAATTGCGTGGTTTAGATATCTCTAAAATGCAATACATTCCACGGTAATATTTTTAAATCTATCATAATACTACGATAATTTATTATATTTGAAAACTTCATCGAAAACAACTGAAATTAATTCAAATGACGTCATAGAAAAAATAACACGCCTGGATCTCTCTATAAAAGCAGGATTTCATTCATAACTTTCTCCATTTCATTCATCACAATACTATAATAATTTATTTTATTTAAAAATTAAGACCATGGAGCTACAATTCATAAACTTTATGCTTAAAACTTCATCGAAAAATATCGTCCTTCTGTTTATAAAATCAATTAATATTTCATTCATATCAGCCATGCAGACTCCATGGACTGAATTATTTTGTGTTAAAGAAATACAGTAATTCTAATACAACTCATTCTACATATTTTGCTGTTTACATTTTACATAGATGAAAAATAGGCTTAATTGTAGAAATAATCAAATTTGAATGAGAATTTAAACTCAAATATATTGTCATTGTGTTGCTTTAGTATGTAGATGCACAGAATTTAAGCAGAAATAAAGTAGTTTTAGGATGGATACAACACTCAATATGAATTAAAAAGAACTTTAAAAAATCACGAATTTGAAACAAGATGGATGCCATATCTCATTTTGAAGTGGGTCATGTGATCGTTTCATATCATGGTCACGTGATCGTTTCATATAAGATGTGTAATTATTATTTTAATTTTTATTTAAAAAACTACTGAATATATTTAGCTGAATTTTTTTTTATATATTTTATGGAACAATTTGACTATTACCTAAAATTTTCGACGCAATTTGTGAATTTTAAATCCGCTTAAAAAATGTTAGAAAAATTAGGTCCCATAGGGCTCAATGTATTTCATTTTTTCAACCCGGGTTCAATCCAAAACTAATTGTGTGATATTATTCATTTATATTCCCATAGGTCCTACAGACCGTTTGAACAACATACTAAAATTTCATTTTGATTAAGTCATTTTTACGGCAGTTATCGTGCTAACGGACAGACAGACAGACAGACAGACAGACAGACAGACAGACAGACAGAATGAACAAAGTCATAAACACTTTTCAACTTTGTTGTAAAGTGTTAAAAACGAAAGTTGGTTTTTTGAACAGAAAGTGACTTTTGCTTTGAATCTTTAAAAATTATTAGAAATCGAAATTGAGATATTTTTACTCGAAATTGTCTGCTCTTTCCGGTGTGTTCGATTTGTTTTTTTTCTGCGACGTTTGGATCGTGGAGAAAAATGGACAAAATGGGCAAAAAAACGGCTGAAATCGCATAAAACATTAAATAATAAAAAAAATAATTAAAATTTTAAAAATCGGTTTTCACGTGTCCCCTTCCCACCTCCTCGGGTTTTCGATTGTCAAATTTCGTAGCTCTCCGACGCGCGGTCGCTGAAAGTTTAGTGTATAAGACACACAGACATTGCCTTTTACTATATAGATCACATTTCGAACGTTTCTGTGCAGAGCATCCCCCCCCCTATTCATACACACACCATCACTAAATGCACATTTAAAAAAAAATCGATTTTTCTCAAGAGTTAAATCAGAATTTAATTCGAGCAGTCTACCATTACACTAAGTTTGAAGTCCCTATTTCACCGGAAATAATTTTTTCCTATCATTTCACCTTTCGTATATTTTGGTCTCAAAAAAGAAAGAAAAAGTCTCAAACCTCCCATATTTTTATCCGAAATAGCCTAATCATTTCACTGTCGCACATTCCTTTAACTCCCCCCCCCAAAAAAAGAAAATACTCTCTTATATTCCTGTAATTCACCAACGAAATCATTAAAAACTAAAATCAAAAGGAAACCCGGAACTCAATTATAAAATTGTTGATGCTGCGAGAAGTGCTCTGTTTATTGACTTTACAGAACCATGTTTCTCCGCTCCGAATGGAGAAATAATTCATTGGATTCTCCTTGTGCCAAGGTCAAACATCTCTAAAATACATTTAAGTTGCTTCCACGGGCATTTAACGCCATTTAGTAGACAAATAAATTCAAATGAAAACGTTCCACGTAGAAACACCAATACGTGCCACTCGGCGTTTAGGGTAAAGTTCTCTCCGGCACCAGCGAGTGCCGAACGTCCTTGAATGCAAGCTCGCAGCTGGCACGCGGGCGTGCCAACCGTCGCGAAAGGGGTATGGAACACAATGATGCGACTGCGATGAGAGCAGTGAAGTGAAGAGAACCGGGCGAGTCGCAAATCAGGCAGTGAACGACGAAATGTTACGTCAGCACGGGCGGATAGGCACATCATCCGCATGGCAGTGATGGACCGTACAGCTTCATCTCCACAATTGACAGAACGTGAGAGCACTGCGACAGATGTGTCGTTATCTGTTCCAACAATTCTTCGGAGTCTGATGCATCGTAATCTGCGTGCAAAAATACCTTTGTACAGGATTTCCCTGGCGTAAAATCATCGATGCCTGCGGCTACAATGGGTTCATCATCGTAGATACTGGCGTTCTCATTGGCAACACGTCGACTTTTCAAATGAAACCTCCTTTGATTTGAGGTACAGTGATGGCCGCATCCACGTTAGAAGCTATAGTGGTGAACGATACCTTCCGTTGTGAGTTATACAACTTCATACTGGACAAACGACAAGCCTGATGATCTGGCCCCATGGGGTAACTTGGACGATCAAAGCTGCTAGGAATTGTGGGAAATCTCAAAAGCAACCGATACATCAGAGAAGTTCTGGAGCTCGAAGTCGTATCCTTCCTTCAACGCATTCCTGGAGCTGTATTTTAACAGGACAATGCCGTCCACATGTTGCTAGAAATGTTCAAGACTTCTTTTCAGCACAAGATCCTTCCTTGGACTGTCTATTCACTGGATATGTTGAACATGTTTGGGATTTCGTCAGCTCGCTCGTGACGCTCGCCCCGTAGCTAATACAGCTGAACTTTGGGTTCGGATAGAAGCAATCTTTAATGTTCTTCTTCAGGTACAAATTCAAAATCTGTTTGATTCGATGTCATGTCGTATAGTAGTACTTATTGCAGCGCGTGGTGTCTTCACCAAATACAGATTTTCGTCATGTAACATTGTTTTCTGCTTTGTAAATGTATTCGTTTATTTGCACCAATACAGATCGTTTGTGGTACTGTAAATATAAATTTCATTCAATTCTGATTATTTCATCATGGTGATGCAATTCTTTTAAATATGAGTATACATAAACATTATTGATACATGTTATAATTAAATTTTGTAGATATTTTATAAATAATGGTCATTTTGAATAATTGAACAAACAATTGTCAAAATTTTCAATTTGTTTAGTTACCTATAGGAAGGAGGGCAGACGCAAATCTAACCGGGGATCCTAGGCTAAAGTAAACAGACCCCTTTATAATTTCTAAGGGGAATTTTTACTTTCTCATATGTGTAGTATTGAAAAAGCTTTCTGTTTACGAAAATTTTCGATTTCGATATTTTGATGTCAATTGATATTTTAAACCTCCTAAACACGCTTTGACTATTTTTGGATTAATGTCCGTCTGTCCGTCTGTAGTCGATTTCTTGTGTGTAAGATAGCCGATACAAATATAAATGGATTTTGACGAAACTTTATATCCCGCTTTGTTATAAAAAAAAAACTAGAACTGGATAGAACGTTTTTAAATTCGATCGAAATCTTCGAAATTTATTTGAAATTTTATATAACATGTCACGATAGAACGAAGTTTGACATAAACATGCATAAAAGGTTTGTTTATGGCTCATTTATCACGAGACTTTATAGTTTCAATCATTGTTGTAAAAAATAGCCGCGATACAATTTTTACTCTTTACAACATGGTTGAAAAGTGTTTAAGATTTGTTTATTCTGTCTGTCTGTCTGTCCGTCAGCACGATAACTGCCTTAAAAATGACTTTATAAAAATGAAATTTTCGTATGTTGTTCAGACGGTCTGTGAGACCTTTAGGAATATAAATTAATAGTATCCCCCAATTTGTTTTGGATTGAACCCGGATTGAAAAAATTAAATGCATTGAACCCTACGGGACCTAATTTTTCAAACATTTTTTAAGCGGATTTAAAATTCACAAACTACTTCGAAAGTTTTAGGAAATATTCAAATTATCCCATAAAATATATAAAAAATTTTCAGAAAAATATATTCAGTAGTTTTTTAAATAAAAATGAAAATAATAATTTCACCCATTATATGAAAAATCATGTGACCCACTTCAAAATAAAATATGGCATCCGTCTTGTGTCAAAATCGTGACTTTTAACGTTCTTTTTAATTCATATTTAGTGTTGTTTCCGTTATAAAACCGCTTTATTTTTGCTTAACTTTTGTGCATCTACATACTGAAACAACGCAATTACAATATATTTGAGTTTAAATGATCATCAAACATTGATTATTTCTACAACGAAGCCTAATTTTCACTAATGGAGAATGTAAATACCAAGAGATGTAGAATGAGTTGTATAAGAATTGCTGCATGTTTTTAACGCCAAATTATTTAGCTCATGGAGTCTGCAATATAGCTGAAATGAATGGAACATTAATTGATTTTACACAGAGAAGAAAATGATTTTTTCGATGAAGTTTTAAGCATAAAGTTAAATTACTTGTACCTGCATGGTTTTTAATTTTTAAATGAAATAAATTATAGTACTGTTATGAATGAAAGGAATGGAAAATGTTTATAAATGAAATGCTGCTTTTATAGAGAGTGCCAGGCGATTTATATTTCGATGATTCATTTGAATAAAGTTTATTTGTTTTCGATGAAGTTTTCAAATATAATAAATTATTTTATTATTATGATAATTTTAAAAATATTTCCGAGGAATGTATCGCATTTTAGAGATGTTTAAATAAAATTGCATTGTAGTTGGAAAGTGTTTTATAATCAATGCTTTATGCATGATTATAAATGTACACCCCAGTTAATTAAATAAGAAAATACATCTAAATGAAGCATTACGATTCTTTTATAAATAATAAAAGAATATAAGGACATGTAGTATAACAATATGAATATAACTCAAGCCGGACACATTCTCGTTTTAAAATAACTTTTGTTCAACAGTGTTATAAATTATAACTAGAACTTGGATTTATAGACACTAAAAATATCAAAATAGGCCGGCAAAATAGGTACTATAAAGGTAAAATAGGCACTTGAAATATGTATTTATAATAGGAATTAAAAAGATAAAATAAGTAGTTAAAATACATCTGATGTGAGCAGCACAGAACTTTCTCTACAGACTCAAGTTCATTTTCTCTTTCTTTCTTTCATAATTCATTAAATTGAGTTTGATTGCACAAAATAGCACGAAAAATTATTTAAAATTGCACTGACTTTACTATTTTAATTCAATTTTTGTTTTTATGTGGCGACTGGATATATTTTCAAAGGAAAAGTGGCAAAGGTGCGAAAATACTAAAATATCTCGAGAGCGGTTTATTTTAGAATTATAGGGCTGGTCTTCTTCTTTCCATCGTGAAATATGACTCATCATATAAGTATTTAATTGATACATATTAGAATATTTGGTCATTTATTTTGAACTTTTACGATTGTTACGGGCTATTTCGGGAAAATATACAACTTTTTTTTACGAATCATACAAAATCTAATCACCACTATAGGGTAAATTGCAAGTCACTTATCTACCATATGTTGCAAATTTGGTCAGTCAGTTCTTCAGCAAGAATGGGTATACACATTCCACATACAGACAGACATACAAACACACATACAGACACCACACTAAAATAATAATTCCGTATTCTGGAATGTTTGAAACGAATGAATCCGTCGAAAACTCGAGTTGAGATTTTCAACAAGAATCCAATACTTTTCCTGTACAGAACCATGTATTGTAAAGAAAGTACTATACATTACAATGCTGTGTTTAGAGAGAAGAAAATGAATAATGGTTCTTATACGAAGTTTAGTTAAAGTGGGTACATTCAATTTTAGAGAGTAATTTCGCAAAAAAAAAAAAAAAAAAAAAAAAAAAATCCTCCTTTTTTTCCCCTTAGAGACGGGTTCGATACCCGTAGCCCAATATTATCTCTGTGTCTATGTAGAGTATAGACACGTTGAATTTTCAAGACCGAAAGTCTATCTGAGAGGTGATGGGTTAGGGGAACGATGAGACTGCTCCTGTGTATGTCAACTCCATTAAATTGGGTGACATTTTTCTAGCCATCCAAACAGTTGCAATTATTTTTAATTTTTTTGTTCATCCTTCGTACAGTCATACGAATTTTCGGAAAAAGCGGATGCCACATCTCCAGGAATGGAAATTGAAATCCTTAGCGAAGCACCTAACCCCTTCAGACTTTGATGCTGAATACATATCAGTCATTATCTAAGGTCTATATATAGCAGATACTGAAAAATACTTACTTCAAAAAAATTTATTAAATACCACACCAGGCCAAAGTTTTAGCTCCCCCCCCCCTTCTCACACACGCACCAAAAATAAAATATTATGTAAACAGCACAGGATTTTTCCTACAGACACAACTTAATTTCCTCTTTCTTTGTTTAATAACTCATTAATTTAAGTTGAATTCGACTAAATAATCCTCATAATTATTTGAAATTACGCAGAAATTTAAATCAGATTTCGTTTTCATTTCGTAACGGGACGTATTCTCAAAACCGGCGTAGCAACATTGCGAAAAACTTAAATATCTCGAGAACGGCTAGTGTAATAGAGTTGATCTCATTATTTTTACAATCAAAAATTACATATAAAAAAGCATTTTATGGATACATCTGAGCATACTTAGTCTTTCACTTTTAATTTGACGATTTTCATGGCCATTTCGCAAAAACAGCAGGTTCTTTTTTCCGAATGGTACCAAAATCTAATCAGCACCAGGGTGACTAACAAGTGACACATATACCAAATTTTCGCGAAAATTAGTCGAACAGTTATTTAGCAAGAGTGGATACAGACAATTTTTGCGAGATATTTCTGAAAAAAAGGCACGTTCTTTTATTCCGCACCGTACCGGAGACTGAATAACACCAGAGTCACACACAAGTGACTTACACGTGACACAAATTCAGGGCAAAGTTTTAGCTCCCCCCCCCCCCCCCCCCACAAAAAAAAATCTGATGTGGTCAGCACATGACTTTCCCTACAGACTAAAATTTATTGTCAACTTATTTATATATTTCATTAAATAGAATTTTATTGCAGGAAAATAAGACACAAATTATTTCAAATATCATTGAATTTGCACCTTTAATTCTATTTTCGTAACCATTAGTTATCTGCACGTATTTTCAAAGGCGTAGTAGCAAAAATGCGAAAAATGTAAAATATCTCTAAATCGGCTAATCCTAGATTAACCTTTTGCTTACGGGTGAAACAGCGTTAATCCCTAACGAAGAACCTCTTAAAAAGACAGGTATTTAACATATCATATCCCAAACAGTTCAATCCCCCTTCGCAGGCATTGGCGTCCATGGACGCCAATGTCTGCGAAGAATTTAAGAGGTTTTAGAAGAGGTTAGAGGTTCAGAGAGCTAGATTTGAATAGTAGACAGGGTTATTCAGAACTCTTTATGAAGTTTAACGGGAGCACTGCTTGATTAAGGTACGGGCGGCCTGCCCCACCCCCCTAATTGTTAAGTTCCCCGTGCGTGGGAGTGGCCTCAGCAGGTAGAAAAACTCTGGAAAAGGGGTCGGCTCCGTAATTGTGAAAATCTATGCTCATTCAAGAAATCTAAGACATAATTTGCTCAAAAATTTTATAATTAATTATTCAACAGATGGGTTTATGAAGGTATTTATTTTTCTAGAGTAGTCTGTAATGTAATTAGGAGCTGCTATTAAAATAAAAACGTTGGATGACACATGCACTTTTAATAACGTAATATATAAATAGGGCAGATTTTAAACGCACGAAAAGTATATATATATTTTTTAAATTTCATTAAAAAGCACTATAATCGTATGGATTCAGTTCAAAGTTTGTTTAAATGGTCATTTTTTTTTATCTTTCCGGTGGTGTCAAGACAGAAACGTTGTGGTGGTATTTTAGGCCGCTAAAGACCGCATTTGTGAAAAAATCGCCCAAAATCTTTATAAATCAGGCTAAAACATAAAATAACTAAAAAATTTATTTCGAAATTAAAAAACAAAAAATCCCACCAAGGTTCAAATATTCGGGTCCTGGTGTACCTATGTACAGAATTTCATGGCCATACGCCGTTTAGATTTCCCACTACAGACTGTACGCTCTCGCACACACATTTTCCTTAATTATGTAAGTTTGTAGAAAATTCAAATAAGATGCGTTATAAATCGAAGTAATAGAGTTTAACATTTTTTCGACTATGAAAATTAAGAATATTATTACGGCATATAATATTTATGCAAATTTGATCACTTACGTTACAGAACATTTTATAAAACATTTATTTATTTAAAAATAAAACATAATAATTCGTGAATTTATTTAATTATGTTGGTTTTGAGGTTAAATATTAAAGAATTAGACTTATGGTGACAAAATAATGGCTAGACATGAATTTCTATAGATACATTTCTCCAGAAATGGAGCCATAAAATGAGAACGCCGTTTCCAATATCTAGCCAAAGTTCTCTGAAAATAACAATCCAAATTATTCGTCTACTTCTTACGTATATTAATTGCTGCGGCTAAATCATTAGAATCAGCACAGCTTACTAAATATTATAATGACTTTAATTTGACATGCTATTCATAAAACGAAATAATACATTATATATAACATAATTTTCAAATATTAGTGGTATATATGTACGGTAAGCAAATAAATAAATAAATAATAAACAAATAGTAAAACAAAATAATAAATAAACAAAATTTCACTTTAAATTATTGTATATATATATATATATATATATATATATATATATATATATATATATATATATATATATACTTTGAAATGGTAGTGCCATTATGAAATTCGCATCGAAAAGTTTTTTTTATCGTGCATAATATCAAATTCAATTCACTCAAAAATTTCTCAAATAAAGTGAAATAATGAAATTTTAAACATGGAAATTAAATGGTATTAACTTATATTAAACATTATTAACTTTTATTTGCTCTATAACATTGCCATATTGATTTTTGGCTTTAACTGGTAGGCGATTTCGAGAGGAAACTTGACGTCATTCTGTCACAGTCGTGGAAAATATTTTTTAAAAGATAAGACATTTTAATTAACTCTTTATATAGACACTGTCAATTATGGATGTGCTACGGAGGGGGAAGGTGGTGATTTATCGGCTTCTATCTATATATGACTGCTAAATAGACTGCTAGATATGACTGCTAAAAACGTATCTGGTAAAAATGTCACCGATAAAAAGTGACAGTTAACAATGTGATTGCCTATTGTGATGTATCCACTGGTAGATAATGGTTAAAACATAGTTTAAAAATAATAACATTAAACTTATAAAGGAGTATTTCTTTCGTAACCAAGGGTTAACTGTATCGTATAACATACACGCCAATGTGGGGTACATATAAGTCTTGTCGAAGCACATAGTGTACAATAGTGGCAATGCACACTTTATTTTTAATGGTACTATTAAACATATTTTTTTAATCCTTTTCATACATTTTTTGTACAGTCATACGAATTTTTTGGAAAAAACTGAAGTGACATCTCCATAAACGGAAATGGAAAACCTTAGTGAACTCCCCTTCTGAAATTCGATAGTGAATTCATATCAGTCATCATAGGAGATTTATTTATAGGTAATTTTGAAAAAAAAAACATATATGTTTCAAGTAAAACAAAAAGTAATTTGAACCAAAAATGAATACGGAAATCTTTAGTGAACCTTCTTATCACCTCCGGAATGTGATGCTGAATCTAAATCAGTCATAACCTGAACTCTATCTACAGCAGATAATGTCTATAACTAAAGCATATCTTGTGTTTTACAAGTCATACAAACTAGCAGCGATTATTTCAAAGAACTAAGTGTATAAATGAAATCACTAAAAGTGTTGTAAAAATAACTGTAAAGTAAAATGTTTGTTAAAAAATCAGCGGTGACTCAATTTCGGTGGAGTCGAAATAGGTTTGCAATTTTTTGTAATCTTATACTGTGTGAGCCGATTAGATAATGTTATTAGTTTTGGGCTTTATCAAGGGCTGCACATGGTTGCCACCGAAAAACTTTACTTATTACCTGCTATGAAAATAATAAATTTATGTTATGAATAAAAATAATCTGAATATAAATGCATTTATGCTCTGAATAAGAAGTTCATGAAATTTTGTGGGTGGCCTTGGAGTAGCCCCACTTAAAATTTAATCCATGTTTCGAGTTTCTAGGAGAAAGGGTTATCGAAATATTAATTAAAAACGCATGGTTAAACCTTCCATAGACATGGCATTATACACACGATATTTTTTCCCGTAAATTTATTTGAAGAAAATTAAATCATTTCGCTTAGCAACGGATTTAAATATAATGTGTTTATACGGCAGACGATTTTTATTAAATCTTTTGCGATTTAAATAATAAGGAAATGTATATAAAATAAATATTTTCGAAGTTGCATTTTTGATTGGATTATATCAATTACGGTAAGATTACTGGGATTATCGATATTTTCAATTTATTACGTCATCTGTTTCATTTTGGTAGAAATGGTTGAAATTCATGTATTGTAGTATGTGTAATTTTTTACTAATACATTAGTATATTGTCTAGTTTTCGGGAATATAAGTAGTACGGGTAGATCTTCCAATACGATTTTAGCGCTTTTATTTTAGCATATATTGATTCAAATTTCATAGTTTTCTTAAATTTCTTTACAAACTTGAACCTGGTGGTTTTATTCTTCAGATCTGCCTGTGAAGATAATTTTGTATAGCAAGAACAGAAATTCTTAAACTTTTTTTATAAGCATTAGTTTAAATATTTAAATAGAATTCTTTGAATAACAATGCCATATAGAATATGATAGGAATTCCACAAAGTTGTGAATTTTAAGTTTTTTATATTATATATTCTGTATAAAGAACTGGTGTACTGCTAGTATATTATAAATCAACACTATTTCAATGTCTTCAGAGAACGCCGAATTTCAAAAAATGGGCATAGTGAAATGTGGGCTGGGACATAAACACTATTGATAGATGTCCGGACTAACAATTAAATCTTCTGAATATTTTCCAAAATAATGCTTATTTTCTATAAATAAACACATAATTATCAGGTTTATGAATTTGTTTAGTTTCTTATAGAACGGCAACCATTATCTGGACTACTAGTTTAAAGTAAAGTACAAAGCCCCCTTTACAAGTATTAGGGGGTGGGTGGTTAAATAAGAAATGCATCTAGACGAACATTTCAATTCTTTTATAAATAATAAAAATTTACAAATACGTGTAGCATATTAATATGAAGATAATTCAAGCTGTACAGATTCAAGTTTTAAAATGACTTTTTTAACATAAAAAAAATCCTCCCACTGCGCATCAATCCGGTCCCCCCGTCGTTTCAAAATGTATCATTAGACTCGTAATAATTGCTGCTATAAAGAATGGGTAACTAATTTGCATAAAGTTTTGTTCTTCGTATTAAACTTTGCCCAAACTTTTTTTTTTTAAGGGGACAACATCATCTTTTGATAGTAGATCCTGATTCTACAAGTTCGATAAAAAAGATAAAAAGACCAGATAAAAAAAATCCATAATTTAAGGTGAATGACAAATTTAAAAGTAGAATAGATCAATATGTTCTATGTTGATTTTTTATTTTATAACTTTTACTTTACGTCTAATATATTACAAGTTCTTCCTTAAAAAATTAATTTTAAATTTCGAATTTCATTCAAAAGTCGAAATAAACAACCACAAGAATGATCAATCTTGCATAAAGCATTGATTATGAAACACTTTCTAGCTGAAATGCCATTCTATTTAAACATCTCTAAAATGCGATACATTCAGCGGTGAGATGTTTTAATTATCACAAAACTACAATCGTTTATTTTACTTGAAAACTAAAAACTTCATCTAAAAAATGAACTGTATTCAAATGACTTCATCAAAAAATAAATCGTTTTGCTCTCTATGTAAAAGCTGTGAATATGTTCATTCATACACTTTTATTCCAGACTCCAGAGTTGAATAATTTTGTTTGAAAAAAAAATAGCAATTCTTATACAACTCATCTTACAATCACTTGTTTACATTCTGCATCCATTAAAATTAGGCTTTGTTGTAGCAATAATCAAAGTTTGATGATCATTAATACTCAAAAATATTGTAATTGTGTTGGTGCAGAATATAGACGCACAGAAAATACGTTAAAATAAAGCGGTCTTAGAACGAATGCAACACTAAATATAAATTTAAAAGGACTTTAAAAATCACTATTTAAAATTCATTCATTCACTGGAAATAAAGGTGGATGCCACATTTTATTTTTGAAGTGTGTCACGTGATCTCTTCATATCTCATACGTGTTTCATTATTATTACTATTTTTTTTTTTAAACTACCAAATATATTTTGCTGAAATGTTTTTATACATGTTATGGGATAATTTTAATATTCCCTAAAATTTTCGAAGCAATTTGTGAATTTTAACTTTGCTTAAAAAATGTTTGAAAAATTATGTCCCATAGGGTTCAATGTATTTTATTTTTTCACACTAAGTTCAATTCAAAACTTATTAGGTCATATTATTCATTTGCATTCTCGTATGTCCCACAGACCTTCTCAACAACATACTAAAATTTCATTTTGATAAAATAATTTTTACAGCAGTTATCGTGCGAACTGACAGGCAGACAGACAGAACGAACAAAGTCATAAACACTTTTTATCTATGTTGAAAAGTGTTAACAAAGGGTGAAATTTCAAATTTAACTAAATGCATATATTTATTCAGTGTGAAGAATGCATTTAGAGAAAATGTAGGTAAGGACTAAATTTACATTCTTGGGTTTTTGTATGGTGTACAAATATATTTGGGCTATCTCATTGAAAATAGAAATAATGATATACATTTTCAATTACTTTCAAATTGCGAATTTCATCTAGAAGGTATTACAATGAGTACGAAGAACATTTTTTATGCAAATTTTAATATATGTTCATGACATTAATGAATGAAAAGGACGGTAACACATTTAAAGTGATATTTAAAGTGTTTAATATCAATGAATACATTAAAAAGTATGGTATGTAGTAATGAACAAACATTATCTATTTGGGAATGTTTGTGTTTGAAATAATATTTTGAAATAATAAAAAATATATGACATTCTTATTTTCTTAAATATTTAATAATGAACATAAATATGTGATATTTTATTACATTTAAATTTATTAATAAACAGATTTTCATAATTAAAAATAGTTTGTTGAATTTTTTAGGTTACATGGAGTAAGATCTAAAACAATTACAATAGGCCTACAACATTGGACATTTTTATATAAGGATATTTTTAAGGGAAAATGCACTAAAACAAGAAAGATAAATTATGCATAAAGCATTGATTATGAAACACTTTCCAACTGAAATGCAATTTTATTTAAACATATCTAAAATGCTATACATTCAGAGGTGATATTTTTAAAATGATCACAATACTACTATAATTTATTGTATTTGAAAACTTCATTTATTGTATTTGAATTCAATTTAATTTATTTGAATTCAATTTATTTTATTTGAATTCAATTTATTTTTTTTTTATTTTCAATTTATTGTATTTGAAACGTGTTCTTCGAAAACAAATGAACTGTATTCAAATAACGTCTTCGAAATATAAATCGCTTGGCTCTCTGTATAAAAGCAATGAATATTTCATTCATTAACTTTTTCCTTTCCTTTCATTCAGCAGCGATATTTTTCAAATTATCACAATTCTACAATAATTTATTTTACTTAAAATCGTAAAACCATGGAGATAAAATTACTTTCTAACTCCATGCTTAAGACTTTATATCAAAATTATTTAATTACCACAGTTTTAATTATCACAGAACTCAATAATTTATTTTAGTCGAATATTTGATTCATACATTTTTATTCCAGACTCCAGAGTTAAATAATTTTGCGTGAAAAAAATTCAGTAATTCTTATACAACTCATCTTACAATTACTTGTCTACGTTCTTGTAAATTGTCATAGTACTACAATTATTTATTTTACTTGGAAACCTAAATCCATGGGGGTAAATATAATTTTTAACTCCATACTTATTCATCGGAAAAGAAAATGCGATAAAATCCTCTGCTACTCTAGGTAAAATCAATGAATATTTCATTCATACCACCTATATTCCAGACTCCAGAGCTAAATAATTTTTCATTAAAAAAATCACCAACTCTTATACAGCTCATCTTACAGCTTGATTTGTTTACATTCTGCATACGTTAAAATTAGGCTTCGTTGTAGAAATAATCAAAGTTTGATGATCATTTAAACTCAAAAATATTGTAATTGCGTTGGAGCAAAATATAGATGTACAGAAAAAAAATTTAAATTAAAGTGGTTTTAGGGCGGATGCAGCATTAAATCTAAATTTAAACGAACTTTAAAATTCACTCTGGGAAAAAAGATTGATGCATTATTTTATTTTGAAGTGGGTGGTGTGGATATTCAAATTATATGGGTGTAATTATTATTTAAATTTTTATTTACAAAAACCACCGAACATATTTTACTGAAATTTTTTTTTTATATATTCTATGGGATAATTTGAATATTTCCTAACCTTTCATTTCATATATTTTCCCTTTCATTTTTTCAACCCGTGTTCAATCCAAAACAAATTGGGTGATATTATTCATTTACATTCCCATATGTCCCACAGACCGTCTTAACAACATACTTAAATTTCATTTTGATAAAGTCATTTTTACGGCAGTTATCGTGCGAACGGACAGACAAACAGACAGACAGTTAGAATGAACAAAGTCATAAGCACTTTTCAACTGTGTTGTAAAGTGTTATAAAGTACAACATTCGGATTTGCTACGTCATATTAAACATTTATTTTGAAAAAACTGAAGTTTTCTGGATGATGATTTTTTTTTTTTAGTACTACCGTAGATTCTATGCCCCGACGTATCTAAGAAGTTAATGACTGCAATTGCCACCTTATTGAGTTATACTGTTAAGTGTATATACAGTCAACCCGTTTAAGGTACTGTCATAATGCGGTTTCCGTATGACGCGGAGCAAAAATTGCGACAGTCCTCCCAGGACGCAGTACTCATAAAACGCGGTTTCCATATAACACGGTAGTCTTATAACACGGTTTCTCTATAATATAACTCAATTAGCTTAAGCTGTCTCCCTATAGCATGAATTTTTCTATTACACTTTTACGATTGAAATGAATGGGAAATTCCTCTGCTTTTTCATCCACGTTCATCACCATTTTTCAATTTAAGTTATCAGGGAAATCCCCTGTAAAAAAAATTAATACATTCATCTCAATTGCATTATCAGACGAAAATATGGAAAAGGAATAGTTGAAAAGGCGACTGGCTTTGGGTAAACAATTAGAAAATTACTTTATTGAAAACGATCCTTCAACAATGCGAAGTGCAAAGTTTAAAAAATAATTACAAAATTGCTTAGCCTTATAGAGAGATTTTGGTAGAATTACAAAATTAAACTATATTTGGAAATGAAGATATGCAAAGTGAAAAGGACATTAAAAGAAAACATTAGGTCACCAATATTTGCCAGTGATGATGAATGTTAATAGGATTTTTGTTGGAAAAAAGTTATTCAGTTTATTTCACATTGTTCTTTTAATATTTCATATGAAGTCTTAAACTCAATGAAAGTAATTCGAAATATATAAACATATATTTATTGCCTTTTGTATTTATAAACTTATATTTTATAACCGTATCCATCATAATATGGTGCTGTGCAGTTTTATATAACGTAGAACGAATCAGCCTGATAAAGAGGTACTAATTGTTCTGTTTTGTACTAATTCTGACTTTCTTATAACGCGATTTCCATACAACACGGTATGCGGTTTCCATATAGTAAGGTACGAATTAATCTAATTTGCACTAATCCGAGTTTCTTACAAATTAATCGCGTTAAGGGTGAGCGTCAGTAAATTTTCTGTCCTATCCGCGCTTTGTTAACTTTCGCGGCACACATATTTCGCCGAAATTCTGCTCAAACAGTTGCGAAATGTTTTCTGATAGATAAAATGCTATGCTTAGATTATATTAAAACTAAATTCAATACCCAATAAAACATAGAATATATGTTTTATTTTAATTTAAAATAATTTTGGTGCTGCCATCTGTTGTCGTAATTTAATTCATACCGACTATTTTTATTTTTTAATGAACATTTTTAAATGTCTATTCCTTCTAATACGCTATTAAATACAACAACAGATCATATATAATGCCATAATCACGGAAACGTAATTGAACTTGGACTTGAAGACAAAGGAACTTAAAGACAAAACTGCAGTCCTCCGTGATGTACATTCAGATACCTTATCAAATTTATAGAATAATAAATTACCTATCCGTGATTGTGGCATATTATATATGATCTGTTGTTGTATTTAACACTGTATTAGAAGGAATAGATATTTAAAAATGTTCATTAAAAAATAAAAATAATAGGTATGAATGAAATTACGACTACAGATGGCAGCACCAAAAATATTTTGGATTAAAATAAAAAATATATTATATGTTTTTTGGGGCATTAAATTTAGTTTTAATATAATCTAAGCATTGCATTTTATCTTTAAAAAAATATTTCGCAATTGTTTGAGCAGAATTTCGGCGAAATATGTGTGCCGCGAAAGTTAACAAAGCGCGGATAGGGCAGAAAATTTACTGACGCTCACCCTTAAAGGAGGATTGACTGTATTAACGATTATAGTAAGTTGTATCAAGTTAAATAATATTGAGCTTTTTTGCATATATTAATAAGTATTTTAAGTTTCGCCTTTTAGTTAACTCCCCAATTAAAACTAACTTTCCCCTAAAATAAAACAAATTGTGTGAAGCACAAAAAATATGTGTTAATGTCGCTTAATTCGCTTCGGTTTGAATGATAATCATCTGTACGCTAGAAAAAGAAAATTTTATTATCAAAACAACATTATAACTATAGCAATGATGTTTTTATTTTCAAAAATTTATACGTAAACGGGTATTCATTCGAATATTTGATTCCATATTTCGAATATTTCATAGGGCAGTAGTAAAGCCACAGAGATTGCACACAGAGGATCGAGTTCGGTTCGCTGCTCTGCCCCACATGTCCACGTGATAGCGCAGAGTACGGTCACGTTAAATATGAGGATCTAAACGTCCTTCCCAGAGGTTGATGGTAGAGAAAGGAGGGTACGGTCCCTGCAGATACCGCCCCCACTGGGTTACGGTCTAAATTGTTTGTCGCTGTTACGGTCGTCCCCACAGATATCTTATACTTTTGGGTAAGTCGGACGGCTTGGATCAAAAGAATTAAAGAATAGGACTCGAGTATTCACTGTTTGCAATAATATTACAAATATTTTTTGTAGCATTTCATTTGTACGTGAGATATTGCGTTCATACACTCAATGACACTCACTAACTAGTATAGAAGATAAGCAGTTTCTTTATTATAGAAAGCGTACCCCAGGGGGTACATCAGTTGAAACGAGGTGATACGCCAAGAAAATTTAATATTTTTGTATTACTTTTTTCGAAAACAAGTTTTATAATGACAAGAAATGAAATAGAAAATTAATTAAAGTATAACAAACGTTAACAAGTTTTTTTAAATTCCGATCATGGATACAAAAATATGTATTATTATTATTTGAATTTTACGTTAATAGAACGTCTGTTTAGAATACAAAAAGCATTCTTGCGATATTCTAATGCAGAGCCTCCATATTAGAACCAACACCTGCTTAGAACTCCCCACCCTCCCCACAAAGAAAAAAAATCGTATCTGTATTTACTATAGGGGCATTCAGTCAAAAAAGTTTGCAGATCACTAGTGTTCTGCAAATTATTGGTTCATATAGAAAATAATTCCACGGAAAGAATAAAAGTGGAAGCAATTCCTGTTCTTGTCCTTCAACTTATTAATTATTCAGTCTGAGTTAATATGACCATACCTCACAGACAGACACACACACACACACACACACAATCACACACACAAAGGCACATACACACGTAGGGACGGACATTATATAAAATAATGTTCTAAATATGTTAAAAAAGTCTTAAAACGTGCTTATCTGTAAAAATCTTGAATTCGAAAAATTTCATGAAAACAACTCTTTATTCAATGAGAAATTATAAAAAATATATATATTATTTGTATTATAAAATATATTTAAAAAAAATTTTAAAATGTAAAATAATATGAAAATTTATAAAACGTTTATTTTCTCTCATTCAGTATGAATAAGTCAAGAGTTTGACGCCTAATTGGAAATAGGTGTTAACGAGACTGATAATCTGCGGTGGTGGCGCCATCTACCTTGAAGATTTGAATGAGAGAAAGATTATGTAAATGAAACTAAGAAATTGAGTAGAAAAATGCAGGTTCGATATCATGCTGTTAGTTTTATTGCACTGAAGAAATGAAACAGAAGCCTCTTCGAAACGATCGTTTACTTTTTATCATTTAATCAAAACTGCAGTTTGCGGAGCGGGTTCTTTACTGTTAAACTCTGCATATCCTCCATCCATTTCACATACGAAAATGAACTGATGCTAAGTCTTCCAAGTGCAATACCATCTCCTCTAATACACAGAAGCCGAATGGAGAGCAACAGGAAATGAAGCGTCGATTAACTTTCATTTTGTCGAGAGTTGGTGCAGCTGGTCACGAACAATGGGAGGAATTAATCTTCTTTAGAAGAAGAAGTACGCCGGTGTTGGTGTGATCGTACACTGTAAAGAAATTCCTGGATAAATTTCTTTATTCTTACAAGTGAGAAGTTGGTTGTTTCCTAAGAGGAAACACAAAGATTCTCGAAAAAGGAAACATCTTAAGGCGTTTTAGCATGGGCTTTCAATGCAGACCGGATAGGGCTTTCAATGCAGGGACAAGTTCATGTGTGCAGCACATGACTTTCCCTACAGGCTTAAATTAATCTTCTCTTTGTTTCATTAATAATTCATTAAATTGGGTTTAATTGCACAAAATAACACGCATTCTTACTCAAAATCACACTGTCTTTGCACTTCTAATTCAATTTTTACTTTCCCTGAAATACATGTTGATGTATAGGGAAAGTATTGGAATTTTGCCGAAAATCGCAATCCGGGTTTTCTTCTGATCACATTCCTTGGGACCTCTAAAACACGAGAAAGCTATTTTTAGCGTGGCATCTGTGTGTGTGTCTGTCTGTGCAATATATGTTTCAACTCTAACTGAAAAAGTAACTGACCGAATTTCATAACATTTGGTAGGTAAGTCACCTATGGGTGACCCTGGTACTGATTAGATTTTTGTACGATTCGGAAAAAAGAATCTGCCTTTTTTTTTTGCCAAATGGTCCCCAAAATCGTTAAATCTAAAAATAAAATACTACGTAAGCTCAAATATATCAATTAAATGCTTATATTATACATAATTTTTGTTGACGAAAATAATAAGACCAACTCCTTTACTCTAGGACTAGCCGTTATAGATATATTTTAGTGTTTTCGCATTTTCGCTACGTCACCTTTGAAAATAAGTCCAATTACCAAATACAAACAAAAATTGAATTAAAAGTGCAAATTCGGTGTAATTTAAAATAATTATGGCTGTTATTTTATGGAATTAAACACAATTTAATTAAATATTGAAGAAATAAAGAGAACGAGAATATGCGTTTGCAGGTGTCTGCTTGTCAGTATATGCAGATTTTGTATCCACTCTTAATGAGAAACTAATTGATAGAATTGCATTAAATACATTAGGTAAGTTGCATGTGGGAGGCCCTGGTGCTGATTAGGTTTTGGTACAATTCGGGATAAAAGAACATGCCTTTCTTGAGAAATGGCACGTAAAAATTGCCTATATTCACTCTAGCTGTAAATCTAATAAACCAAATTTCTTAAAATTTGGTAGATGAGTCACTTATAGGTTACCCTGGTGCTGATTAAATTTTGGTATGATTCGGGAAAAAATAACCTGCCGTGTTGGGGAAATGACCCGCAAAATCGTTCTAAACTAATATAAAGGACTACGTATACTCAAATATATAGATTAAATGCTTGTTTTATACGTAATTTTTGACGATAAAAAGAAAAAGACCAACTCCATTAATCTAAGCCTAATCGTTCTCTAGCTATTTTTGTGTTTTTTCTTTTTCATTTTCTCTACGTCACCTTTGAAAATAAAACCCAATTACCAAATAAAAACGAAAATTTAATTAAAAGTGCAAATTCGGGGTAATTTAAAATAATTATGTGTGTTATTTTGAGCAATTGGACTCAATTTAATGAATTATCTGAAAAATAAAGAAAACGTCTACAGGGGAAGCCATGTGCTGCCCACAGATTTTTTCTTTAATTTGCTAGCTGTGCGTGTTGTCAAAGGTGGCGTAGCAAAAATGCGAAAAAACTAAAATATCTCGAGAACGGTTTATCCTAGAGTAATGGAGTTGATCTTATTCTTTTTATCGTTAAAAGTTATGTATAAAACAAGCGTCTAATGGATACATTTGATCATACGTAGACTTTTATTTTAGATTCTTATAATTTTCGAGGGATATTTTGTAAAATAAGGCAGATTCTGTTTTCCCGAATCGTACTAAAATCTAATTAGCACCAGAGTAACCCTCAAGTGACTTATCTACCAAATTTTTGTGAAATCTGGTTTATTAATTTTTCAAATAGAGTGGATTTTGTGGATTTGCAATTTTTGCGGGCCATTTTGCAAAAAACGAAAAGTTTTTTTATCACGAATTATAGCGAAATCTAATCAGCACCAGGGCAACCTAGTTATAAAAAATTATAGTTATAAAAATTATGAAATATGATCAATTAGCTTTTGAGATAGAGTGGATAAAAAGACTGCACAGATGCACACACACACACACACACAGGCACAGACACACACAGACGTTCCGCTAAAAATAAGTTTTTTTCATATTCTAAAGGTCCCAAAATTTGTCGATCCGTCGAAAGCTCGAGTTGCGATTTTCGACTTGTTTCTAATACTTTCTCTCTATACATTACCATATATTGCAATTTACAGTAAAATGATGTATAAGATCCAAAGCAGAATGTTTTTTATTTTTAATTGGCGCTTTTTCTGATGACAACATGTAAACCAATTTGAAGTGCCCAATTAACTTATATGTTTTGCGTAAGTAGTTATAAAAGGCCGGTCCCAGTCCAAAGAGGGGAGGCGGCTCAGGAGGAGAGGCCCTCTTTGGGAGGAGGGTCCCTCTTTGGGAGGATGCCTCTCTTGAGCCGCCTCCCCTCTTTGGAGTGGACCCTCCTTGGAGGGTCTTGAGACCCCCAGGAGGGAGGATGCCCCCCTCCCCTCTTTTGGAAGTTTGGTGAGGCGGTGCAGCACCGGATGCCTCTTTCCTAGTATTGCGAAAGAGGGCAATTGCGAAGTCTTTCACGGAGGCATGATGACTCATACGGAGTGAGTTTCACTCCGAGTCTTGAGAGGGAATGTCACAATCGCTGACTGACCCTTGACCTGAGGAAGTGGTTTCAAGGGATTTCGCAACCACATAATCTGGAAATGACGTGTCGCGCCTTGGAGCTCCTTAGCACACGTCCTCCCTATCAACCCCCCCAAACTGCTTAAACTCTTAATGTGCAACAAACTGCCACACTAGGAGCTAGGACAAATAATAAAAACTGTAAATCAAAAACCTCGAACCTCCAACTATGGACCAATGAAATAATGTCACAGTATGAAGATAAGAACCACACCTAGAGATTGGAGATTAAAGGCGCTTCGCGCCTGGTGCTCTGTTCTGGACGAAACTCTATGAAGTCCTCCCTCTCTGCTGGTCAGCGACAGAGTGAAAGATCTTATCAGTGTGACGTAGTTAAAGCGCCCTCTGGCGAATTTTGATGAAGTGCTGCCATCTATCGGCATTTTTTTTCCAAAAGAAATTAATGTTTCACTGGTCAGGAGCTGGATTCGAACTTGGGCCCAACTGATTAGAAGCCGCGCGTCTTACCATCGTGCCAAAGCACCCGTGCTTTATAAGAAGTTATCTTCGAAGTGTACCTTATCAGTGGAAGCTAGATTATTTTTCAAAGTTCATTCGAATCGCTCGGTGAATAGCGATGCACTTTATAAAGGGTGCGTTTTAAAACAGACTGCTACGGAGTGAATATAAAATTGCGTATTATAACATTATGATTTTTTTTAAAACAAATGTATACACAAACTTTAAAAACACGAATGTAATAATTAGCTAAAATTGTATTTAGTGGATTTTTTTTAAATAAATCAATACGATTTTTATAATAATAACGAAATAATTTCGAATGTTTAAAAACAAATTGATTACGGATTTCCAATGAACACACAAATTGTGTTCAGTGAATAAATACCATTCGACCATTCTGAGTGTTGTGTATCTAAAAACAAATGTATACACAAACTTTAAAAACACGAATGTAATAATTAGCTAAAATTGTATTCAGTGGATTTTTTTTTTTTTTTTTTAAATAAATCTAACTATCAATACGATTTTTATAATAATAACGAAATGATTTCGAATGTTTAAAAACAAATTGATTACGGAGTTCCAATGAACACACAAATTGTGTTCCGTGGACACAAAATGGTGTTAAGTGAATAGCATTCAACCCTTTATGTGTTGTGTATCTAAAAACAAATGTATACACAAACTTTAAAAACATGAATGTAATACATAGCTGAAATTATGTTTTGTGACACAAACTTTAAAATAGCGCATTTAGTTAAAATGAAGTGAACAAGATTTCACCATTCTAAGTGTGTGTACCTATTTTTTCTAATAATATATTTTAATAGTTGGATACTTCAAGGGTCTGATTTGGTACACGTAATCTGAAATACATCATTTTAATGATATTACGCATTGAATATGATTCGACCATTTTTAAAATGGTGGATGTAATTGAAATATCGAAGTTTAGAATTTAACAAACTAACGAATTTTCACCCCCAAAAATTTTAGCATTCAGTTTAAATAAAACCCAATGAATATGATATCACCATTTTAACACCGTAATTTTACTACCATTATAGAACTTAGAAGTGAGTGTACATTATTTTTTTCAGGACACCAACACATTTTAAAATCTATTGAATAGGAATAGACCATTTTGCACATACATGTACCTAGATTTCAATACCTGGTATTAAAACCTGCTAAACATGAAACGAGTAAGTATTGTGTGAGATTTTATCACACTAACTTTCAAACTTTTTAAATTTTTAAAAATGTCCGAAATAGTTGTATTTCATCGGTAGACATAAATTGTATGGAACACATTTTTATGAAAAAAATATCTGTTTCGACAGCTTTTAAAAATAGATTTCTACAGTTGTACACTACGGTTCTAGAATTTTCTAAATACGAATCGACTGTTTGAACTACCAATGGTGTTTTTACCGATGCAAATATTTACAGGACAAATATTTCAATGAAACCGAACTTAGTTGAAGCATCTAAGTTTGAATATTTAGAATCATTTCATATAATTTTTATATTCACATTGAAAATAGTTAACAAAATTGGAACTCACGGAGCGACAACTTACTGTCCACACTCCAAATGAGTGATACACACTTATTACGTTATTAAAAATTAGATCTTATCTATAATGATGTCATTATGTTGCCGTATTGCCACCACACAATTATTCTTTCCAAATTATGCATTTTTTTTCTTTTTTCTTTTTAATAACCTGCTACTGTCTTATGCTATCCATTTTTTTTTTTTCATATAAGCAGATATTCCATATACCTTCTAAATGTTAAGTTGTAATTAAAAAAAAAAAAAAAAAGCATTAGAGGTGTATTTTACGTCGGAATTCGTCCAAGTGGAAATCCGACGATTGCAAATGCATGATTGCATCCTTACATTTCAATAGACACCACTAAAATGTGTGGATCTTATTTTGAAAAAGCTGCTCTCAGAAAGAATATGTATATGAATACATATTTTCCATAAATATACCCCCTCCCCCCACAATACACACATCATGCAGGCCAAAGACTCACCCAGAATACATTCCAAATCGGCTCTATAGCTTATCGCGCTTATCAGTGTAACAGATAGTGACCCAAAGTTCATGTTCGCAAAGCGAGTTAATTGCAATGTTATTGTTTTAAGCAGTTCCCATATTTAAATGAAAAATTTATCAAATTATACAATGCATACAAGAGCTGGAAGATCTTAGCATTTCAATATTATAGAATACTCACGAATGTTTTTTTTTTCTCCCCATTTAAAATTATCAAATTTTAATGCAATTTGACAAAAATTGCACAATACTTAGTGTATGACTATCAAATAAGAGCTAGGTTTTATTGTTACAACAACGTTTAAGATCATTAAACGAGTATATATATATATTTTTTTTTTTTTAAAAGAAGAATAGTATATAACTTACTGTTTTTAAGGATAGGTGATTGTTAACATTGAATTTAAATGAATGAGTGACCCTCTGAGACAAGTACAGTACATTGCAATAACATTAAAAAATATGAAAGATATGCAATTAACACCTTAAAAGAAACATGTAATGAGTTTTGATATCTTAATACGAGACATTATTGACATGCACATAGAAATGTCACAATTTTGTGGCTGTAGGTGCTCCATAAGACCCCTCTGCTCTTAATAAATGATCCCATTTGAATGTACATATTTAACAACACACAGAAAATGACAGGACCACAACAAAATTTTACACCTATTACAGAATAACTCCCAACTTCGTAGATTTTTAAGAAACTACAGTCGAATTTTCACCGATTCTTAGAGATTGAAACACAGCATTGTTTATGAATCTTCATACTTTAGAGAATGGAACATAAATTAGCATTTATTTTGAATGAATTCAGAATTTTGACATTGATTATAAATTTATGATTTAAACTCTGTAAAGTGTAAATATCTTTTGTCATGAAACTCACACTGTAGACATTTGATATGATTCGAATAAATCTATTTTTAATTTTTTATATTTTATTTTAAAAAGTGAGATTAGTAAACCTGTTACACTTAGCATAGATACATAACTCATAGATACATAACTCACAACAATATAACATTTCTTAAATGGAACATGCTAAAAAAAAAAAAAAAAATTAGCTAATGAGTATAAATAAGGAATTCAATTTGAAAGATAAAAACCATTTAATGAATCTATTATTAATGAAATACACATTAACCATTATCACTTGTACATTTAAACAAATAAGTTAAAATAATTTCCTTATCGCACTTTCATAGTCCTCTGATTTGAATGACTCGAAAAAATGTCTATCATAGCAGTAAAAGACTTCTTCACCACGCAACAAAACTTTCTTAGCAATGTTATTAATGTCAAGATTTAGAAGTACTTGTTCAGACACTCTGTCAAACATTTGTAATGGAGTGCTGTAAAGACATTCATGGTAACTTAAATCTTCAACTTGACCAACACAGCCAACACATTTGAAAAGTTTTCTTACATGACACATGATGTTGTCATGAATACAAGAGATTAATTGTTCGAATGCAAAATTTTTGTCACAAATAAGTGATGGTAGAAAGGTTATAGTGTTCTTTATTTTTAATATTTGAGCAGGAAGCCACTCTATAAATATACTTTCTCGAAGATGTATACTAATGTTGTTAACACTATTCTGTAAACATGCTATTTGATTTTTATCTAAGGTAATATGACACTGTGTTAGACAAAATTTTGAATCATATAATTGAATTATTTTCTGCAGATGCAATTTTCCCTTGTCATTGAAACAGAACAACTCATTGCGACTGACGAAAGAGGTATCTACATATAGAATATTGAACGACCACAATTTTTGAGAAAATTCACTCCATGTAGCCGGTGACAGTGTAACACCTTCACGCGTAGGATGTAATTCATTTCGATCGTTAGAGAGATATTTCCATATATACACTTTTAACTTCCCATGACGAAGTTTCAAATACACATACACATTAGAACCTAAATGCCAACGACGGAGTGCATCTTGCATAAAATCTGAAGAAGTAGATTCAGTCGAAACTGATTCTGCATTGGAAGATAACAGTCCACTATGTGTTAGAGCACAAGAAAGCAGATCATGAGTTGAGTTTTGAACCTCGGTGAGAACTTGTGAATTGACAACGGTAGATGTTTCTGCTGGGGTTTTGGAAGACATAAGATAGGTTTCTAGCCAATTCACAGCAAATTTTTGTGAGGGTGAATTAATCACATCTGAGACAATGTCCACAGATTTTGTTTCTTCTAGGGCAGGAACAGTCAACTCCGCACTATTTACACTAGAAATTATTTGCTCGAGTGATGGCATACTTTGAATTTTAGACATTCTTTTTAGATAGTAACATCCAACTACGACATTCACAGTATAAGATTTATTTTTAAAACACTAACATCTTAAAACATTATAATTTTGTCACAGCTATGAGCGAAGCAAACCTATCCACACAACCTCCAAAGTTGAAATGACTTATCAAACAACTTCATAAGTATAATCACGTAACCTAAATCGAGTGTCGTGTGCAAACAGATCACATAAGATATGAAGTGATTAGAACTTATAATTTTTAATGAATCGTACAACATTAGATTGTGGTAAATACAATTGTTATCTACATGACAAAATTTCTATATTATTTCATTCAGCTTCGAAATCATAGAGTGAAAATATGTACCAAACTTACTTAAAGTTCCGAATTTTAAATCACATTAACATTATATACTTAGAAAAATTTTATATATATTTTTATAACTTTAGGTGATATGTATCACGCGGAATATACAAGAATAACTACCAAAAACACGAAAATAACTAACAGTATGAGGCCTTCACAAGTCGGCATCCAAACTAGAAATGAACGATAAACACACTAATTGCAACAATTAGATGAGAGCTTATCAGTTCTTATCTTATCTAAGATTCCACATAAAATGACGTCATCACTCCAAAGTTCACAAGATGACGTCATTGGTCCAAGGTTCGCAAGATAGCCATTTGGCCTTTTAAAATTAAGAAGTAATTAAAAATCGATAGTAATTAAAAAAATTTTAAAATTAAGAAGTAATTAAATTTTTTTTAATTACTATCGATTTTTAATTACTTCTTAATTTTAAAAGGCCAAATGGCTATCTTGCGAACCTTGGACCAATGACGTCATCTTGTGAACTTTGGAGTGATGACGTCATTTTATGTGGAATCTTAGATAAGATAAGAACTGATAAGCTCTCATCTAATTGTTGCAATTAGTGTGTTTATCGTTCATTTCTAGTTTGGATGCCGACTTGTGAAGGCCTCATACTGTTAGTTATTTTCGTGTTTTTGGTAGTTATTCTTGTATATTCCGCGTGATACATATCACCTAAAGTTATAAAAATATATATAAAATTTTTCTAAGTATATAATGTTAATGTGATTTAAAATTCGGAACTTTAAGTAAGTTTGGTACATATTTTCACTCTATGATTTCGAAGCTGAATGAAATAATATAGAAATTTTGTCATGTAGATAACAATTGTATTTACCACAATCTAATGTTGTACGATTCATTAAAAATTATAAGTTCTAATCACTTCATATCTTATGTGATCTGTTTGCACACGACACTCGATTTAGGTTACGTGATTATACTTATGAAGTTGTTTGATAAGTCATTTCAACTTTGGAGGTTGTGTGGATAGGTTTGCTTCGCTCATAGCTGTGACAAAATTATAATGTTTTAAGATGTTAGTGTTTTAAAAATAAATCTTATACTGTGAATGTCGTAGTTGGATGTTACTATCTAAAAAGAATGTCTAAAATTCAAAGTATGCCATCACTCGAGCAAATAATTTCTAGTGTAAATAGTGCGGAGTTGACTGTTCCTGCCCTAGAAGAAACAAAATCTGTGGACATTGTCTCAGATGTGATTAATTCACCCTCACAAAAATTTGCTGTGGATTGGCTAGAAACCTATCTTATGTCTTCCAAAACCCCAGCAGAAACATCTACCGTTGTCAATTCACAAGTTCTCACCGAGGTTCAAAACTCAACTCATGATCTGCTTTCTTGTGCTCTAACACATAGTGGACTGTTATCTTCCAATGCAGAATCAGTTTCGACTGAATCTACTTCTTCAGATTTTATGCAAGATGCACTCCGTCGTTGGCATTTAGGTTCTAATGTGTATGTGTATTTGAAACTTCGTCATGGGAAGTTAAAAGTGTATATATGGAAATATCTCTCTAACGATCGAAATGAATTACAGCCTACGCGTGAAGGTGTTACACTGTCACCGGCTACATGGAGTGAATTTTCTCAAAAATTGTGGTCGTTCAATATTCTATATGTAGATACCTCTTTCGTCAGTCGCAATGAGTTGTTCTGTTTCAATGACAAGGGAAAATTGCATCTGCAGAAAATAATTCAATTATATGATTCAAAATTTTGTCTAACACAGTGTCATATTACCTTAGATAAAAATCAAATAGCATGTTTACAGAATAGTGTTAACAACATTAGTATACATCTTCGAGAAAGTATATTTATAGAGTGGCTTCCTGCTCAAATATTAAAAATAAAGAACACTATAACCTTTCTACCATCACTTATTTGTGACAAAAATTTTGCATTCGAACAATTAATCTCTTGTATTCATGACAACATCATGTGTCATGTAAGAAAACTTTTCAAATGTGTTGGCTGTGTTGGTCATGTTGAAGATTTAAGTTACCATGAATGTCTTTACAGCACTCCATTACAAATGTTTGACAGAGTGTCTGAACAAGTACTTCTAAATCTTGACATTAATAACATTGCTAAGAAAGTTTTGTTGCGTGGTGAAGAAGTCTTTTACTGCTATGATAGACATTTTTTCGAGTCATTCAAATCAGAGGACTATGAAAGTGCGATAAGGAAATTATTTTAACTTATTTGTTTAAATGTACAAGTGATAATGGTTAATGTGTATTTCATTAATAATAGATTCATTAAATGGTTTTTATCTTTCAAATTGAATTCCTTATTTATACTCATTAGCTAATTTTTTTTTTTTTTTTTAGCATGTTCCATTTAAGAAATGTTATATTGTTGTGAGTTATGTATCTATGAGTTATGTATCTATGCTAAGTGTAACAGGTTTACTAATCTCACTTTTTAAAATAAAATATAAAAAATTAAAAATAGATTTATTCGAATCATATCAAATGTCTACAGTGTGAGTTTCATGACAAAAGATATTTACACTTTACAGAGTTTAAATCATAAATTTATAATCAATGTCAAAATTCTGAATTCATTCAAAATAAATGCTAATTTATGTTCCATTCTCTAAAGTATGAAGATTCATAAACAATGCTGTGTTTCAATCTCTAAGAATCGGTGAAAATTCGACTGTAGTTTCTTAAAAATCTACGAAGTTGGGAGTTATTCTGTAATAGGTGTAAAATTTTGTTGTGGTCCTGTCATTTTCTGTGTGTTGTTAAATATGTACATTCAAATGGGATCATTTATTAAGAGCAGAGGGGTCTTATGGAGCACCTACAGCCACAAAATTGTGACATTTCTATGTGCATGTCAATAATGTCTCGTATTAAGATATCAAAACTCATTACATGTTTCTTTTAAGGTGTTAATTGCATATCTTTTATATTTTTTAATGTTATTGCAATGTACTGTACTTGTCTCAGAGGGTCACTCATTCATTTAAATTCAATGTTAACAATCACCTATCCTTAAAAACAGTAAGTTATATACTATTCTTCTTTTAAAAAAAAAAAATATATATATATATACTCGTTTAATGATCTTAAACGTTGTTGTAACAATAAAACCTAGCTCTTATTTGATAGTCATACACTAAGTATTGTGCAATTTTTGTCAAATTGCATTAAAATTTGATAATTTTAAATGGGGAGAAAAAAAAAAAACATTCGTGAGTATTCTATAATATTGAAATGCTAAGATCTTCCAGCTCTTGTATGCATTGTATAATTTGATAAATTTTTCATTTAAATATGGGAACTGCTTAAAACAATAACATTGCAATTAACTCGCTTTGCGAACATGAACTTTGGGTCACTATCTGTTACACTGATAAGCGCGATAAGCTATAGAGCCGATTTGGAATGTATTCTGGGTGAGTCTTTGGCCTGCATGATGTGTGTATTGTGGGGGGAGGGGGTATATTTATGGAAAATATGTATTCATATACATATTCTTTCTGAGAGCAGCTTTTTCAAAATAAGATCCACACATTTTAGTGGTGTCTATTGAAATGTAAGGATGCAATCATGCATTTGCAATCGTCGGATTTCCACTTGGACGAATTCCGACGTAAAATACACCTCTAATGCTTTTTTTTTTTTTAATTACAACTTAACATTTAGAAGGTATATGGAATATCTGCTTATATGAAAAAAAAAATGGATAGCATAAGACAGTAGCAAGTTATTAAAAAGAAAAAAGAAAAAAAAATGCATAATTTGGAAAGAATAATTGTGTGGTGGCAATACGGCAACATAATGACATCATTATAGATAAGATCTAATTTTTAATAACGTAATAAGAGTGTATCACTCATTTGGAGTGTGGACAGTAAGTTGTCGCTCCGTGAGTTCCAATTTTGTTAACTATTTTCAATGTGAATATAAAAATTATATGAAATGATTCTAAATATTCAAACTTAGAAGCTTCAACTAAGTTCGGTTTCATTGAAATATTTGTCCTGTAAATATTTGCATCGGTAAAACCACCATTGGTAGTTCAAACAGTCGATTCGTATTTAGAAAATTCTAGAACCGTAGTGTACAACTGTAGAAATCTATTTTTAAAAGCTGTCGAAACAGATATTTTTTTCATAAAAATGTGTTCCATACAATTTATGTCTACCGATGAAATACAACTATTTCGGACATTTTTAAAAATTTAAAAAGTTTGAAAGTTAGTGTGATAAAATCTCACACAATACTTACTCGTTTCATGTTTAGCAGGTTTTAATACCAGGTGTTGAAATCTAGGTACATGTATGTGCAAAATGGTCTATTCCTATTCAATAGATTTTAAAATGTGTTGGTGTCCTGAAAAAAATAATGTACACTCACTTCTAAGTTCTATAATGGTAGTAAAATTACGATGTTAAAATGGTGATATCATATTCATTGGGTTTTATTTAAACTGAATGCTAAAATTTTTGGGGGTGAAAATTCGTTAGTTTGTTAAATTCTAAACTTCGATATTTCAATTACATCCACCATTTTAAAAATGGTCGAATCATATTCAATGCGTAATATCATTAAAATGATGTATTTCAGATTACGTGTACCAAATCAGACCCTTGAAGTATCCAACTATTACAATATATTATTAGAAAAAATAGGTGGCAACACCTCATACTGCTGACGTCATTATAGATAATATCTAATTTTTAATAGCGTAATGAGAGTGTATCACTCATTTGAAGTTTGACCAGCGGGTAGTGAAGACGTCGTTCCGTGAGTTCTAATTTTCATTATTATTTTTATAAAAAGAAAAAAAATCACACACACACACATAGAATGGTCAAATCTTGTTCACTTCATTTTAACTAAATGCGCTATTTTAAAGTTTGTGTATACATTTGTTTTTAGATACACAACACTTGAAAGGGTCGAATCCTGTTCACAAAACATAATTTCAGCTATGTATTACATTCATGTTTTTAAAGTTTGTGTATAAATTTGTTTTTAGATACACAACACATAAAGGGTTGAATGCTATTCACTTAACACCATTTTGAAAATGCGTAACTATACTTGGGTGTATTCAAATCATTTTTTAAAAAAAATTATATTGATAGTTAGATTTATTTAAAAAAAAAAAAAATCCACATTGCTATATATCACTGAATACAATTTTTGTGTTCACTGAACACAATTTGTGTGTGCACTGGAAATCCGTAATCAATTTGTTTTTAAACATTCGAAATCATTTCGTTGTTATTATAAAAATCGTATTGATAGTTAGATTTATTTAAAAAAAATCCACATTGCTATACACACACACTTAGAATGGTGAAATCTTGTTCACTTCATTTTAACTAAATGCGCTATTTTAAAGTTTGTGTCACAAAACATAATTTCAGCTATGTATTACATTCATGTTTTTAAAGTTTGTGTATACATTTGTTTTTAGATACACAACACATAAAGGGTTGAATGCTATTCACTTAACACCATTTTGTGTCCACGGAACACAATTTGTGTGTTCATTGGAACTCCGTAATCAATTTGTTTTTAAACATTCGAAATCATTTCGTTATTATTATAAAAATCGTATTGATAGTTAGATTTATTTAAAAAAAAAAAAAAAAAATCCACTGAATACAATTTTAGCTAATTATTACATTCGTGTTTTTAAAGTTTGTGTATACATTTGTTTTTAGATACACAACACTCAGAATGGTCGAATGGTATTCACTGAACACAATTTGTGTGTTCATTGGAAATCCGTAATCAATTTGTTTTTAAACATTCGAAATTATTTCGTTATTATTATAAAAATCGTATTGATTTATTTAAAAAAAAAATCCACTAAATACAATTTTAGCTAATTATTACATTCGTGTTTTTAAAGTTTGTGTATACATTTGTTTTAAAAAAAATCATAATGTTATAATACGCAATTTTATATTCACTCCGTAGCATTCTGTTTTAAAACGCACCCTTTATAAAGTGCATCGCTATTCACCGAGCGATTCAAATGAACTTTGAAAAATAATCTAGCTTCCACTGATAAGGTACACTTCGAAGATAACTTCTTATAAAGCACGGGTGCTTTGGCACGATGGTAAGACGCGCGGCTTCTAATCAGTTGGGCCCAAGTTCGAATCCAGCTCCTGACCAGTGAAACATTAATTTCTTTTGGAAAAAAAATGCCGATAGATGGCAGCACTTCATCAAAATTCGCCAGAGGGCGCTTTAACTACGTCACACTGATAAGATCTTTCACTCTGTCGCTGACCAGCAGAGAGGGAGGACGTGTGCTAAGGAGCTCCAAGGCGCGACACGTCATTTCCAGATTATGTGGTTGCGAAATCCCTTGAAACCACTTCCTCAGGTCAAGGGTCAGTCAGCGATTGTGACATTCCCTCTCAAGACTCGGAGTGAAACTCACTCCGTATGAGTCATCATGCCTCCGTGAAAGACTTCGCAATTGCCCTCTTTCGCAATACTAGGAAAGAGGCATCCGGTGCTGCACCGCCTCACCAAACTTCCAAAAGAGGGGAGGGGGGCATCCTCCCAAAGAGGATCCTCTCAAGAGAGGCATCCTCCCTCCTTGGGGTCTCAAGACCCTCCAAGGAGGGTCCACTCCAAAGAGGGGAGGCGGCTCAAGAGAGGCATCCTCCCAAAGAGGGACCCTCCTCCCAAAGAGGGCCTCTCCTCCTGAGCCGCCTCCCCTCTTTGGACTGGGACCGGCCTTTTATAACTACTTGCGTAACTCTAGATGGCAACTATCAATATTGATAGCATCCGCAATAAGCAATACAGTCCGTATAATAAAATATTTTAATCCTTTATCAATCAATTTGGCGTCATTTTCGTTAATTTAGCGTCACTTTCGTTAATCATTTATCGTTAGTCATTAACGTTAATTATTAGTGCTGAGTTGCCAATATATTTTGTGATTGTATCTGGGTGGCATCATGTAAAACTATTTCGAAGCAAGTAAAGCATGTGACTGTGCTCATAATCAACAAAAGACTGGTCCATAATGTAAAACGGAATGCAAATCACTCAAATATTCGCAAGACCAATAAAACAATAAATATAAGACACTAGGAAATATGAACATGTCCCCATTTCCTTGTTTTCTATTTTTATTGTTTTATTTTTCTTTCTTGCTACTAATTAGCACTACTATATTTTGATGTTGTTTAGCCATTTCAGTTTGACCGACAACTCCTTGCGCTGTTCAAGGTGTGTAGGTCCGGACTTTTTGCCCTGATACAGGAAATCCAATTGATTTTCGAAATGTACGTATGATTATTTATCCTACTTTGCGCTGCCTTTTACTTTCAAAACAAGTTTATTGTTTCGAAGTACACAACTAACTTTTATTTTGCACAAATCTAACTTGGTAATTAGAAATATATCTAGCATCCGCTAAGTAATATAGTTCATATATTAAGCGATTATAATCATTAGAAATTAATATTTTATTCTATGGAACCAATAGTTCGCGTTCCAATCAATGGATTCTTAAAATTCAAAATTACAATTCTAATAATGTTTTATGTGTTAATATTGTACTTAACATTTCGTTTATTTAATTGGAAGAGAGCGAATTAGGTTGAAATAACAACCACCCAATCATCGCTTAATGGGCGTAAAAATACAGGCCTTTAAGCCCGTCATGATGAATTCCTGTAGGACTCCATAAAAGAATTATTATTTCTCTCATTAAAAACGCAGTTATTTTACGACATCTTCGATTGATTAACAAATGTCGTTAGTTGCAGAAAAACTGAGTAAAGGGCTTTTCTTATAAATGATTATTGGCAAATTGTTAGACGTTAAAATCTAAATTTTTACCCAAATTAGCTTCTCTTGTGAATGTAATGAACTAGATCAAAGAGAATGATGTTAACAAATGTATCGCATAATATTACATATGAAAAGTATAACACACCTTAATGCCTTTAATAATTTTATGTGATCTTTTTTGATAAATTTATTTGAAAAATGTGCAATACCTAGAGTACCAGTCCATGTTAGTCTTTTAAAGTTCATGTCATTCGTTTTCTAATGAAAAATTACATAATACATGATCATTCAAGTAACATTATTGAAGATTCTGATTTAATAATCACTTTTTTAAAACTTTATTCGAAAATTTAAGGGTTTTCCGAACATTTGATTGCGTTTAAAATAAATAGATTTTAAGCATTCACTGATTGTAATATTTGAACCAAATTTAGCTCAAAACGCTTCATTCATAAGAAATCGCATCCACAGATTTACGGACGCACAAAAGACACCTCCTTAAAAACCGTTGATTCGAGTTCAGGGATGTTTGAAACGTGCTTTACTGCCGCAACCAAGAATCAAATTTTCAACCCCGTCACAATATTTTCCCAATACATTATATTATGTATACAGGGAAAGTGAAAGTTGTCAAAAATACTTAAGAACAACATAAGGTCATTTCAGTGAAATTTCGTAAGAGTTTTTCTTTGCAATAGGAATCATTATTAACATTTACAACAAAGTTGAAAAGTGTTTATTACTTTGTTCATTCTGTCTGTCTGTCTGTCCGTTAGCACGAAAACTGCCTTGAAAATGACTTTATCAAAATGAAATTTTAGTATGTTGTTCAGACGGTCTGTGGGACCTATGGGAATATAAATGATTAATATCACCCAATTAGTTTTGGATTGAATGCGGGTTAAAAAAATGCAATATACATTGAACACTATGGGACCTAATTCTTCAAACATTTTTTAAGCGATTTAAAATTCACAAATTGCTTCGAAAGTTTTAAGAAATATTCAAATTATCCGATGAAATATATAAAAAAAATTTCAGCAAAATAAATTCAGTAATTTTTTAAATAAAAATTAACATAATAATTGCACCTTTTATATGAAGCGATCACGTGACCATTATATGATGAGAACACGCGACCATCATATGAACAGATCACGTGATCCACTTCAAAATAAATATATGGCATCCATCTTGCGTCAGAATCGTGATTTTTAAAGTTCTTTTTAATTCATTATGAGTGTTGTATCCGTCCCAAAACCGCTTTATTTTTGCATAAATTCTGTGCAACTACATACTGAAACAACGCAATGCCAATATATTTGAGTTTAAATGATCATCCAAATTTGATTATTTCTACAAGGAATCCTAATTTCCACTTATGGAAAATGCAAACAGCAAAATATGTAGAATGAGTTGTATAAGAATTGCTGCATTTCTTTAAAGCAAAATTATTTAGCTCATGGAGTCTGCAATATAGCTGATATGAATGAAATATTCATTGATTTTACAGAGAGACGGGCGATTTTTTCGATGAAGTTTTAAGCATAGAGTTTAATTACTTGTACCTCCATGTTCTTAAGTTTTTAAATAAAATAAATTATTATAGTATTATGGTGAATGAAATGAATGAAAAATGTTTATGAATGAAATGCTGCTTTTATAGAGAGAGCCAGGCGTGTTATATTTCGATTACGTCATTTGAATAAATTTCAGTTGTTTTCGATAAAGTTCTCAAATATAATAAATTATTGTAGTATTATGATAATTTTAAAAATATTACCGAGGAATGTATCGCATTTTAGAGATGTTTAACCCAGGTAATTTATATTTCAATGCCGTCATTTGAATGAAATTCATTTTTTTCGATGAAGTTTTAAGTTTTCAAATATAATAAATTAATGTAGTATTGGGATAATTTTCAAAATATTACCGAAGAATGTATCGCATTTTGGAAATGTTTAAATAGAATTGCATTGAAGTTAGAAAGTGTTTCATAATCTATGCTTTATGCATGATTGATCTTTCTTGTATTTATATGGCTTCTATTATCTACATAAATGAAATTTTAAATCGAATTTCATGAAATTTTGTTAGTAGCCTTCAAGTAGTCCCGCTGAAAATTTAGTCCATGTTTCGAGTTTCTATGACCGGAGGCTGTTAAGTTATTAATAAAAATCTGATGTGAGCAACACATGACTTTCCTTATATAATTTTAAAATTTTCCGATTTAAATAATTATGAAATGTATAGCAATAAAATTTATCAGAATTACACTTTTGACTGGGTTATATCAGTTACGGCTTTCTGTTTGAATTGTTACGGGAATCATTTATATTTTCAGTTTCTTAAGTCATCAATTTTATTTTGACGAACATTTTTCAAACTCATATATTAAGTTTAGTCAATTGTTGAAAGAGAATAAAAATGGTATAGGTATATCTTCTAATACCATTTTAGCTCATTCATTTTGGCGTATGTTGATCCAATTTTGTAGGACTTTCATGTTGGTAAAATATCATTTTTTTAATTATTTACAAACGGGAATATGATGTTTCATTCTTCAGATCTACCTGTGAAGATAATTTTGTATAGCTATAACAGTGATTCTTATAACTTCTTTGGGGGAGAATTAAATTAAGTATTTCAATAGAATGTCTTGAATGAATATGTTATTTTGTGTACTATAGGAATTTGCACATAACTATAAATTTTCAGTTTCATTATATTATATATTCCGCACGAAGAACTTTTATACTGTTAGTATACAATATGATTCATTACATTACTTGTGTTACGTACAATATGCTTCATTACATTACTTGTGTTATGTAAAAATATGTTTCATTACATTACTTGTGTCATGTAATATGATTCATTACATTACTTGTGCTATATACAATATGATTCATTACATTACTTGCATTGTATGTAAATATGATTTATTACCTTACGTGTGTTATGTACAATATGCTTCAATACATTACTTGCGTTATGTACAATATGAATTAATACAAATGATTCCCAGGAAAATACTTATGTACCCCAATAACTCTGAAAGGAAAAGTCTATGAATGTCCACATAAGATGTATCTACAGTAAAGCGACCGTATCCGATCGAATATAAGTAATTGGAAAGCCCCCCCCCCTAGCGAGGAATTTATATAGTACAACGAACTCGGCAACAAAGTAAGATAGACGAAAATAGCCGCTCTGGTTAAAAATTACTCTGGTTAATTTTTTAATCTATTGCAATGGACGCCAGAAACGAACGAAACGCGCATAGGATAGGCAATAAATGTCTGTCAAAAAGTTGTATTATCAAGAGGTCTATCACTCTAATACCTGAAATGCTTCTCAAAGTACGTGTTAATATCATTTCTTGAACTTAAATGTGTATTTCTTCTGACTGGGCGTATTATAAACATATTCTTACACTAGATTTCTGTCCATGTAAGTGCGGTTTCCATTGTATTATTCCTGACTGGAGCAGCCAATCACCAACAACCATATTGTGTTAAATAAATGCCTTCTGTAGCAGCTTCATTTTCAAGTCTTCTGCAATGTCTATAACTTTGTATTTGCTTTTTCTCGCTTTGTTGCCGAGTTCATTTCCTAACATTTCTATTCGCCGCTAAGGGCACTGCAATCCTTATCATTTGAACGGGAATGGTTACAATACACTTGATAGAACTAAAATTGTATATTAAGTTTTCTTTTCAAAGTTATTGGTGTAAAGAGATTACGTATGTGTAAGGAGATTACGTATGTGTAAGGAGAGAAGGGTTAGTGTGAGATATATAAGAAAGTAAAATAAAAGAAATTAAAGTATATATATATATATATATATCTTAAATACTCTGGTTCTCTCTTGCTTAAATTCTCTTTGTCTGTCACTCTTTTAAATTCTCTCTCTTTCTATTTAAACTCTCTGGTTCTCTCACCGTTGCTTAAACTCTATATTTATCTCTCTCTTAAGCTCTCTCGTTGTCTCTCTCAAAAATTCTCTCGTTCTCTTAAATTATCTCGTTTTCGCCCCTTAAACTATCTGATTCTCTCTTTCTCTTTCTCTGAAACTCAATCGTTCTCTTTCTCTCTATCCAAAATTCTCTCGTTCTCTTTCTCCCATATTATATTGTTCTCTATCTCTCAAATTATATCGTTCCTACCTCTAAACTATATCGTTCTCGCCTCTTATTATTTATTTCTCAAAATTTGAGAAATTTTGTGGAACTTTTTAGATCTTTGACTAAACCAATTGGTTAACTTCTGATAAGAAATTGACGATAATCTTAAACGTTACGATATTTTTCGTTAACCAAGCATTTGTGGTAACACGGGCCAGCTGACTTAGAAATAATATCACTTACCTGTTGATAAAATGAAAATTGAGACGGCAAAAACACCAACTGTTGTACATCCGTACATGCAAAAGCCTGCAGAGACGTCGTAAGTCCTTTGGAATGGTGAAAAGTGAAAGTTTTTAACTCGTTTTCGGACATAACCGACTCTAGTATTTACCAACCGTGAGTATTCCACAGTAACGTTTACACAGATGAAAAGCACATTCTTGAATACGCACCTCCCAAGCCTGGAGAAATAACTCCACTCAACTTCGCGGCGAGAAGCGCCACCTGGTATTACCTTCAAACTTCTTTTTCTTTTTTAGTTTCGTTTTATCCATATTTCTCGACTTCTCTTCCGAAAAAGCAGATGTTCCCCCGCAATCTTTGTTTAGATTAGGGCTGTGCGTTTGTGGTGTGTTTATGTTATTTTAAAAATGAGGTGTTGCTGACAATATCTAAATAAAACTGTTTGAGTGAGACTATAACGGGCTTAAGCCTGGTACGTGGGCCGATCCTGGATTGAATTTTCAAACATTGTTTCTGGATGGACCAGACTCGGGTTTGGGTTTTAAAATAGTCGGGTCGAGCGATCCGAATATATTTAATTTAAAAAACGTTTTAAATGAATTGAAAAAGAGTAGATGAAGATATTGAGTTAATTTCAGCTATATAAATATAATATATAAAAATAAACCAACGTTATTCTTTATTTTTTGTGCAAAAACAATTCACAAATTCTGGATTTTAACATATTTGAATACAAATAATTTCGGAACAGGCCGGATCGACAGTCTTCGGGTTGGGCCGAGTTAGGATTCTACATCTATAATTTTCTTCGGGGTTGGGCCGGGTTTATGAAATGGTTGTTCCTGCCTTTGTTTAAACAGTCTCCGTGTTAATGCGGAGTACGGACACGTTAAATATGTTGGCCCGTAAGTCTTTCTGAGAGTTTGGTGGTAAGTTAAGAAGGGCGGGATTCCTGTGGATGCCGTCCCCACTGAGTTCCGGTCTAAATTAGGTGGCACTTCAGACCTGTACACATATATAATTTCAATAAGAGCAGTTACTTTCTTCATGATGTTTTGTCTTCTTTTTTGCAAAAGAATGTATATATATATATATATATATATATATAAATATATATATATATATATATATATATATATATATATATATATATATATATATATATATATATATATATATATATATATATATATATATATATATATATATATATGTGTGTGTGTGTGTGTGTGTGTGTGTGTGCGCAAAAATAACACTTCAGCAGACGATAATTAGCTGAATATTTCAGAAATGAAGCTGGAATTTTCATTCATACCTGTAATTGCGGATTTTCTGATATTTTACCGATATTATCAACAAAACAGCTGAAAAGAAATGAGCAAATGTTGCAGAATGTTTTATAGTGTCACATAGCATAGGCATAAATATAGAGGATTTGCGAAAAACATTTCATTAACTTTAACTTTTACTGTAAATTAAGCTAAACTATGTATGCCGAATAAATAATTCCGCATAATTGATTATGTGGAATGGAATTTGAAGTGCGGCTTTAAGAGAAGAACGTAGAGTAACTAACTCTAAACACAACTTCCACGGCTTCAGACGCAGGAGCATTAGGTATGTGACTTTCAGTCGCATTGAAACCTTACATAGAAGGTCAACACCAATGGTAAAAGTGAAACCACAGACTGAAAAAAATAGTAAAAGAAATATTTGCCATACTTTGGAAACGTTAATCTGATCAGGTGTCTGGTGTGAAAAGGTTTCGGGATTAGAAAACTGGAATTGATAAACTAGTCGTTGCTTGTGATTTAAAATATATGCAAATACAGCAGTGTTTAAAGTACACTGTTCGTCAGAAAATTCTATTAAAATATTTAATTTTAGTGCATTAAATATATATATATATATATATATATATATATATATATATATATATATATATATATATATATATATATATATATATATATATATATATGCATGTGCAAGCTTTTTTGCTTGATTTTTTTGTTTTCCTATTTTCATTCCTCATCTTTGAAATTTGTTGATTGTCTTTGTCTTTATAACCTGCATGACGCTTTATTATTTCCTCTTTATGTCTTAATTTCTTTTATTTCTTTGTATTTTGTAGAAAATTTTGGAATAGTGTATTATGAGTTACTACATACATTCTAACATTGGATTTACTACTTTATATTTATATATATATATATATAGTTACTGTGGTTACTGATTCACACTCCTGCACTTTTGTATTTGTTATTTTAATTAATATATATATATATATATAAATTTAGGACACTTTGCAAATATGCATATGTAAAAATTGAGGAAATAGGAATGTCAAAGTAAAATTTATTTAATTAAATGCGCAAATGCAGCTAATAAATAAAATGATTTCAATAATAAAACGCTTTGAAGGTCCAATGAAAGAAAAGTGAGCAGCTTTAACTCGATAAACCTAACTTTCTAACAGGCTTACAAAATAAAAGTATAAAACAGCAAATCTTCAAGCAAATGAAAAGAAATACAAATTTCGAATCAACAAGTCTAAGAAAAGTGTCAAAAAACAAAGGTAAGGAATCGATAAAAGAAAATCAAACGAAATTCAAACACTAATGCTATACACGTGGACAAGGCTCTAGGCCTAAATCTGAATTTGTTCACTTCTGCAAAACTCGTTTTCAAGCCCAAGTGTCTTGTAGAAGCAAACACGAAAATGTATGCTTCTGAAAAAATAGATAGATTATATCTATAAACTATTTCTACTTGGACTACATACATAAAGAAGAAATGATAAATGGAAAAATGGATGCCGGGAATCTGAATGAAAAACACACTAACTTATTGATCACGGGAACACAGAAAGAAATGACAAGTGCTGCCATTCATTAAGAATAAGATTTGAACTAATGTTGCCATTCGTAAGAAATAAATAACAGTAATGCGAAAGGACATATACAAGAGATAAAATACAATCTAGAGGGACAATAATAGAAAAGCTGATGTGTAAGTGGAGGTAAAAATAAAATATAAAATGTTAAAACTAAAGAAGGGAGCTGGCAGGCTAATATATAAAACACCATAAAAAGAATTCATGAAAATCCAGCTAATCTAATTATTTTAATTATACCATTTACAAAATAAGAGGGATATTTATATAAATTGCTGGTAATTTTTAGATTATCAATATGTAAAGCATGAAATTTTTTATCAGATAATCTATATATTCTAAAGAACTGATTAAGAATAATATTTTCAAACAATAGAAACGAGTTGCAGGAACTAAATGGTATGATTTTATTAATGTTAAAATTAAAAGGGTCTTTTTTATCATATAAATTAGTAACAATTTTATTAGAAGGTTCAATAAAAATATTTAAATCTAAAAAATTAATATTTTTACGAATAGTAACTTCATTAGAAATTATATATATATATATATATATATATATATATATATATATATAATTGAAGATTTTTTATTTTACTTGTATTATATATACCTGAGATTGATCATTAATAGAACATGTTCTGTATAGCAAAAGTGAAACGAAGATTGACTGAAATGAAATGTGATATCAAAAAGACGGCACGACAAGCTGTGGAATATTTTAAAAAGAACATGATGAATGTAAACATATAAATAAAACAGATACTAAATTGGTATAAAATACCCCTTTTTCCCTGTTCCATATATAAGTTAAGGCATGGAATAAGATATACATGTGGTAAAGAAGGGTGAAAAAATATATTTTTTAACAACATATTCAGATGAAAGTATTTTTATAAATCATATATGTAATGCAGGTACTTAAGGTACTAATCTCCTCTTTCCCTGCATAAACGTACATGGTGTAAATGCAAGAATTGTGTGTAAGATGAAACGTGATGCACGAATTGTGTGTAAGATGATACGTTTCTGTTCCATATATAAGTTAAGGTATGGAATAAGATATACATGTGGTAAAGAAGGGTGAAAAAATATATTTTTAACAACATATTCAGATGAAAGTATTTTTATAAATCATATATGTAATGCAGGTACTTAAGGTACTAATCTCCTCTTTCCCTGCATAAACGTACATGGTGTAAATGCAAGAATTGTGTGTAAGATGAAACGTGATGCACGAATTGTGTGTAAGATGATACGTTTCTGTTCCATATATAAGTTAAGGCATGGAATAAGATATACATGTGGTAAAGAAGGGTGAAAAAATATATTTTTAACAACATATTCAGATGAAAGTATTTTTATAAATCATATATGTAAAGCAGGTACTTAAGGTACTAATCTCCTCTTTCCCTGCATAAACGTACATGGTGTAAATGCAAGAATTGTGTGTAAGATGAAACGTGATGCACGAATTGTGTGTAAGATGATACGTTTCTGTTCCATATATAAGTTAAGGCATGGAATAAGATATACATGTGGTAAAGAAGGGTGAAAAAATATATTTTTAACAACATATTCAGATGAAAGTATTTTTATAAATCATATATGTAATGCAGGTACTTAAGGTACTAATCTCCTCTTTCCCTGCATAAACGTACATGGTGTAAATGCAAGAATTGTGTGTAAGATGAAACGTGATGCACGAATTGTGTGTAAGATGATACGTTTCTGTTCCATATATAAGTTAAGGCATGGAATAAGATATACATGTGGTAAAGAAGGGTGAAAAAATATATTTTTAACAACATATTCAGATGAAAGTATTTTTATAAATCATATATGTAAAGCAGGTACTTAAGGTACTAATCTCCTCTTTCCCTGCATAAACGTACATGGTGTAAATGCAAGAATTGTGTGTAAGATGAAACGTGATGCACGAATTGTGTGTAAGATGATACGTTTCTGTTCCATATATAAGTTAAGGCATGGAATAAGATATACATGTGGTAAAGAAGGGTGAAAAAATATATTTTTAACAACATATTCAGATGAAAGTATTTTTATAAATCATATATGTAATGCAGGTACTTAAGGTACTAATCTCCTCTTTCCCTGCATAAACGTACATGGTGTAAATGCAAGAATTGTGTGTAAGATGAAACGTGATGCACGAATTGTGTGTAAGATGATACGTTTCTGTTCCATATATAAGTTAAGGCATGGAATAAGATATACATGTGGTAAAGAAGGGTGAAAAAATATATTTTTAACAACATATTCAGATGAAAGTATTTTTATAAATCATATATGTAAAGCAGGTACTTAAGGTACTAATCTCCTCTTTCCCTGCATAAACGTACATGGTGTAAATGCAAGAATTGTGTGTAAGATGAAACGTGATGCACGAATTGTGTGTAAGATGATACGTTTCTGTTCCATATATAAGTTAAGGCATGGAATAAGATATACATGTGGTAAAGAAGGGTGAAAAAATATATTTTTAACAACATATTCAGATGAAAGTATTTTTATAAATCATATATGTAAAGCAGGTACTTAAGGTACTAATCTCCTCTTTCCCTGCATAAACGTACATGGTGTAAATGCAAGAATTGTGTGTAAGATGAAACGTGATGCACGAATTGTGTGTAAGATGATACGTTTCTGTTCCATATATAAGTTAAGGCATGGAATAAGATATACATGTGGTAAAGAAGGGTGAAAAAATATATTTTTAACAACATATTCAGATGAAAGTATTTTTATAAATCATATATGTAAAGCAGGTACTTAAGGTACTAATCTCCTCTTTCCCTGCATAAACGTACATGGTGTAAATGCAAGAATTGTGTGTAAGATGAAACGTGATGCACGAATTGTGTGTAAGATGATACGTTTCTGTTCCATATATAAGTTAAGGCATGGAATAAGATATACATGTGGTAAAGAAGGGTGAAAAAATATATTTTTAACAACATATTCAGATGAAAGTATTTTTATAAATCATATATGTAAAGCAGGTACTTAAGGTACTAATCTCCTCTTTCCCTGCATAAACGTACATGGTGTAAATGCAAGAAATGTGTGTAAGATGAAACGTGATGCACGAATTGTGTGTAAGATGATACGTTTCTGTTCCATATATAAGTTAAGGCATGGAATAAGATATACATGTGGTAAAGAAGGGTGAAAAAATATATTTTTTAACAACATATTCAGATGAAAGTATTTTTATAAATCATATATGTAATGCAGGTACTTAAGGTACTAATCTCCTCTTTCCCTGCATAAACGTACATGGTGTAAATGCAAGAATTGTGTGTAAGATGAAACGTGATGCACGAATTGTGTGTAAGATGATACGTTTCTGTTCCATATATAAGTTAAGGCATGGAATAAGATATACATGTGGTAAAGAAGGGTGAAAAAATATATTTTTTAACAACATATTCAGATGAAAGTATTTTTATAAATCATATATGTAATGCAGGTACTTAAGGTACTAATCTCCTCTTTCCCTGCATAAACGTACATGGTGTAAATGCAAGAATTGTGTGTAAGATGAAACGTGATGCACGAATTGTGTGTAAGATGATACGTTTCTGTTCCATATATAAGTTAAGGCATGGAATAAGATATACATGTGGTAAAGAAGGGTGAAAAAATATATTTTTTAACAACATATTCAGATGAAAGTATTTTTATAAATCATATATGTAATGCAGGTACTTAAGGTACTAATCTCCTCTTTCCCTGCATAAACGTACATGGTGTAAATGCAAGAATTGTGTGTAAGATGAAACGTGATGCACGAATTGTGTGTAAGATGATACGTTTCTGTTCCATATATAAGTTAAGGTATGGAATAAGATATACATGTGGTAAAGAAGGGTGAAAAAATATATTTTTTAACAACATATTCAGATGAAAGTATTTTTATAAATCATATATGTAATGCAGGTACTTAAGGTACTAATCTCCTCTTTCCCTGCATAAACGTACATGGTGTAAATGCAAGAATTGTGTGTAAGATGAAACGTGATGCACGAATTGTGTGTAAGATGATACGTTTCTGTTCCATATATAAGTTAAGGTATGGAATAAGATATACATGTGGTAAAGAAGGGTGAAAAAATATATTTTTAACAACATATTCAGATGAAAGTATTTTTATAAATCATATATGTAATGCAGGTACTTAAGGTACTAATCTCCTCTTTCCCTGCATAAACGTACATGGTGTAAATGCAAGAATTGTGTGTAAGATGAAACGTGATGCACGAATTGTGTGTAAGATGATACGTTTCTGTTCCATATATAAGTTAAGGTATGGAATAAGATATACATGTGGTAAAGAAGGGTGAAAAAGTATATTTTTAACAACATATTCAGATGAAAGTATTTTTATAAATCATATATGTAATGCAGGTACTTAAGGTACTAATCTCCTCTTTCCCTGCATAAACGTACATGGTGTAAATGCAAGAATTGTGTGTAAGATGAAACGTGATGCACGAATTGTGTGTAAGATGATACGTTTCTGTTCCATATATAAGTTAAGGTATGGAATAAGATATACATGTGGTAAAGAAGGGTGAAAAAATATATTTTTTAACAACATATTCAGATGAAAGTATTTTTATAAATCATATATGTAATGCAGGTACTTAAGGTACTAATCTCCTCTTTCCCTGCATAAACGTACATGGTGTAAATGCAAGAATTGTGTGTAAGATGAAACGTGATGCACGAATTGTGTGTAAGATGATACGTTTCTGTTCCATATATAAGTTAAGGTATGGAATAAGATATACATGTGGTAAAGAAGGGTGAAAAAATATATTTTTAACAACATATTCAGATGAAAGTATTTTTATAAATCATATATGTAATGCAGGTACTTAAGGTACTAATCTCCTCTTTCCCTGCATAAACGTACATGGTGTAAATGCAAGAATTGTGTGTAAGATGAAACGTGATGCACGAATTGTGTGTAAGATGATACGTTTCTGTTCCATATATAAGTTAAGGTATGGAATAAGATATACATGTGGTAAAGAAGGGTGAAAAAATATATTTTTAACAACATATTCAGATGAAAGTATTTTTATAAATCATATATGTAATGCAGGTACTTAAGGTACTAATCTCCTCTTTCCCTGCATAAACGTACATGGTGTAAATGCAAGAATTGTGTGTAAGATGAAACGTGATGCACGAATTGTGTGTAAGATGATACGTTTCTGTTCCATATATAAGTTAAGGTATGGAATAAGATATACATGTGGTAAAGAAGGGTGAAAAAATATATTTTTTAACAACATATTCAGATGAAAGTATTTTTATAAATCATATATGTAATGCAGGTACTTAAGGTACTAATCTCCTCTTTCCCTGCATAAACGTACATGGTGTAAATGCAAGAATTGTGTGTAAGATGAAACGTGATGCACGAATTGTGTGTAAGATGATACGTTTCTGTTCCATATATAAGTTAAGGCATGGAATAAGATATACATGTGGTAAAGAAGGGTGAAAAAATATATTTTTTAACAACATATTCAGATGAAAGTATTTTTATAAATCATATATGTAATGCAGGTACTTAAGGTACTAATCTCCTCTTTCCCTGCATAAACGTACATGGTGTAAATGCAAGAATTGTGTGTAAGATGAAACGTGATGCACGAATTGTGTGTAAGATGATACGTTTCTGTTCCATATATAAGTTAAGGTATGGAATAAGATATACATGTGGTAAAGAAGGGTGAAAAAATATATTTTTTAACAACATATTCAGATGAAAGTATTTTTATAAATCATATATGTAATGCAGGTACTTAAGGTACTAATCTCCTCTTTCCCTGCATAAACGTACATGGTGTAAATGCAAGAATTGTGTGTAAGATGAAACGTGATGCACGAATTGTGTGTAAGATGATACGTTTCTGTTCCATATATAAGTTAAGGTATGGAATAAGATATACATGTGGTAAAGAAGAGTGAAAAAATATATTTTTAACAACATATTCAGATGAAAGTATTTTTATAAATCATATATGTAATGCAGGTACTTAAGGTACTAATCTCCTCTTTCCCTGCATAAACGTACATGGTGTAAATGCAAGAATTGTGTGTAAGATGAAACGTGATGCACGAATTGTGTGTAAGATGATACGTTTCTGTTCCATATATAAGTTAAGGTATGGAATAAGATATACATGTGGTAAAGAAGGGTGAAAAAATATATTTTTTAACAACATATTCAGATGAAAGTATTTTTATAAATCATATATGTAATGCAGGTACTTAAGGTACTAATCTCCTCTTTCCCTGCATAAACGTACATGGTGTAAATGCAAGAATTGTGTGTAAGATGAAACGTGATGCACGAATTGTGTGTAAGATGATACGTTTCTGTTCCATATATAAGTTAAGGTATGGAATAAGATATACATGTGGTAAAGAAGGGTGAAAAAATATATTTTTTAACAACATATTCAGATGAAAGTATTTTTATAAATCATATATGTAATGCAGGTACTTAAGGTACTAATCTCCTCTTTCCCTGCATAAACGTACATGGTGTAAATGCAAGAATTGTGTGTAAGATGAAACGTGATGCACGAATTGTGTGTAAGATGATACGTTTCTGTTCCATATATAAGTTAAGGTATGGAATAAGATATACATGTGGTAAAGAAGGGTGAAAAAATATATTTTTTAACAACATATTCAGATGAAAGTATTTTTATAAATCATATATGTAATGCAGGTACTTAAGGTACTAATCTCCTCTTTCCCTGCATAAACGTACATGGTGTAAATGCAAGAATTGTGTGTAAGATGAAACGTGATGCACGAATTGTGTGTAAGATGATACGTTTCTGTTCCATATATAAGTTAAGGTATGGAATAAGATATACATGTGGTAAAGAAGGGTGAAAAAATATATTTTTAACAACATATTCAGATGAAAGTATTTTTATAAATCATATATGTAATGCAGGTACTTAAGGTACTAATCTCCTCTTTCCCTGCATAAACGTACATGGTGTAAATGCAAGAATTGTGTGTAAGATGAAACGTGATGCACGAATTGTGTGTAAGATGATACGTTTCTGTTCCATATATAAGTTAAGGCATGGAATAAGATATACATGTGGTAAAGAAGGGTGAAAAAATATATTTTTTAACAACATATTCAGATGAAAGTATTTTTATAAATCATATATGTAATGCAGGTACTTAAGGTACTATTCTCCTCTTTCCCTGCATAAACGTACATGGTGTAAATGCAAGAATTGTGTGTAAGATGAAACGTGATGCACGAATTGTGTGTAAGATGATACGTTTCTGTTCCATATATAAGTTAAGGTATGGAATAAGATATACATGTGGTAAAGAAGGGTGAAAAAATATATTTTTAACAACATATTCAGATGAAAGTATTTTTATAAATCATATATGTAATGCAGGTACTTAAGGTACTAATCTCCTCTTTCCCTGCATAAACGTACATGGTGTAAATGCAAGAATTGTGTGTAAGATGAAACGTGATGCACGAATTGTGTGTAAGATGAAACGTGATGCACGAATTGTGTGTAAGATGATACGTTTCTGTTCCATATATAAGTTAAGGCATGGAATAAGATATACATGTGGTAAAGAAGGGTGAAAAAATATATTTTTTAACAACATATTCAGATGAAAGTATTTTTATAAATCATATATGTAATGCAGGTACTTAAGGTACTAATCTCCTCTTTCCCTGCATAAACGTACATGGTGTAAATGCAAGAATTGTGTGTAAGATGAAACGTGATGCACGAATTGTGTGTAAGATGATACGTTTCTGTTCCATATATAAGTTAAGGAATGGAATAAGATATACATGTGGTAAAGAAGGGTGAAAAAATATATTTTTTAACAACATATTCAGATGAAAGTATTTTTATAAATCATATATGTAATGCAGGTACTTAAGGTACTAATCTCCTCTTTCCCTGCATAAACGTACATGGTGTAAATGCAAGAATTGTGTGTAAGATGAAACGTGATGCACGAATTGTGTGTAAGATGATACGTTTCTGTTCCATATATAAGTTAAGGTATGGAATAAGATATACATGTGGTAAAGAAGGGTGAAAAATATATTTTTTAACAACATATTCAGATGAAAGTATTTTTATAAATCATATATGTAATGCAGGTACTTAAGGTACTAATCTCCTCTTTCCCTGCATAAACGTACATGGTGTAAATGCAAGAATTGTGTGTAAGATGAAACGTGATGCACGAATTGTGTGTAAGATGATACGTTTCTGTTCCATATATAAGTTAAGGTATGGAATAAGATATACATGTGGTAAAGAAGGGTGAAAAAATATATTTTTTAACAACATATTCAGATGAAAGTATTTTTATAAATCATATATGTAATGCAGGTACTTAAGGTACTAATCTCCTCTTTCCCTGCATAAACGTACATGGTGTAAATGCAAGAATTGTGTGTAAGATGAAACGTGATGCACGAATTGTGTGTAAGATGATACGTTTCTGTTCCATATATAAGTTAAGGTATGGAATAAGATATACATGTGGTAAAGAAGGGTGAAAAAATATATTTTTAACAACATATTCAGATGAAAGTATTTTTATAAATCATATATGTAATGCAGGTACTTAAGGTACTAATCTCCTCTTTCCCTGCATAAACGTACATGGTGTAAATGCAAGAATTGTGTGTAAGATGAAACGTGATGCACGAATTGTGTTTAAGATGATACGTTTCTGTTCCATATATAAGTTAAGGCATGGAATAAGATATACATGTGGTAAAGAAGGGTGAAAAAATATATTTTTTAACAACATATTCAGATGAAAGTATTTTTATAAATCATATATGTAATGCAGGTACTTAAGGTACTAATCTCCTCTTTCCCTGCATAAACGTACATGGTGTAAATGCAAGAATTGTGTCTAAGATGAAACGTGATGCACGAATTGTGTGTAAGATGATACGTTTCTGTTCCATATATAAGTTAAGGCATGGAATAAGATATACATGTGGTAAAGAAGGGTGAAAAAATATATTTTTTAACAACATATTCAGATGAAAGTATTTTTATAAATCATATATGTAATGCAGGTACTTAAGGTACTAATCTCCTCTTTCCCTGCATAAACGTACATGGTGTAAATGCAAGAATTGTGTGTAAGATGAAACGTGATGCACGAATTGTGTGTAAGATGATACGTTTCTGTTCCATATATAAGTTAAGGCATGGAATAAGATATACATGTGGTAAAGAAGGGTGAAAAAATATATTTTTTAACAACATATTCAGATGAAAGTATTTTTATAAATCATATATGTAATGCAGGTACTTAAGGTACTAATCTCCTCTTTCCCTGCATAAACGTACATGGTGTAAATGCAAGAATTGTGTGTAAGATGAAACGTGATGCACGAATTGTGTGTAAGATGATACGTTTCTGTTCCATATATAAGTTAAGGCATGGAATAAGATATACATGTGGTAAAGAAGGGTGAAAAAATATATTTTTTAACAACATATTCAGATGAAAGTATTTTTATAAATCATATATGTAATGCAGGTACTTAAGGTACTAATCTCCTCTTTCCCTGCATAAACGTACATGGTGTAAATGCAAGAATTGTGTGTAAGATGAAACGTGATGCACGAATTGTGTGTAAGATGATACGTTTCTGTTCCATATATAAGTTAAGGTATGGAATAAGATATACATGTGGTAAAGAAGGGTGAAAAAATATATTTTTTAACAACATATTCAGATGAAAGTATTTTTATAAATCATATATGTAATGCAGGTACTTAAGGTACTAATCTCCTCTTTCCCTGCATAAACGTACATGGTGTAAATGCAAGAATTGTGTGTAAGATGAAACGTGATGCACGAATTGTGTGTAAGATGATACGTTTCTGTTCCATATATAAGTTAAGGTATGGAATAAGATATACATGTGGTAAAGAAGGGTGAAAAAATATATTTTTAACAACATATTCAGATGAAAGTATTTTTATAAATCATATATGTAATGCAGGTACTTAAGGTACTAATCTCCTCTTTCCCTGCATAAACATACATGGTGTAAATGCAAGAATTGTGTGTAAGATGAAACGTGATGCAAGAATTGTGTGTAAGATGATACGTTTCTGTTCCATATATAAGTTAAGGTATGGAATAAGATATACATGTGGTAAAGAAGGGTGAAAAAATATATTTTTAACAACATATTCAGATGAAAGTATTTTTATAAATCATATATGTAATGCAGGTACTTAAGGTACTAATCTCCTCTTTCCCTGCATAAACGTACATGGTGTAAATGCAAGAATTGTGTGTAAGATGAAACGTGATGCAAGAATTGTGTGTAAGATGATACGTTTCTGTTCCATATATAAGTTAAGGTATGGAATAAGATATACATGTGGTAAAGAAGGGTGAAAAAATATATTTTTAACAACATATTCAGATGAAAGTATTTTTATAAATCATATATGTAATGCAGGTACTTAAGGTACTAATCTCCTCTTTCCCTGCATAAACGTACATGGTGTAAATGTAAGAATTGTGTGTAAGATGAAACGTGATGCAAGAATTGTGTGTAAGATGATACGTTTCTGTTCCATATATAAGTTAAGGCATGGAATAAGATATACATGTGGTAAAGAAGGGTGAAAAAATATATTTTTAACAACATATTCAGATGAAAGTATTTTTATAAATCATATATGTAATGCAGGTACTTAAGGTACTAATCTCCTCTTTCCCTGCATAAACGTACATGGTGTAAATGCAAGAATTGTGTGTAAGATGAAACGTGATGCACGAATTGTGTGTAAGATGATACGTTTCTGTTCCATATATAAGTTAAGGCATGGAATAAGATATACATGTGGTAAAGAAGGGTGAAAAAATATATTTTTAACAACATATTCAGATGAAAGTATTTTTATAAATCATATATGTAATGCAGGTACTTAAGGTACTAATCTCCTCTTTCCCTGCATAAACGTACATGGTGTAAATGCAAGAATTGTGTGTAAGATGAAACGTGATGCACGAATTGTGTGTAAGATGATACGTTTCTGTTCCATATATAAGTTAAGGCATGGAATAAGATATACATGTGGTAAAGAAGGGTGAAAAAATATATTTTTAACAACATATTCAGATGAAAGTATTTTTATAAATCATATATGTAATGCAGGTACTTAAGGTACTAATCTCCTCTTTCCCTGCATAAACGTACATGGTGTAAATGCAAGAATTGTGTGTAAGATGAAACGTGATGCACGAATTGTGTGTAAGATGATACGTTTCTGTTCCATATATAAGTTAAGGCATGGAATAAGATATACATGTGGTAAAGAAGGGTGAAAAAATATATTTTTTAACAACATATTCAGATGAAAGTATTTTTATAAATCATATATGTAATGCAGGTACTTAAGGTACTAATCTCCTCTTTCCCTGCATAAACGTACATGGTGTAAATGCAAGAATTGTGTGTAAGATGAAACGTGATGCACGAATTGTGTGTAAGATGATACGTTTCTGTTCCATATATAAGTTAAGGCATGGAATAAGATATACATGTGGTAAAGAAGGGTGAAAAAATATATTTTTTAACAACATATTCAGATGAAAGTATTTTTATAAATCATATATGTAATGCAGGTACTTAAGGTACTAATCTCCTCTTTCCCTGCATAAACGTACATGGTGTAAATGCAAGAATTGTGTGTAAGATGAAACGTGATGCACGAATTGTGTGTAAGATGATACGTTTCTGTTCCATATATAAGTTAAGGCATGGAATAAGATATACATGTGGTAAAGAAGGGTGAAAAAATATATTTTTTAACAACATATTCAGATGAAAGTACTTTTATAAATCATATATGTAATGCAGGTACTTAAGGTACTAATCTCCTCTTTCCCTGCATAAACGTACATGGTGTAAATGCAAGAATTGTGTGTAAGATGAAACGTGATGCACGAATTGTGTGTAAGATGATACGTTTCTGTTCCATATATAAGTTAAGGCATGGAATAAGATATACATGTGGTAAAGAAGGGTGAAAAAATATATTTTTAACAACATATTCAGATGAAAGTATTTTTATAAATCATATATGTAATGCAGGTACTTAAGGTACTAATCTCCTCTTTCCCTGCATAAACGTACATGGTGTAAATGCAAGAATTGTGTGTAAGATGAAACGTGATGCACGAATTGTGTGTAAGATGATACGTTTCTGTTCCATATATAAGTTAAGGTATGGAATAAGATATACATGTGGTAAAGAAGGGTGAAAAAATATATTTTTTAACAACATATTCAGATGAAAGTATTTTTATAAATCATATATGTAATGCAGGTACTTAAGGTACTAATCTCCTCTTTCCCTGCATAAACGTACATGGTGTAAATGCAAGAATTGTGTGTAAGATGAAACGTGATGCACGAATTGTGTGTAAGATGATACGTTTCTGTTCCATATATAAGTTAAGGTATGGAATAAGATATACATGTGGTAAAGAAGGGTGAAAAAATATATTTTTAACAACATATTCAGATGAAAGTATTTTTATAAATCATATATGTAATGCAGGTACTTAAGGTACTAATCTCCTCTTTCCCTGCATAAACGTACATGGTGTAAATGCAAGAATTGTGTGTAAGATGAAACGTGATGCAAGAATTGTGTGTAAGATGATACGTTTCTGTTCCATATATAAGTTAAGGTATGGAATAAGATATACATGTGGTAAAGAAGGGTGAAAAAATATATTTTTAACAACATATTCAGATGAAAGTATTTTTATAAATCATATATGTAATGCAGGTACTTAAGGTACTAATCTCCTCTTTCCCTGCATAAACGTACATGGTGTAAATGCAAGAATTGTGTGTAAGATGAAACGTGATGCAAGAATTGTGTGTAAGATGATACGTTTCTGTTCCATATATAAGTTAAGGTATGGAATAAGATATACATGTGGTAAAGAAGGGTGAAAAAATATATTTTTAACAACATATTCAGATGAAAGTATTTTTATAAATCATATATGTAATGCAGGTACTTAAGGTACTAATCTCCTCTTTCCCTGCATAAACGTACATGGTGTAAATGCAAGAATTGTGTGTAAGATGAAACGTGATGCAAGAATTGTGTGTAAGATGATACGTTTCTGTTCCATATATAAGTTAAGGCATGGAATAAGATATACATGTGGTAAAGAAGGGTGAAAAAATATATTTTTAACAACATATTCAGATGAAAGTATTTTTATAAATCATATATGTAATGCAGGTACTTAAGGTACTAATCTCCTCTTTCCCTGCATAAACGTACATGGTGTAAATGCAAGAATTGTGTGTAAGATGAAACGTGATGCACGAATTGTGTGTAAGATGATACGTTTCTGTTCCATATATAAGTTAAGGCATGGAATAAGATATACATGTGGTAAAGAAGGGTGAAAAAATATATTTTTAACAACATATTCAGATGAAAGTATTTTTATAAATCATATATGTAATGCAGGTACTTAAGGTACTAATCTCCTCTTTCCCTGCATAAACGTACATGGTGTAAATGCAAGAATTGTGTGTAAGATGAAACGTGATGCACGAATTGTGTGTAAGATGATACGTTTCTGTTCCATATATAAGTTAAGGCATGGAATAAGATATACATGTGGTAAAGAAGGGTGAAAAAATATATTTTTAACAACATATTCAGATGAAAGTATTTTTATAAATCATATATGTAATGCAGGTACTTAAGGTACTAATCTCCTCTTTCCCTGCATAAACGTACATGGTGTAAATGCAAGAATTGTGTGTAAGATGAAACGTGATGCACGAATTGTGTGTAAGATGATACGTTTCTGTTCCATATATAAGTTAAGGCATGGAATAAGATATACATGTGGTAATGAAGGGTGAAAAAATATATTTTTAACAACATATTCAGATGAAAGTATTTTTATAAATCATATATGTAATGCAGGTACTTAAGGTACTAATCTCCTCTTTCCCTGCATAAACGTACATGGTGTAAATGCAAGAATTGTGTGTAAGATGAAACGTGATGCACGAATTGTGTGTAAGATTATACGTTTCTGTTCCATATATAAGTTAAGGCATGGAATAAGATATACATGTGGTAAAGAAGGGTGAAAAAAAATATTTTTAACAACATATTCAGATGAAAGTATTTTTATAAATCATATATGTAATGCAGGTACTTAAGGTACTAATCTCCTCTTTCCCTGCATAAACGTACATGGTGTAAATGCAAGAATTGTGTGTAAGATGAAACGTGATGCACGAATTGTGTGTAAGATGATACGTTTCTGTTCCATATATAAGTTAAGGCATGGAATAAGATATACATGTGGTAAAGAAGGGTGAAAAAATATATTTTTAACAACATATTCAGATGAAAGTATTTTTATAAATCATATATGTAATGCAGGTACTTAAGGTACTAATCTCCTCTTTCCCTGCATAAACGTACATGGTGTAAATGCAAGAATTGTGTGTAAGATGAAACGTGATGCACGAATTGTGTGTAAGATGATACGTTTCTGTTCCATATATAAGTTAAGGCATGGAATAAGATATACATGTGGTAAAGAAGGGTGAAAAAATATATTTTTAACAACATATTCAGATGAAAGTATTTTTATAAATCATATATGTAATGCAGGTACTTAAGGTACTAATCTCCTCTTTCCCTGCATAAACGTACATGGTGTAAATGCAAGAATTTTGTGTAAGATGAAACGTGATGCACGAATTGTGTGTAAGATGATACGTTTCTGTTCCATATATAAGTTAAGGCATGGAATAAGATATACATGTGGTAAAGAAGGGTGAAAAAAAATATTTTTAACAACATATTCAGATGAAAGTATTTTTATAAATCATATATGTAATGCAGGTACTTAAGGTACTAATCTCCTCTTTCCCTGCATAAACGTACATGGTGTAAATGCAAGAATTGTGTGTAAGATGAAACGTGATGCAAGAATTGTGTGTAAGATGATACGTTTCTGTTCCATATATAAGTTAAGGCATGGAATAAGATATACATGTGGTAAAGAAGGGTGAAAAAATATATTTTTTAACAACATATTTAGATGAAAGTATTTTTATAAATCACATATGTAATGCAGGTACTTAAGGTACTAATCTCCTCTTTCCCTGCATAAACGTACATGGTGTAAATGCAAGAATTGTGTGTAAGATAAAAAGTTGCAAAACAGAAACATTGTTCTGAGCTAAACCTTTTCTAGCTCCCAAAAATTATTTGAAAATGAATAAATTGAATAAAGTTAAAAGAATTTCGAAAAAAACCATATGCTTTATCCAGAGCCATACATGTTTCTTTAATGTGGATTCTACGTTTCTGTGTGTATTACTGTAAATTGTATTACAGAAATAATGCACATGGCCCGACGTAAGACAAAATATAAATTGGTTCAGATATATAAGAAGTAAAATATAATAATTAAATATACCAGCGTGTGGCTAAGTATTTATAGGAGTATTTATACAATGTAATGAAAAGTTAAAAAACATAATAATATAAATGTATTTACCCTTTCTTCTGCTTACTGTGTAGATTACATCATACTGACTAAGCATTTTAACTCAAAACAGGTTACAGTTAATTCTATATACTAAGAATTCAACTGTTGGAAGTGAAACCTGGAGATGAAAAATTATTTAAAATTGTTTGAGAATGATCTGTCAATATGTTGCTGTAATTGTAGCAAGGTGTTGAATTTGAAATTAAAATGCGTTTTAATAAAAGTGAAAATAAGGTTCGGCGGGTAGGTATTTCAGATACTGGTGTTTATGAATTTAAAAATATGTTATTTGTAGTAACATGGTGTACTTATAATTTTTATTCTTAATAACTAGTTATTAATAATATTTTATACACTGATTTTGAAAGATTGGATGCATAATGTAGAAATTTATTTACTGTGAAGTTATAAGTTTCTGTTTTGTCTTAAATTTTAAATTTTAATGTGTCTGCATTATGAATTTTTAAACTAACGTCTAGATAATTGATCCAGTTTGATGTATATGCATTTTCAATTAGTTGTAGATTAGGTGGAAAAAATTAAAGTTTAATATAGGTGCTTCATTAGTAACTCCAATAATAATTAGATTATCAATAAATCTATACATGATATGACTGTTGAAAGGGCACTGAATTTCGCAAAAATGAAGATAAAGGTTGGCCAGTATTGTAGATGAGATTCCTCTCTGTGGTATTCCCTTATTTAATTTGTATATGCAATTTCCTTGAGATAGATACTGTTTGAACAGAATGAATTTTAATAATGTTTTGAATTTTGGATAAGAGATGTTTTTTGATTGAGTAAATTGTTCATATAAATTATGATTTTATATAAATCATTAATATCAATGTTATTAAAGAGGTATTTGAAATCAAAAGTTTTAATATCATGTATGTAAAAGTTGTTTTAGGTGATTAATCAGTTCTAACATATTTTTGATTGTATGTGTTTGTTGTGTAGTAAAATGATCATAAATTTGATTTAGTAATATATATATATATATATATATATATATATATTACTAAACTAGACTAATTTAAAACATGATCAGTGTCATAACCTGGTTCAAAAGCAATACGGAGGAAAATTAAGTAAAGAGGACATGAAGGGAAATATCTAACAGAAGGAGATCAGTGCTACCATATAAGGCAAAATGATCTTAATTTTAAATTATTAATAATACGCATGAATTTATCAACATTCAAGAGCTATACATACAAATCAAGTTCAAACATCAAAGGATTATTAAAATCTGGAGTCTCAAAATATTAAAATGACAAAAAATAAAAATAAGAGAAAAGATGCAATCCGAAAATATGAAATTGGATAGAACCTCGGTAGATCCAGCTTTTCTAGGATCTTTGCATCCACAGAGGTTCCAAATGTGTTTCGCTCAACAATACAGAACAATGAAAAAGAATTATTGAAAAGAACAATGTGAAGAAGTTTGGGAAAATTGGTAAATATAGTATGAGTAGAATAATTAGTAATATAAGCATTATATAGAGTTGAAATTACTACATAAATATTAGAGATCTTAATATTATTAAAAAGTTCTTTAAAATCAAAAGTTTGAAATCCAATTAATTTACTAGTGAAGTCAATTTATTCTTTAATTCTTTACTACTCGTATAATTTAGAATAAGGTACTTATTGCTAGGAAAACGTAAACTACCATTTATTACATTTAAGTAATTTAGTAGTAAATTACTCGAAGCAGTAAAGTAAGTATTATGACCATTTTCTAAATTTAATAGGATATTTATGAAATTTATAAATATTTAAATCACACACATACATATATATATATACAGGATGTTCCTATAAACATTCACCTCTGCTTTTATTCCTTAAATATTGATCTTAGACATATATGACAAATTACAAAATTGCGTAAAAAAGGTACATAATTTTATGAAATCGATAACAATTTTCAGGGTATTAAATTTGAAGAAATACAAAATTTAAATTTTTATACGGTCCCCGTACAAAAAAATTTCCAATGAATTAAATGTGCACCATACACTAATAAGCTGATGTACAGAATTTCAGCATATTATCATTAAAAGTCCCAAAAATATGTTTAAACAATGTTGGTGAGGGATTAATCACAAATTAAAATGCAAATGTTTACAGCAAGACTGCAAATGACGGAACGCAGAAATGGGTCTTAGGCCAGTGATATCTGCCTCTAGATTTATTTACAATTTTTCATACCGTCATTTATCGTACCGCCTGTTCAACGTATCCATCATTAGCTGAGGCTACTAAAAAAAGTGCCTGTTAAGATTTTAATCTCAGCTAAAAAATCACTGATAACAAAATTGACATCCTGCTACGGGCGAAGAAGCTTGAAACTATTAAAACGTGTTTTAAATATAGATTAGAAGATAAACTAAATAAAATGCTGAAGCTTGATTAAGTTTTTCAAATATTTTAGCAACATGAATTGCGATTGAATTTACACGTAATGATTTTGTCAAGTTAACAATGCTGTTAAGTGTCACACGTAAACCCCGTTAATTTTGTTAGAACGTTATTTAGGAATTGCAGAAAATTAAAACATTTATGTTTGTTTCATTTAAAAGCGAGCTTGTTTCAAAATTTATACTCAGGCGACATGTGGAACGTTCTTCCTGATGCAAATAGACAGCATTTTAGACGATTTATTCATAAATTTTAAAGATTTTATGTCGATTCGCCGTATTAACGTTGGTGGCGTTTTACGCAACAACTTTTTTAACACTTTCCAACATAGTTGAAAAGTGTTTATGACTTTGTTCATTCTGTCTGTCCGTTCGCACAATAACTGCTGTAGAAACGACTTTATCAAAATGAAATTTTAGTATGTTGTTGAGACAGTCTGTGGGACATATTCAAATTATCCCATAAAATATATATATATAAAATATATATATATAAATCAGCAAAATATGTTCGGCAATTTTTTAAATAAAAATTCAAATAGTAATTCCACCTATATTATATGAAGAGATCACGTGACCCATTTCAAAATAAATTATGGCATCCATCTTTTTTTTCCTAGTGTATGAAACGTTTACTTTAAAGTTATTTTAATTTACATTTAGAGTTACATTCGTTGTAAAACTGCTTTATCTTTACGTATTTTTCGTACATCTATATTCTGTGCCAACGCAATTGGAATATTTTTTAGTTTAAATGATCATCAAACTCTGATTATTTCAACAGCAGAACCTAATTTTAATGGATGCAGAATGTAAACAAGTGATTGTAAGATGAGTTGTATAGGAATTGCTGAATTTTTTAACGCAAACTTATTTAGATCTGGAGTCTGGAATAAAAGTGGCATGAATGAAATATTTATTTGATTTTACATAGAGCGCCAAACGATTTATATTTCTATGACGTCATTTGAATAAAGTTCATTTTTTCCGATGAAGTTTTAAGTTTTCAAATATAATAAATTATTGCAGTACTAAGATAATGTAAAATATATCAGCACTGAGTATATCGCATTTTAGATATGTTTGAATAAAACTGCATTTCAGTTGGAAAGTGTTTTATAATCAAGGCTTTCCTATAAAATATTGCTTTTACTTTCCCTGCAATACGTGGTAATGTATAGGGAAAGTATTGGAATCATGCCGAAAATCGCGACTCGAGTTTTCGACGGATCTACACGTATCGAGACCTCTAGAATACGAAAAAACCATTTTTAGCGTGACGTCTGTGTGTGTGTCTGTCTGTGCAGATTTTGTATCCACTCTAACTAAAAAACTAATGGACCGAATTTCACAAAATTTTGTAGGTAAGTCACTTGTGGGCGGGGCTGGTGCTGATTAGTTTTGGGTACGATTCGGAATAAAAGAACCCGCCTTTTTTGTGAAATGGCCCGCAAAAGCTTGTATCTACTGTAGCTGAAGAACGAATGGACCGAATTTCACAAAATTCGGTAGATAAGTCACGTATAGGTCACCCTGGTGCTGATTAGATTTTGGTACGATTCAGAAAAAAATAACCTGCCTTTTTTTGCAGAATGGCCCGCAAAAATCGTCCAAATCTAAACTAAAGAACTACGTATGCTCAAATATATCCATTAAATACTTGTTTATTACGTAATTTTTAGCGAAGAAAAGAATAAGACCAACCCCATTACATTAGGACTAGCCGTTCTCGAGATATTTTAGTTTTTCGTATTTTCTCTACGCCACCTTTGAAAATAAGTCCGGTTACCGAATGAGAACGAAAATTGAATTAAAAGTGAAATAAATTTAATTAAAATAAAGAGAACATGGATATAAGTCTGCAGGGAAAGTCATGTGCTGCCCACATCAGAATTTTTATTTTTTATTTTGCTGCACATTTTTTCGTACAGCATTCTGGATAGAAAAAATACAGACAGATCCTTTACATGATTAAACAAAATCATTCATTATATAAAATATACTTTTTAAATATTAGCGGTACTTACTAAAAGTACACAGACCTTTTTTATTTACTGGAGGCAATTAAATTTGTCATCTATTTTCTTATTACAAAATTTTTAAAACAATTATTTTCAAGAGCTATTATAAATAGATAATAAATGGGTTTACAACGCAAAATGCAGCGCAAATCAAGATAAATAAGATTACGTACGTTTTGGGAATCAACTGAATTTCCTTCATTATTGCAAAAAGTTTTTACCTAAAAGGCCAAATAAGCCCAAGGCGATGTCGACCAAACTGAAATGCTTAAATAACATCGCAATATAGTTTCGCCACCTAGTGGCACGAAAAGGAAATAAAACCTTTCGGGCCATTAGATTTCTCAATTATATTGTGATGTCGTTTAGCCATTTCAGTTTGATGACATTGACTTGCACTTACTTAGGCGTTTAGGTATAATTTTTTTTCACTGATAAAAGAAATCTAGTTGAATTCCGAAACGTGCGTATGGTGATTTATTTTGTTTTGCACAATAATTTACGTTGTAATCAAGTTTATCATTGATTGTGCGTAAATTCACGTGCTTTATTTCGGTTCTGATATGGATTGAGCACCGAATTTCGAAGGGACAGGTGGCTTCAATACAAATTTCCATTTCCGGTTTAAACAGTTTAATTTTCCTTGAAACCTAGTTCTTATAATCGACTATGGACATAGTTTAGTGGATGATTGATATTGTTTCAGCATCAAGTTTCTGATGAGGTTGAGGGGATGCACTAAGGATTATAACTACCGTTTCCTTTCTACTTCAGGTTAAAATTTTCCCTGTAAAATATATTTTCTTTCAGAATTAGCTACAGACAGAGGTTAAATAATGCTTGATAAGGATTCAGAATTAAATTCTAGTGCTGCCCTGCAGACGAATTATTCATAAATGTTAAAGGTTTTATGCCAATTACGCCATAGTACCGTTGGTGGCATTTTACGTAACCGCATTTCTTTTTTGTGGCAATCTTTCAGCTTTCAGGATAGTATTTAAGAAAACTCTGGGGCATTTCATGATTAAACAAAATTCTTCTTTATATAAAACATACTTTCAAAAGAATATTGATACATATTAAAAGTTCACAAACTTTTTTGATATTGGAAGCAATTAAATTTGTCATACATGTTCTTATTATAACATTTTTGAAACAACTATGTTTTAAGAGCTACTATATATATATAATAAATGGGTTTAAAATTTTACAAAATCTTACAGGTCTTGATATGGATTCAGTATTAAATTCTAGTGGTTGTTTGGGTCTCACTGCGGATTTCCATTTCCGGTTCTTGAGATGTCAGTTTGGAATAAGAAATTGACATTTTCATAGCAACATCAATCTTTCAGTGCTGGATATAGACAGAGCTTAGATGGGATAGATATGGACTCAGTGCTGAATTTCAAACGAGTAAGAGGGCTGCACGGGACAAATTTTAAAATTTTTATTTGGCCTGGCCCAAAATTATTAAGATTTCATCCGACCAGAATCCAAGAATGTTTTAAAATAATTTTCACATGCCCTACTTGGCCTGTAAGCACTCAAAGCGGCACGTTCCGATTTTAATAACATGCATTGAGGATTGCTTAACGCTAACACACTGCTGCCTGGGATCATGATCATAATTTTCCATTTAAGAAATGAAACACAAATTATATTACATATTACATGCAACAATTCAAATCAGCAGGTGAAAGTTGAGAAGAGGAAATTTTTGATTTTGATTTCGGAATATCGTCCAACAAACACATCTTTAATTTCTTATAATTTTATTTCACCCGGTTCTAATTTACCCATCTGCGTTCTCCGTACAGAGCAAACTTTTATTACTTAATATGGGACAGGGAAGCTTTCATCCGCTTATTGAGAATTTTGTTTGATACGTAATTTCATATTTTTCTGTTCGTTTAGATTTTGATGTATTTTTAGCTTTTTTATCTACTTTTAACCGGCCAACCAGGCCAGAATTTTTTTAAACCTGACTCGCCCGAAATAGTTTTCTTAAAATTCGGTCTGGCCCTAAACCCGCGGGCCAAGCCATAGACCGTGCAGGCCACTAGGACGGTGTTCACTAAGGATTTCTACTTCCAGTTCTATAGATGTCAATTCCTACATAAAATAAGTTAGCAAAAAATAATAAAAATATTTGAATAGTTTCATCAAAAATTAGATATATACGCAACGCCAACTCAATATGAAGGCTCCTTATTAATATTCTTGTAATTTTCAGCAAGGTGGGGACCATAAAATAATGTAGTAAACTAAACTGCTGTTTGCAAAAAGTACAACACCATGCAGAAATCATCAGAATTGAATGAAATTTATTCCACAAACGACCTGTATTGATACAAATAAACAATTAAATTTACAATGCAAACGAAAAACCATATTACATGTCGCAAATCAGAATTTGATGAAGCCACCATGCTCTGTAGTAAGTGCTTTTATACGACGTGGCATCAAATCAAACATATTTTGCATTTGTTCCTGAGGAAGAGCAATACAAATAGCTTTTATCCGAACACAAAGTTCAGCTGTATTAGCTACGGAACGAGCATCACGGCGATCGACGAAATAACAGACATGTTCAATAGGCGACATATACGGTGAATAAGCAAGCCATAGAAGAAACTGCATCTATTGTGCTGATTAGATGTCTTGACACATCCGAGTAACATGTGGACGGGCATTGTTCTGTTGAAATACGGCTTCGGGAATGCGTTGAAAGAAGGGTACGACTTCAGAATCCAGAACGTCTCTAGTGTACCGCTTGCTGTTTAGATTACCCACATTTGTTAGCAATCGAGATCGTCAAAATTACCTAATGACGCTCCAAACCATCACACTTGGCATTCTTCCAGTATATTAGATAACTCACTCTGTAATGTGACGTTCCCCATTATAGCGTCTAACGTGGATACGATCATCACTGTACCCCAAATTAGAGCGGGATTCATCCAAAAAGACGACATGTAGCCAATCGGCACTCCAGTGTCCATGTTAATGAGCTCAATGTAACTGCAGTCGTCGATGGTTTTGCATCAAGGGAATCCTGTACAATGGAATTCTTGCACGCAATCGACGGTGCAGCAGACGTCGATGAATTGTTGGAGAAGACAATGACACACCTGTCGCAGTTAAACTGTAATAACATCATGTTAACTGTGGAGATGAAGCTGTACGGTCCATTACAGTCATGCGGATAAGGTGTCTCACATCCTGTGCTGACATAATATTTCATCGTCGACTGTCGGATTTGCGACTCGTCCGGTTCTCTTCAGTCCTATGCTTCGACACTCGCATCACAATTATTGCATTGCACTCCATACGAGCTACCATTGAACGATAAGAAGAAACCCCTCTTCGAAGGCCGATCATTCGCCCCGTTCAAACTTCTTGCTTATATGCGCCCTCTGTCGTTATAGAGGCATAGTGACTTTACCGCTGGAGAAACGTTTACGCTGGCAGATAACCATGTTATGAAACGTTTCCGCTAGCCTATAACCACAGACTACTTTTAAAGTCCAGCTACAACACTCTATTTATACAGCTAAAACAGAAGCTCAGTGGGCGCTCCTCAGCTAACGCATGTGCAGTGACTCTGAAATTTTAACCATTTGCACAGCACACCCCATCTAGTATTTTCTGTGAGTTTCAGCTCAATCGTGTAATTCTTTTATGGAGTTGCAATTTTTACAAACATGCGTATAGATTATAAAGTAAAATGTTGAAAGTTACATTAAATATCCACTTACTTTTTAGCTACTGCAAGAGAACAGTTATATACAGCGGGGTCAATACAACATAACCCAAATATTTTGTCTTAAATAAATATCTTTTATTTTCACATTTTTACATGAGATATTATTTACAATCCTATTGACTGTCCTCCCTAGAATTTTACTAATTTATATGTTATTCCAAATTCACCTGGTATAAAAAAAAATATATATCAAAGTTATCTGTTTCGAAGGAAGGCAGCAGTGTGACAGTATTTTCTTGGCGATTTATTTTATTTCGACGTTTTGGAGGAAAACCGCGTTTTAAAACCAGAAGAATTTCGAAATTTTTGGTAAATAAATCCGGATGTGTATGGATGTGGTTAGTGCTGGTGTCTGTGTGTAAGGTATAGACGACTGCAGATATTACCAAACAACAACAAAAAAATTGCAGAGATCGTTAAAATGCTGTCTCGATATATTATGTAAATTAGAACTAGATACATTTTTATGTAATCCGCTCGATTAAAGTTCAAGATTTACAAAAAAAAATATTTTTTTCTATTCAGAAACAATTGTAATATCTAGTACCATAATAATGTTGGCCTGGACCGGTGGTTTTATTCTCGGAATACAAATGAAAAGATAAGAGCTGAATTTGACCACAGTCAAAGAAATCAAATGTTGAACCCGGTTCATAGTTCGCAGCTTTTCTTTCAGGATTAATTACCGGGGGAGAGGGTTATTTAAATCTATAAATATATATATATGTAATCTTTAACTACTAAATTTGAAGTAATCTATATAAATACAATTGAAAATCTGTCTGTCTGTCTATCTGAATGTCTGTAGTATATTTGTCTCATCATCATAGGAGAACGGCCGAACCGAATTTAATGAAATTTTGTGGATAGCCTTGAAATAGCCCCACTTAAATTTTAGTTCATGATTTTAGTTTCTAAGACTAGGAGTTGTCGAGATTTTAATGAAAAACGATATTTTTATTAGGAGTTCTCCTCCTTAACTGCCTGATTCCTCCAAACGAACACAGGTTGGAAATCGCTGGTTAAAAACGTGAAAGTGAATTAAAACTCTATGTCTGAGTTTGGTGGGAGTTTATTGCGCTAATCGGTTACTTTTGAAAATCGCAGGTTTGAAACATGAATTTAAATGGAAACTCTATCACCATGGTTTATTTTTCACAGGCTCATACTCAACAATAAAAATTATTAAGATTATCAAAGTGATTATTTAATTATCAGTATTTCACCAAGAAGATTCTTTATTATATCATGGTGCTCAGCACAGCAATTGAATCAAATGTGTTTAATTTTTATTATTAGTTTATCGATTCGAATAAACAATAAACGGATATAAAAATATATCTTATAAATGAACGGTTTAATTTTTTTTATTTATATTAATTACAGACTGCGTACATCACTATCATTTAATTTGGCAAAGGGTTTTCACACTTATATATCATGTTTAGCCAATAAACTCATATAATTTGCATAGCCAATAAACTCATTTAGCCGATAGTTGAAAGAGAATAAGAGTAGAACGGGTATATCTTTTAATACAATTTTAGTTCCAGTTTCTGAGACCACGGGTTGTTCTGATATTAATTAAAAACGAACAATTAAACATTCCATAGAGATAGCATTAAGCAGACGATAGATTTTCCGCCAATTTATTCGAAAAAAATTCTATCATGTCGTTTAGCAGCGGATTTAAATCCAATGTGTGTATGCAGCAGACGATTTTTATTAAAACTTTTCGGGGTAAAATAATAAATATATGTATATAAAATGAATTCATGGAAATTGCATTTTTGACTGGATTATTTCAATTACAATCTTCAGGTTTAAACATTATTATTATTGATATTTTCGGGGTTTATAGATATTTTAAATTTACAAAGTCATTGTATTATTTTGGCAAAAATTGTTGAAACTCATATATTGTACGTAGCACGGGAAATCTTCTACAAATGCACGCGTGTGTATCTTAATATAAGTATTACAGGTGTATTTTCACATATTTTGACATATATCGGCATATATTGCAATCACTTACGGACATTAAATATTTTGATAGAATATCTTGATTAACAATATCATTTAGTACACTATGGGGATTTGGCACATGATAGTGAATTTTAAGTTTCTTTATACTATGTACTCCGTACGAAGAACGGCTATACTGCTAGTTACTATAATATATATACATATATATAATATATATATGTGTGTGTATATATATATATAATATATATGTGTGTGTGTATATGTGTATATATATATATGTATATATATATATATTTATATATATATAATATATATGTGTGTGTGTGTGTGTATATGTATATATATATATATATATATATATATATAATATATATATATATAATATATATATATATATATATATATATTTATATATATATAATATATATATATATATGTATATAATATATATATGTGTGTGTATATATATATACATATATATATATATATATATATACATATAAGATTTAAAATGAAAAAAGAAAATATATAGGTGGAATGATTGTGTTTACAGGATTGCATATATATAATATTTAAGATATACAGGGTTACATATATATAATATTTAAGATGGAAATTGGAAGTTATTAAATATATTGAAGTGTTATAACATTTATGCGCAAAGCAGCTACAAATAATATACACGAAATAAATATAAAAAGTATAAAAAGCATTTAAAATTGGAAAAAAGAAGGAAGGTTTAGCGAGAAGCTTACTTAATGGCGGTAAGGGGTTGTGACCTTACATCCCAGTTGTCAACATGCATGTCATAATTGCCGCGGCATTGCACTCCTGGACGCCAGCCCTGGCTGAAGCCAACCTCCGGAGTGACAATAACAATCATCACAAGACCGTTGAAAAAGAAAAGTCCAATGATAAGATGAAGTCCATTACTGGATGGCAAACTTGTCCTTCAGACTGCAATGACCTGTATATATCTGCGTGTTATCGTTCTGCGGTCCTGTTATTCATAGTATGCGAACCTTCATCGACCAAATTGATATAAAATTGATTTTAACTTTGAACAATATGCATTATTATTACCATAGAAATTATTAATATAATGTAGCATAAAAGGAATGAGGTATTGCTGTAGATATGCTTGTTGTAGAAATGTCCTATCAAAATCACTACGGATGTCTTCATTGTTGATAATTCTCTGTATTTTAGCCAATCACCCCAAGAATATATTCCTAAATATATTCAAGTGAAGATTGGAATTCCAATTTATCAGACCGTTGAGATAGGTATATTAAAACTTTTTCTTTTATCATAGATAGTAAAATTTACAGGTATTTTACTGAAATCGATGCTTAAATCTAAAAATTCCACTACATTGTTAAGTGTGTAGTTGGATTTTCTTTCAAAATTAAGTTTGGTGGGTAGAAATCAAAATTCATTTAATAATTCTCATTTTCATATCCGACTATCAAATTATCCACATAAAGTAGGTATATGATTTCATTATTAAGATGTGATTGACTTTCATAATAGTTGAGGTACAAATCTGCAAGTATAGATGAGCACCCCCTCCCATGGGGAGTCTTTAATTTGCTGATAGAAAGAAATTCCATTAAAAAGGTAGTTTTCTTTGATGACAATATTAATTAAAGACTTATATTTAATGAATTCTATTGTTTTCTTCAAGTCGTATTCTTCATATAAAAGGTTTAGGATATGAGATAGGTCTTCAAGATCAATATTGTTGAAGAGTTCCTGAATGTCATAGGTTTTAAAGTATAATGGATTTTTGTGATATTTTAAAGACTTTATAACTTCTTGACTGTTCTTGATGATGAAACTACCTTTATTATTAATTTGATGCAACAGAGGTTTTAAAAGTTTGAGTGGAATTGAATTAGCTTTTGTAAGATAAGTATTATAACCGACTGTAACAGGTCTGAAACTAGTAGGACACTTATGCAATTTAGGAATATTAATTAAGTATGGGTACTTAATTCTGCTAGTGTATTTAATACCTGTTTTTTTATATAAGGCTTTAATCCTCTTATTAATTTCTTGATGCGGTATGTTAACTTTCCGATATAGCATAACATTTTCATATTTTTCTTTTAAGGTTTGAATATAATAGTATTTGCGTGTAAATGCGCAATTGCTTGAAACTTTATCAGTGTATGTAATTATGAACTTATCTTGAATGGTCTTGAGATACATTATGTTCAATTTGCAATTTGCATGCGGTTGATATAACTGTTGATAAAAAAACTTGAAGTCGTTGCATATCCTGTATCGCCATTGATTGAAGGTCAAGTCAGGTATACTGAACCGAATGGACATATCATAAATAAATTTATCAATATCTTGCTGAAAGGTTTCATATTTATTGTCTATATGAGGATTACGATATTTTGTACCAAGTTGAAAGGTCCGTATTAAATTTCTATCTTCCAGGACAGCACTATCACCAGTGACTTCACATCCTACCTGTAGATCTGAATATGGATTAATTTTACAATTACATGCTTTTATATTTTAAGTTTGTAGATTTTAACTTAAGAAGTTATAGTTAAAAATTCTTCTTCCCAATGGAATTTCATATCTGTAGGTTGTCTTGATTTTTAAGTTAAGTATAGGAAGATGATGGTGATGTTCTTTCAAAATTCTTCTAAAAGGAATATGATTGAAATTTTTGTTTTGAAACAGGATATTAAGATACGCTGTATATTTAAATTGATCCACTTCATCATTCTTCAAATTAAGATTTAGAAATTTTGCTCGTTTTTTAACCAATCACTGAGGGTGGCAAAATTAAGTTTTTGAAATATAGTTGATTCTTTAGTTTGCCAAATGTTAATTTGTTTGGACCAAATTGTCCAAATCGTTTGCATAAATTTTTTACGTATACACAGAATATAAATAAGTATGATATCAGCTCTGTGTGTATCAAATCTATAAACTTCCTGTAAAAAACGTTTAAAAGATTCAATGCAATTATTTATATTTCGTTTCTTTCATTTTGTACTGTGGGACCATCTTTTACATCCTGTATCATTTCTGAAGTTTATACTAAAGTTTTGGGACGAAAGATAATAATAATTGTTATAAAGTTTGTTGAACATAACTGAATTGAATCCGTAGGGGTATACGGTGTTACGCTGTAGAATATGCACGTTCTCCCACGAAATGCGATTTTCTTGTTTGATCACGAAGTCCAATATTGAAACCATGATATTACTGAATGAATGATCTTGAAAGTGTGAGTAAAGTAAATGGCATTCTTGATTATTGCTTGAATTTTTCTTGGTGTGATTTCTATGTAAGTTGATAGGTATATTCAGAGGGTTTTTGGTTTGACCGATATAGGATAAAGCACAAGTATTGCATTTGATAACATATATGGATTGATATGCCTTACAAAAAAGGCGAAATTTACTTGATTTGCTAATAAGAAGAGAATCTGCACAAGGGCAGAGCATGCATGTGTTTGATTTAAAAGTTTGAAATTTGAAGGTCGTCATAAAACGAAAATTAGGCCTGTATAAGGTATCAGCTGTAGTAGAGCGATTGTTGGCCGACAATTTTTGTTCAGAGGATTGTACACAATTTACACTTTTTTGTTGCATATCACTTTCTTTTATAGTTATAAAATACTTTCTGATAGTATTAGTGGCAGGTTGCATAATATCGATCTTACGGTTACCTGATTCCGTATTACCGGGCAATTTAAGTATATATTAAAATATAACTCAAATCTTGCCAGTCGCTCGTTAATATCGCCAGTCGCTCTTTATTATCGCCAGTCGCTCATTAATATCGCCAGTCGCTCTTTATTATCGCCAGTCGCTCGTTAATATCGCCAGTCGCTCTTTATTATTGCCAATCGCTCGTTAATATCGCCAGTCGCTCGTTATTATCGCCAGTCGCTCGTTAATATTGTCAGTCGCTCGTTAATATTGTCAGTCGCTCGTTAATATCGCCAGTCGCCCGTTAATATCGCCAGTCGCTCGTTAATATCGCCAGTCGCTCGTTAATATCGCCAGTCGCTCTTTATTATTGCCAATCGCTCGTTAATATCGCCAGTCGCTCGTTATTATCGCCAGTCGCTCGTTAATATTGCCAGTCGCTCGTTAATATCGCCAGTCGCCCGTTAATATCGCCAGTCGCTCGTTAATATCGCCAGTCGCTCGTTAATATCGTCAGTCGCTCGTTAATATCGCCAGTCGCTCTTTATTATCGCCAGTCGTTCGTTAATATCGCCAGTCGCTCGTTATTATCGCCAGTCGCTCGTTAATATTGCCAGTCGCTCGTTAATATCGCCAGTCGCTCGTTAATATCGCCAGTCGCTCGTTATTATCGCCAGTCGCTCGTTAATATCGCCAGTCGCTCGTTAATATTGCCAGTCGCTCGTTAATATCGCCAGTCGCTCGTTAATATCGCCAGTCGCTCGTTAATATCGCCAGTCGCTCTTTATTATCGCCAGTCGCTCGTTAATATCGCCAGTCGCTCGTTAATATCGCCAATCGCTCGTTAATATCGCCAGTCGCTCGTTAATATCGCCAGTCGCTCGTTATTATCGCCAGTCGCTCGTTAATATCGCCAGTCGCACGTTAATATCGCCAATCGCTCGTTATTATCGCCAGTCGCTCGCTATTATTGCCAGTCGCTCGTTAATATCGCCAGTCGCTCGTTAATATCGCCAGTCGCTCGTTAATATCGCCAGTCGCTCGTTATTATCGCCAGTCGCTCGTTAATATTGCCAGTCGCTCGTTAATATCGCCAGTCGCTCGTTATTATCGCCAGTCGCTCGTTAATATCGCCAGTCGCTCGTCAATATCGCCAGTCGCTCGTTATTATCGCCAGTCGCTCGTTATTATCGCCAGTCGCTCGTTATTATCGCCAGTCGCTCGTTAATATCGCCAGTCGCTCGTTAATATTGCCAGTCGCTCGTTAATATCGAAAGTCGCTCGTTAATATCGCTAGTCGCTCGTTAATATCGCCAATCGCTCGTTGAAAAAGTGAAATAGATTGAACCCTATGGGACCTAATTTTTCAAACATTGTTTAAGCGAATTTAAAACTCATAAATTGCTGCGAAATTTGTAGGAAATATTCAAATTCACCCATAAAATATATAAAAAAATGTTCAGCAAAATATGTTCGGTAATTTTTAAAATAAAATTTAAAATAATAATTAAACCCATATTATATGAAGATATCACGTGACCTAATTCAAAATAAAATATGACATCCATATTTCCTTCTCAGTGTAGAAATCGTTTATTTTAAAGTTCTTTAAATTTATATTTTGTGTTGCATTCGTTCTGAAACAGCTTTATTTTTACTTATTTTTCGTGCATCTATAATGTGTGCCAACGCAATTACAATATCTTTGAATTTAAATGATCATCAAACTTTGATTATTTCTACAACGAAGTCTAAATTTATTGAATGCAGAATGTAAACAACTGACTGTAAGATGAGTTGTATAAGAATTACTGAATTGTTTTAACGCAAAACTATTTATCTCTGGAGTCTGGAATGAAAGTGATATGAATGAAATATTCACTGCTTTTACATAGAGAGCCAGGCGATTTACATTTCGATGACGCCATCGAATAAAGTCCATTTTTTGCGATGAAGCTTTAAGTTTTCAAATATAATAAATTATTGTAGTACTGTGATAATTTAAAATATGTCAGTGCTGAATGTATCGTATTTGAGATGTATAAATAAAATTGCATTCTCTTTGGAAAGTGGTTCACAATCAATGCTTTATGCAGAGATCGCAATAAAATTTTTCAGAAGAGTAAAAATACTCCCTGGCTTACTTTGAAGGAGTATTTTGCTTTCTAGAGGAGTAATTTTTAACAAATGAGCAATCACCCTCAAAGTTCCAGATATTATAAAAATAGTTTCAGGTTTACCCAATAGAAGAAATTTTGTTCTTTTTATTGTTTGAATACCACTTTTTGAAAAATAGGGTTCATACCCATTTTACATTATAAAAAAATATATATTATCCGAACCATGATAATTAACCAGAATACAAAAATAAGCTAAGTTAGTCAGCCTAATGTACAATATTTAAAATAAGGAGATGGGTAGAAAAAGGTACTAAATGTACTCTCAGCAATTCACAAGAAAAAATTGAATTGCGTAATCGCACTCTTTACGCGAAACTAATTAAACAGAACCCCGTAATAATTAACCAGAATACGAAAATAAGCAATCTGTCCGAAAGTTAATTTGATATACAATATTTAGAAGATGGAGGGAAAAAGATAATAATGTAATCTCGGCAATTCACGGAACAAACTGAATTGTTCAATCGGACTTTCTATGTGAAAATAAATAAAAAATTAAACAGAATTTGAACATACGTTAGTTTAGTCAATCTAATATGAAACGTTTAGAAGATGCAGATGGATGGAAAAAGATTCTAATGTACTCCCGGCAATTGTCGAGAACAAATTAAGTTGCGCAATCGTACTGTTTATGTGAAAATAACAAAATAAATTAACTTTGGTAATTAATCAGAATATGAAAATAAGCTAGTTTAGTCAATCTAATATACAATATTTAGAAAATGCAGAAGGATTTTAAAATATACTAATGGAATATCGGCGATTCATGCCAACATGAACTGAGTTGCACAACCGCACTGTTTATGCGAAAATAATTTAAAAACTAACTGCTTAGCTATTTATACTGAATGACAATTTTTAAGAAAGGGACCGCAATCTTAACACATTGTTTACCAGCAATTTCACGCAAAAGCTATCTCATGTCACCGGCTAGTATTTCGTAATTGGATGTGGAAGTGAAACAATCTAAATAAACTTCAATATTTACTTTTAATTAAACTTTTAATATTTTTGTTTGGTATGATAAACTGTATAGCAATCACCTACATGTAATGGTACATAACAGGTTTTGCAAATACAACTCGTTTCGCTGCGCTTTCTTTTTGAAGAGCATACTCTACACGTTCTAGTTGAATTTATTTTTACGCCAGTGATTACTTTTTCAAAAACGTGGTCTTTTAGTTGTCTTGAAGGGTGAATCATTGAAGGAGCCCTTTTAGGAGTACGAGAAGAAATACTAGGTGCTGTGCTGCATTCATTTAAATCTACAGTTTTAAATTCCCTAGCTACTTCTAGTAGAAATTTTCTGTTTCTCAGTTTATTTTGTGATTTGTAGTTACAATAAATTTTGAATGCATTGAACAAGTACAATTGATCAGAAAGAATGCTACTTTTTTAGACCACTTTATACTTTTTCGAAAGATACTGCTGTTCGCCAAATAGTGATCTGCACGACCGACTCCTAAGGTTTGTAACTTCAGTTAATTTTCTACTTCAAATTAAAAAAAAATTCTTTAAAATATTTTCACCCTTCAGAATCGGCTATAGATAGAGGTTAGATAATGTTTCATATGGATTCAGTATTTAATTCTAGTTGCTGTTTGGGTTTCACTGTGAATTTACATTTCCCGTTCTTGAGATGTCAGTTCGGATTAAAAAATCTACATTTTCACTGCAACATCTACCTTTCAGTGTTGGATATAGACAGAGCTTAGATGGGATTGATATGGGCTCAGAACTGAATTTCGATTGAGTAAGAGGGCTGCACGGGACTAATTTTAAAATTTCGACGCGGTCTGGCCCCAAATTATTAAGATTTGACTCGACACGAGTCTAAGAATTTTTCAGAATAATTTTTTCATACCTAACTCGACCTGATAACACTTAAAACGGCCCAGTCCGATTTTACAAAAATGCATTGAAGATTGGCTAAAGCTAACACACTGCTACCTCGTATCATGATCATAATTTTCCATTTAAGAAAAGAAACACTAATTATATTATACATATTACATACAACAATTCAAATCAGCAGCTAAAAGTTACTAAAACAGTAATGTTTTATTTTGATTTCGGAATAATAAACAAGTTTTCAATTTCCTATATGAAAATATTATTTTAGTGTACCCGGTTCTAATTTACATATCTACGTTCTCCGTACAGAGCAAACTTATTACATAATATGGGACAGGGAAGCTTTCATCCGCTTATTGAGAATTTTATTTCATACGTAATTTCATATTTTTCTGTTCGTTTAGATTTTGATAAATTTTGGGATTATTTTATTTACTTTTATCCGGGACGACCCCACAAGAATTTTTTAAAACCTTACCCGAGCTCGGCCCAGACCGAAGTACTCTCCCTAAAATTCGGCCTGGTCATAGGCTCACGGGCTAAGTCAGAGTTTGTGTATGCCACAAGGACCGTGTTCACTGAGGATTTCTACTTCCGGTTCTGTAAATGCCAATTCCTGCACGAAATGAGTTAGCAAAAAATAATAAATTTCTTAAATATTTTAATCGAAAATTAGGTGTATACGCAGCGCTTGCCACTCCCAACCCAATATGAAGGTTCCTTAATAATATTCTTGTAATTTTTAGCAAGGTGGTGCGATAAAATAATGTAGTAAACTAAATTTCTGTCTGTAAAAATTGCAACACCATGAAAGAATTATCAGAATTAAATGAAATTTATTCCACAAATGACCTGCACTGATACAAATAAACAATGAAAATTTACAAAGCAAACGAGAAACCATATTACATGTCGAAAATCAGTATTTGATAAAGCCACCACGCTCTGTAGTAAATGCTTCTATACAACGTGGCATCGAATCAAACAGATTTACAGATTTTTGAATTTGTATCTGAGGAAGAGCATTCCAAATAGATTTTATACGAACCGAAAGCTCAGCTGTATTAGCTACTGGACGAGCGTCACGCCGATCGACGAAATCCCAGACATGTTCAATAAGCGACATATCCGGTGAATAGGCTAGCCAAGGAAGAAGCTGTATCTGTTGTGCTGAACAGATGTCTTGAACATCCTAGTAACATGTGGACGGGCATAGTCCTGTTGAAATACAGCTCCAACACTGAGTTGAAGCAAGGGTACGACTTCAGTCTCCAAAACTTCTCTAATGTACCGGTTACTGTTCAGATTACCCACATTTGTTAGTAGCCGAGATCGTCGAAGATATCCAATGATGCCCCAGACCATCACACTTCGCCCAGTATAATGTTGGATAACGCAGTCTGGAATGTGACATTCACCATTATAGCTTCTAACGTGGATGTGGTCATCAATGTACTCCAAATTAAAGCGGGATTCATCAAAAAAGATGACATGTTGCAAATCGGCAGGCCAGTAACTATGTTGATGAGCTCAACGCAACTGTAGACGTTAGTGGTTTTGCGTCAGGGGAATCCTGTACAAAGGAATTCTTGCATGCAGTCCATGGTGCAGCAGACGTCGATGAATTATTGGAGCTAACAATGACACACCTGCAGCAGTGCTTAATAAGTCTGCTCAGCTGACTTCTACGGTGAATTATAATGGGCAAATATTTTCTCTCTCAATACTGTTTTTTCATTCAAACCAACATCATTAAAATCAATTTAATAATAAAATATTCCATTTTATACAGAATTACTATAAATTTTTAGCGATTAGAATGCGATATGTCAATGAAAATCAGCTCAACACTATTTAATTTAATAATGTTGCTTGCAATTGTATGGTCACGTCAATTTAGCAAAACCCCCAAAATAAAATATAGACCACCAAAAATTGGTTAATTAAAATGTCTTTAATAAAACACTTTTAATGAATTATTTGAAAGTCACACAAACCAGAGCGCTTTCGGATATTTTTACTTCCTTCATCAGTGACATAGTAAATAGTAGGTGACAAACATAAGCTCTTATATAATCGCGGTTGTGGCTTGTATATTAGAGCGTACGTTTGTCATCTACTATTTACTATGCCACTGAAGGAAGACTTAAAAATGTCCGAAAGCGCTCTGGTTTGTGTGATTTTTAAGTACGTGGTTAAAGATGTTTCATTAAATGCATTTTAATTAACCAATTTTGGTTGCCTTTATTTTATTTTGGAGTTAATGATGTTAGTCTGAGGAAATTGCAATAATTGAGGCATTTACTAAATCCTTTGTCAATGCGCACTATTGTGCATTGGTCAACCTGAATGTACCATAAAGTACAGATTAAAACAACATAAATATTTTAACTAAAACCGAAAATTATTAAATTGCTAAAATTATCAATAATAAGTTTAACATTAATCGTTGAATCGCTTCTATCGCTAATTCAAATTTTCAGTCACTAATTACTGTTGGATGACTTGTCACGGAATTGATTTTATTCTGTCTGCTTTATTCAATAATGTCCTTTAATTTTTCCATTTGGATTTATTTGATGATTTTCATATTAATAAAAACTCTTGTAATTTGGCCAGTGATTTGTCAATGATACTCTTTTTTGTTCGAGGTATGACATGACCAAGTCTAATTATTTATTACTTTGTTTTGTTTGTGTCATGTTCCACGCGCTGGTTTCATATACTACTCTATATTTTTTTCATATTCTTTGTATTCTCTTAATTTAATTCATATATTTTTGTACAGTTGTATAGTAAAAGTGTTGCATTTTCCGTTTTTTCTTTGTTTTTGTTTTTTCCCCCCAACATTTTGGCGGGAAACCGCATTTTAAGACAAGAAGATTTTCGAACAATTTTGTAAAAGAAGTCCGTCTGTGTGTGACTGTGTGAGTCTGTGTATGCTTATATATGTATGTTGTATTTGTCTATATTGTTGTTGTTGTTGTTGAAACCCAGACCGTCCGACCTACCAGAAAGGTGTAAGGTAACTGGTATTTGTCTGTGTGTATCTGTGTGATGTAGATGATTTCAAGCGTTGTTGGAAAATTGCACATATGGTTAAAAGTGTATATGTATGGTTAAAAGTGTAACAACCCCTTTTGAAGTACAGGGTGATTATAATTAAAGTTGCGATTTTAAAACTCTGTAAAGTAAGAACAACAGGTCAGAATATCCTGATATTTGACCTGAGTATAAGTGAAGCAATGGAATTTTGTTTGGCGAAAAAATAACTACTTCAAAAATATACCGATAGATGGCAATGTACAAATCCAACATGGAATTTGTATGATGAAGAACGAAAAAATTAGCTGCTACGTCGCGCGCGGAAGCACACCTCTGTTCTGGAGGTATGCTAATTAAGACTAGGCATGCGCATCGCAAACTACAGATGTGATAAAAACGAGGAGCACATGCAGTTCTCATTGAGTGCCTTGTCATGACTCTGTCCCGGAAGGGTCGTGCTTTGCTCGTAAAGCTTTTCTACCAGAACGGTGACTGTGCGTTAACTGCTCTCAGGAGGTTTCGGACATTAAAAGGCTTAAAATCTGGTCCAATGTCTGAATTTGACCTACGGAAGACGATTCTTAAATTTGAAGAGATTGGTTCATTGGGCGTAAAACGTGGCAGAGGGAGGGAAGCAATTGTTGAGACATCAGTGGAATACGTGGCTACAGCGTTGCAGGAAGAGACGACCAGTGGTGTGGGAAGTTGCAGTACACGGGGAATTGCCCGCTCGTTAGACTTGCATGTCAGCACGGTCTGCAAAATTTTATGAAATATCCTGCAATGTTATCCGTACAAAATTACGCATGTTCAGGAGTTGCTTTCTGCTGACCTACCACAACGAGAAGTTTTCGCGCTACAATTTCTTGCTCGAATGGAAGTGGACAATGGATGGCCATGGAACATTTTGTGGACAGAAGAAGGCCATTTCCATCTGCAAAGTGCTGTCAATTGCAGAATATGGGTGAACGAGAATCCATTCCCACTGCAATCATTGCCTCTTCATTCTGCAAAGATCACTGTGTGGTGCGGATTAACGGCAACGTATATCGTTGGTCCATTCTGCTTCGAGGATATAGGTCCTGCGGGCTCCGTTACTTGTACCATCACTGGTCAGCGGTATGAAGCTTTTTTGCTAAACCACAACATTGTCGCACTTCTACAGCGTCAATGTCTGGAAAGCTCAACTTTTATGCAAGATGGCGCTTCTCCGCAAATTGCAACACCAGTGAAGCAGATGCTGAAAATCCATTTCGGAAATGACACGATTATCAGCCATCTTTTCCAACATTCCGGCCGCCACGTTCATCTGACCTTAATCCTTGCGTCTTCTGGCTTCGGAGGCACCTCAAGAATGTTGTGTACAGTTTTCGGATTGCGAACTTGGCTGACTTAAAAGCACGCAATGCGCACCACATCCACAGCATCACCTCTGATATACTACGATCTGTTGTGGAACATGCTGTTTTGCGCTTCCAACTCATAGCCGAGCACGGTGGACAGCATATTAAATATTCCTTGCGTATATCGTAGGTGCTTGTTTCATGTTTTCGTCATGTTTCAATCAATTATAAAATTAAGTGATGTTGATTAAATTAACGTTTTCTTTAGTTGACTATTGGTTTCTTTCGGCTAACAACACCCCGTGTTTGGCAAATACAGGGCCATCTATCGATACATTTTTGAAGTATTTCTTTCCCTTTGCCAAACAAAATTCCATTGCTTTACGTATACAGGGAAGAAAAGGGGCAAAACGCTCGAAATCGCATAAAACATTAAATAACAAAAAAAATTCAATTTTTAAAAGTCGGTTTTCACGTGTCACTCCCCCTTTCCCCCTGGGTCTCCGATTACCAAATTTCGTAGCTCTGCGACCCGCGGTAGCTGAGCCTATAGTGTATAAGACAGACATTGCCTTTTATTATATAGATTTTATTTGAATATTTTTATATTTATATCTGACCCATTTGCTACTTTCTTCTACATCGGGCCATATGCATTATTTCTGTAATACAATTTACATTAATGTACATAGAAACGTAGAATCAGCATTAACGAACCAAGTATGGCCCTTGATAACGGACATGGTTCCGGAAACGCTTTTCACTTTTTTCAATTTATTCATTTTCAAAAAAAATATTGGGAGCCAGAAAGACCTAGCTCCATGTGCAAAAGAATTTTTTTTGTTTTGCAACTTTTAATCTTATACACTATTATTGCTTTTCACCATGTATGTTTATGATAGGAACGAGGGAACTAGTACCCTAAGTACCTGTATTACATATATGATTTATAACACTAATAAAAAAATTTATCTAAGGGTGTAGTTAAGGGATTATATTAACCAAACTTTACCACATGCCATTCTTTTTCAATTCTTTAACTTATATATAGAACAGGGAAAAAGGGATATTTTATATCAATTTAGTACCTGTTTTATTTATAATGTTTTATTCATAATGTTCTCTTTATCATCTTCACAAACTTGTGGTACTGTCACGATTGATATCAAATAATCCTTTCAGACCATCTTATTTTCATTTTTGCAATTAAAAGTCTTCAATTACATATATATATATATATATATATATATATATATATATATATATATATATATATATATATATATATACATATATATATGTATATATATATATATATATATATATGTATATATATATATATATATATATATATTATATATATATATATATATATATTATATATATATATATATATATATATATATATATTTACATATATATATATATATATATATATATATATATATATATGTATATATATATATATATATATATACAGGGTGTCCCTAAAAGATTGAAACGTGCTTTAATACTTTACCTGTTGGAGATAAGTGGTAATGTAAATTGCAACCATTTTGAAAGTAAGGTAGGAAATAATACTACGTTAATGAAATAGTCCTCTCATTTATTTTCAAGAAGTTAAACTTTTTAAATTTTTATTCTACCTCCTTAGACAGATTTGGTCAATCAGAAAATTTTTATTTTTAATGCAACAATATCGTTAAAAAACCGCTTATCTGTAGCTTTAAAATCAACTGAATTATGATAAAGGAAAAAATCTGACTTATGCCACTTTTCCGTACCATATGAAAGGCTGTTTCATCAGTGAAAATAGGGATCATAAACAAATTGACAATGGAAATTGTTTAGATCAAAAATACGTTAATATGTGTCAACATTTTTTATCACAAATGCATCTAAATAGAGCATTACACAGACAGAGATCATATAAAACAGTAATACTCACTACGCGGTTGGGTATCCTATGTATTATCACCCAGTTTTATCGTTTTTGTGATATGTCACAAATTTACATACCTAATTTGGTACATGGTCCTCATTCCTAATGTTCAATTTTCAATTAAATGTAACTCGCTCAATTTTAAAGATATAGATACGCGGATTTTTTTAATGATATTGTTGTATTAAAAATTAAAAATTTGCTTGTTGACCAAATTTGGTTAAAAGGGTCGTATAAAAATTTAAAAAGTGTAACTTTTTGATAATTACTGTGAGGATTATTTCATTAACGTAGTCTTGTTTCCTACTTTACTTTCAACATTTTTGTAATTTATATTGTCAACTTATCTCCAACAGGTAAAGAATTAAACACCCTGTATATATATATGCAGGGATTTAATACAAATATATTTAGGAGCTTTATTACGAACATCGACGGGATTCACGTTAAAATGTCGACAGAGAAAATGTAACTTTTTGATAATTAATGTGAGGATTATTTCATTAACGTAGTCTTGTTTCCTACTTTACTTTCAACATTTTTGTAATTTATATTGCCAACTTATCTCCAACAGGTAAAGAATTAAACACCCTGTATATATATATGCAGGGATTTAATACAAATATATTTAGGAGCTTTATTACGAACATCGACGGGATTCACGTTAAAATGTCGACAGAGAAAATGTAACTTTTTGATAATTAATGTGAGGATTATTTCATTAACGTAGTCTTGTTTCCTACTTTACTTTCAACATTTTTGTAATTTATATTGCCAACTTATCTCCAACAGGTAAAGAATTAAACACCCTGTATATATATATGCAGGGATTTAATACAAATATATTTAGGAGCTTTATTACGAACATCGACGGGATTCACGTTAAAATGTCGACAGAGAAAATGTAACTTTTTGATAATTAATGTGAGGATTATTTCATTAACGTAGTCTTGTTTCCTACTTTACTTTCAACATTTTTGTAATTTATATTGCCAACTTATCTCCAACAGGTAAAGAATTAAACACCCTGTATATATATATGCAGGGATTTAATACAAATATATTTAGGAGCTTTATTACGAACATCGACGGGATTCACGTTAAAATGTCGACAGAGAAAATGTACTTCCTTGTCATTCAAATGTTCTAGAGAGACTAGCTCCAGGTCGGTGCTAAACTATAGGAGGTAACTTGCAGTGCTATACTTCGAAAATAACAACTTGCAATTTCGTCCCCGTAGCTAAACAGTAAAGCGTCGGTGGCCAGTTCGAAGATCCAGAATTCGATTCCAGGTTGGGGCAGCAAAGAACTTTACAATGGCGCTCGAACAAATTAATCCTGAATGTCAGTGCAAAGATGTCGGTGGTCTGAAAGTGACACTAGTACGACTAGGACAGATTCAGTTGACTCTGGGATATTGAGCGCCGATTTCAAATCGAAAGGATAACGACAACGCAGGAAACTTACCCCAAGTATAAAAATAGGATCAGGAGGATAACCTGAGATAAAAATAGCAGGACGTGGTCAGTCAGATTGTCAGTTGTACGCTAGTCTGACATTAGAGAGTGGAGAATACAGAGTGCACTTCGAAAATAAGAGCTTACAATTCCGTAATAGTAGCTCAACATAGTAGGTAGAGTGTCGGCTGGTCAATTCGGAGATTCAGGGTTCCATACCCTTTTATGGCAGCAAGGTTCTTTGCATACAACAATTCATAATATGGAACTATTTTAAATACAAGAAAGTTCTGAGCTTTATGCCTGCTCAAATAAAAAACTTTAGTACACGTTCCGCTATTGCATTTCTAATTTCTCTATAGGAATATAGAGCACCTTCTGTAATAAATTGGAACACCAAATGTCCGTATATGAATTGTAATTGCCCAAGCCATGATTCTGTTTTTTTTTTCAGGATTAACTCCTGAAGAGAAAGTTAAAATACGTTGCTCGAGTTTCCCTTGTAGGAGATAACTCTACGTACGAAACTTCATAATATGGAACAATTGCAAATACAAGAAAGTGTTGAACTTTAAACCTGCCCACATAAACCAATTTCGTACATGTTCCGCCATATCATTTCTAATTTCACAAGAAGAATATAGAGCGTTCTATGTAATAAATTAGAGCACAAAATGTCCGTCGATCGACCATAAATTCCCACTCCATATTCCTGTTTTTTCCCTTCAGGATTAACTCCTGAATAGAAAGTTAAAAATACTTTACTCAAGTTTTTCTTATGGGATATCACTCTACGTACAAAACTTCATATTATGGAACAATTGTAAATACAAGAACGTGATGAATTTCATACCTACTCACATAAAACACTTTCGTACACATTTCGTTGTATCATTTCGAATTTCACTATAATAATATACAATGTCTTCTGCAATAGATTAGAGCACTAAATGTCCATTGATTGACCGCAATTACCCACGTCAAGATTCTGTTCATTTTCCTTTTCCTTAGGATTAACTCCTAACATCAGTCGAGGAAAAAAAACGTATAAAAGAGGGAGAAACGATCTGATTCGAAAAACAAAATGCTCTCGTAATGGTTAATTAAATGATATTTTCTTTATTTCTTGGCGTCTCTAATGGGATTTAAGTGATAGTTGATTTTAATGCGCTTCAGTTTTAGAATATATGGGCTGTTAAAATTCAAGGAAGTTAATTAATATTATATTTTTAATTTGTTGTATAAAGAAAGTGCGATTTCCTAACTTTTTATTCATTTCAACATTTTGGAGGAATCGCGCATTTTTAAACCTAAAGAATATCGATCACTTTCGGTAAATAAGTACGTGTGTGTGTTTATATGTATGTGGAGAGTGTGTGTATATGCATATGATGAGGTGTGTTTAAGTGTGTATATGTATGAAATGAATGCGTGTTTGCGTGTGTATATGTGTGTGAGGTACAGATAACTGCAGGTATAACTAATAAACTAAAATTGATATGTGTTGATATATTATGTAAAATAGCACTAGATATATTTATTTGAAAGTCGCGCGATTAAAGTAAAAATTATTATATATTTCATATTTACAAAAATTATTTTTTCTATGGAGAAACAATTGTAATATCTAGAGAAAAAAAAACAATGTTGCTATGCATTGTATGGATTCGTTGTTTTATTTTCAGAATACAATTTCAAGTATTATAGCTGTTTTGGGTCTTTGGTAAAATAGTCAAATGCCAGGAATTCGCAAAAATCTGGAGAGCTTTTTTTCGTGCTGAGTGTACATTTTCTGGGAAAATTAAATTCTGTTCCATAGAGATGGATTTATTAAATAAAGAACCAAGAACTAAGATCAGATCCAACACCTTACTATCAATATCATGTTCATTCCTTTTAAATTGGTGAGCTTTTAAAATCCAAAATCTGGACCAAAATAAATACATCCAATACCCTGTTATCAGTGTCATGCCCACTCCTTGTAAAATGGTGCGCTTTTAAAATCAAAATCTGGATCAAAATAAATAAATCCAATATCCTACTATCAGTGTCAAGCCCTTTCCTTTTACATTTTCGGGCTTTTAAAATCAAAATCTGGGCCAAAATAAATAAGTTCAATGTCCTACTATCAGTGTCATGTCCATTCCTTTTAAAATGGTGCGCTTTTAAAATCAAAATCTGGACCAAAATAAATAAATTCGATACTCTATTATCAATGTCATGTCCGTTTCTTTTAAATTGGTACGCGTTCAAAATCAAAATCCGCACAAAATAAATAAATAAATAAATAAACTCGCTCATGCTCAATATTACTTTTTTGTAAAAGGAACTCGTTCGAATCTAAGGTTACAGAACTTAGGTCTGTGTTCTGATTACGTTCCAAATATTGTGAGGAAACAACGTGCCAACGCAAATTACAATATTTTTTAGTTTAAATGAACATCATACTTTGATTATTTCAACAAAAAAACCTAATTTAAATGGATACAGAATGTAAACAAGTGATTTTAAGATGAGTTGTATAAGAATTGCTGAATTTTTTTAACGCAAAATTATTTAGATTTGGAGTCTGGAATATAAGTGACGTGAATGAAATATTTATTTGATTTTACATAGAGCGCCAGACGATTTATATTTCTTTGACGTCATATGAATAAAATTCATTTCTTTCGATGAAATTTTAAGTTTTCGTAATAAATTATTGCAGTACTGTGATAATTTAAAATATATCAGCACTGAATATATAACATTGCAGATATGTTTCAATAAAACTGCATTTCAGTTGGAAAGTTTATATATAAAAGAATGATCTTTCTTTTTTTTTTTGCTGTAATCTTTATCGTACAGCATTCTTGATAACAATTGTGAAGATGCACGTGCTGAATGATTAAAAAAAAATATTCATTATATCAAACATACTTTTAAAATATTATCGGTACTTACTAAAAATACAGAGACTTTTTTTATTTACTGGAGGCAATTAAATTTATCATCTATTTTCTTATTACAAAATTTTTAAAACAATTCTTTTTTAAGAGCTAATATAAATAGTTAATGAATGGGTTTATAACGTGAAATGCAGAGCAAATTAAGATAAATAAGATTACGTACGTTTTGGGAATCAACTGGATTTCCTTCATCATTGCAAAACGTTTTTACCTAAGAGGACAAATAAGCTCAAGGCGATGTTGACCAAACTGAAATAGTTAAATAGCATCCCAATATAGTTGCGCCACCTAGTGGCACTAAAAGGAAATAATACATTTCGTGCCATTAGATTTCTCAATTATATTGTGATGTTGTTTAGCCATTTTAGTTTGCTGACATAGTCTTTCACTTACTTGGGCGATTAGGTACACGTTTTTCTTCATTGATAAAAAAAATCTAGTTGATTTCCGAAACGTGCGTATGCTTATTTATCCTGTTTTGCAGTATAATTTACGTTGTAAATAAGTTTATTATTGATTGTGCGTAAATTCACGTGCTTTATTTCGGTTCTTATATGGATTGATCACCGAATTTCGAAGAGGACGAGTGGCTTCAGTAAGGATTTCCATTTCCGGTTTAAGTTGTTTCATTTTCCTTGAAACCTAGTTCTTATAATGGACTATAGACGCAGTTTAGTTGATGACTGATATTGATTCAGCATCAAATTTCTGATGGGGTTGCGGGATTCACTAAGGATTGCAACTTCCGTTTGTTTTCTACTTCAGGTTAAAATTTTCCTTTAAAACATATTTTTCATTCAAAATTAGCTATATATAGAGGTTAGATAATGTTTGATATGGATTCAGAATTAAATTGTAGTGCAGCCTTACAGACGAATTATTCATAAAAGATTTTATGCCAATTACGCGATACTAACGTTGGTGGCCATTTTACGAAATCACATTTCTTTTTTGTTGCAATCTTACAGCTTTCAAAATAGTATTTGACAGGACTCTAGGGCAGAGATCGAGATAACACCTCTACACGCGTACTACTACTTCACCATTTAAAATAAGCTAATACGCGTTATAAATTAAGTCATGCATATTTTTACGGACCGATTTTCTAAACAAAAAAATAATTTTAGGGTAGTTGTACATTTGTTAAAAATCACTCCTCTGGAAAGCAAAATACTCCTTCAAATCAAGTCATGGAGTACTTTTACTCTTCTGAAAAAATTTCAGCTTGATCTCTGCTCCAGAGCATTTAAATAATTAAGCAAAATTATTCTTTATATAAAATATACTTTTTAAATTTTATCGTTACATACTAAACGTGCACAGACTTTTTTATATATTGGAAGCAATTAAATTTGTCATCCATGTTCATATTACAAAATTTTTGAAACAACTATGTTTCATGAGCTACTATAAATAGATAATAAATGGGGTTTACATTTCTACAAAATCTTACAAGTCTTGATATGGATTGAGTATTAAATACTAGTGGTTGTATGGGTCTCACTGCGGATTTCCATTTCCGGATCTTGAGATGTCAGTTCGGATTAGGAAATTGACATTTTCACTGCAACATCAATCTTTCAGTACTGGGCATAGATAGAGCTTAGATGGGATTGATATGGACTCAGTGCTGAATTTCAAAGGAGTAAGAGGACTGCACGGGACTAATTAAAGCATATTTACCCGGCCTGGCCCAAAATTATCAAGATTTGACACGACCCGAGTCCGAGAATGTCTCAGAAGAATTTTCCCAGGCCCAACTCGGCCCAAAACAACCAAAGCGGCTCGGTCCGATTTTATTAAAATGCATTGAAGATTGGCTAAAGCTAACGCACTACTGCCTCGTATCATGATCATAATTTTCCATTTAAAAATGAAACACAAATTATATTACATATTACATACAACAATTCAAATCAGCAGGTGAAAGTTGCAATGTATTTATTTTTATTTCGGAATATCGTCCAACAAATAAATCTTCAATTTTCTATCCGAACATATTATTTTACTGCATCCGGTTCTAATTTACCCATCTGCGTTCTTGTTACAAAGCAAACTTTTATTACTTAATATGGGACAGGGAAGCTTTCATCCAATTATTGATAATTATGCTTCCTACGTAATTTCATATTTTTATGTTAGTTTAGATTTTGATCTATTTTTAGCTTTTTTATTTACTTTTATCCGGACCGACCAGACCAGATTGTTTTAAAATCTGACCCGAGCTCGGCCCAACCCGAAGTAGTTTTCTTAAAATTCGGCCTGCACCTAAACCCAACGGCCAAACTCTAGCCCGTGCATGGCACTAGAACGGTGTTCACTAAGTTTCTATATCCAGTTTTGTAGATGCCATTTCCTGCACGAAATAAGTTAACAGAAAAGAATAAAAAATCTGAAATGGTTTCATCGAAAATTAGATGTATACGCAGCGCAACTCAATATGAAGGCTCCTTAATAATATTCTTGTAATGTTTAGCAAGATGGGGACGATAAAATAATATGATAAACTTAACTCCTGTTTTTAAAAAGTGCAACACCATGCAGGAATCATCAGAATGGAATGAAATTTATTCTACAAACAACCTGTTTTGATACAAATACACAATTAAATTTACAATACAAACGAAAAACCATATTACATGTCGAAAATCAGAATTTGGTGCAGCCATCATGCTCTGCAGTAAGTCCTTCTATACGACGTGGCATCGAATCAAATACATTTTCCATTTGTACCCGAGAAAGACTATTACAAATAGCTTTTATACGACCCAAAGCTCAGCTGTATTAGCTACTGGACGAGCGCCACGCTGATGAATGAAATCCCAGACATGTACAATAGGTGACATAATCGGTGAATAGGCAAGCCAAGTAAGAAGCTTTATCTATTGTGCTGAACAGATGACTTGAACATCCTAGTAACATGTGGACGTGCATAGTCCTGTTGAAATTTAGCTTTGGGTATGAGTTGAAGGAAGATTAAGACTTCAGTCTCCAGAACTTCTCAAATGTACCGGTTGCTATTGAAATTATCCACATTTTTAGCAGCCAAGATCGTCCAAAATACCCAATGACGTCCTAGAGCTACCCCAAATTAAAGCGGGATTCATCGGAAAAGACGACATGTTGTCAATCGGCACGCTAGTGTCTATGTTGATGTGCTCACTGTAACTGCAGACGTCGATGATTTTGCGTCAGGGGAATCCTGTACAAAGGAATTCTTGCACGCACTCGACGGTGCAGCAGACGCCGATGAATTGTTGGAGCAGACAATTACACACCTGTAGCAGTGCTCCAACTTTTTGCTAACTGTGGAGATGAAGCTGTACAGTCCAACACTGGCATGACGATGAGGTGTCTCTCATCCCGTGCTGACGTAACATTTCGTCGCTCACTGTCGAATTTGCGACTCGTCCAGTTCTCTTCAGTCCTATGCTTCGACACTCACATCACAGTCGTGGCATTGTGCGCCATACGAGCTGCTATTGAACGATAAGAAAAAACCCCTCCTCGAAGGCCGATCATTCGTCCCCGTTCAAAATTATTGCTTATATGGCGCCTTCTGTGTTTATAGAGGTAATGTGACTTTACCGCTGGCGAAATGTTTACCGTTTCCAGATAACCATGTTATGAAACGTTTCCGATGGCAGATAACCGCGTTATGAAACGTTTCCACTGGCAGATAACCGCATACTACTTTCAACGTCCCTCTATAGCTCCCTATTTATACGGCTAAAACATAAGCTCATTTTGCATTCCGCAGCCAACGCATACACAGTGACTCCGAAATTCTAATCATTTGCATATTACACCCTAACTAGCATTTGTTGTGAGTTTCAGCTCAATCGCTTAATTTCTTCATGGTGTTGCAATTTTTAGAAACAAGAGTATAGAATATAAAGTAAAATGTTGTGTGCTACATTAAATATCCACTTACATGTTAGCTGCTGCAAGAGAATAGATACAGTTATGTACAACATAACCCAAATATTTTGTCTTGAATAAATATCTTTTATTTTCACATTTTCACATGAGATATTAATTACATTCCTATTATCTGTCCTCCCTAGAATTTAACTAATTTATACCTTATTCCAAATTCATCTGGTATCAAAATGAAATTATTAACAAGTTGTCAGTTTCGAAGGAAAGCAGCAATGTGAAAGTATTTCCTTGGCAATTTATTTTATTTCGACATTTTGAAGGAAAACCGCGTTCTAAAACCAGAAGAATTTCGAAAAATTTTGGTAAATAAATCCAGATGCGCTCGTGTGTGTATGTTTGTGTGTGTGGTTAATGCTTGCGTCTGTGTGTAAAGTATAGACGACTGCAGATATTACAAAAAAAAAACTGCAGACATCCGTCTCGATATATTATGAACAATCAAACTAGATACATATCCCTGCAATTCGCGCAATTAAAGCAAAAATTATTACATGTTCAAGATTTACAACAAAAAATATTTTTTCAATGGAGAAATAATTGTAATGTTTAGTAAAATAATAATGTATATATATATATATATATATACCCTATATGGTACTTACGTATTATCGCAACCATATTGGCGGCATTATATAAGACCGACGGAATACGCTGACGGAAGAAAAATAATAAGTAATTTTTATCTGTATAATTCTTACCTTTATTTGACGATAAATCAATTACGTTTTGGTGGAAAATATTGCGAAATGGTTTTTAGAATAGAATCAAAACAATTTTTTTTATCCTTTTCTTGGTCTTGTCGCCATATGAATTCTGCCAAGTAAGACTCAAGATGGTGTCTTGCTGTACCCCGTTGTCTCTTGTTCCTCCATTTCGCGGAACCCCACATTCTTTCGATTGTTTGGGTATGCACACCCGTTTCGGGGTCGACAAAATTATATTTGTGATTTACTTTTAAATGATTAAATCCAGCGATTGCCAATTGATCAGTCTGATACGCTCTCCAACTGTCAGAATAAAGTGTACTCCCTTCCTCAATGTTTTCGACAATTTTCTGGAAAAGCGTGGCTGCAGTTCTATCAGGAATGGTTGTTAAAAATGCTTGTTTGGTCTCTCGACAGACGCCACCAAAAATCCATTGCTGTGGCAAAATTCGACCCGAATTATTTTTCCTTTTCGTGAACAAGCTTTCATCTATTTCCACAATGCGGCCAGTTCCACCTATTTTCGTTCTTACTTTGCTTTCTATGTGGAGAACACAAATCTCTCTCATATAATTATTCCAGTCTATGCCTGTTTTGTCAGCTAAATTAAATTCTTCGTCACAAAATTTGATTGTTGTTAATTCTTTGCACCAGCAATACATGAATCTTACTGCTGTTAATAACGGGATACGGCTTCCCTCAAACCAATTACCACTTCTTATTCCCGCGTGTTGATTACAAGTTGCAACGTTGCACTTCCAAAAAATCTGTTTTCCAAAATAAAGCTTCATCGGGTGAGAGTTGGTACATTTCCTAACGTCTGGTAAAATGTTATATTTCTGTAAAAGTGTAACGGCATCTTTTTCAGAATTCGGTAAATCCCAGATTCGCATTTTAGTATTCGAGCTTGCCATCTTCAACGAACGGTCAGGCTGACAAGAGTGGTAAGCGGGGAAATTTGAAAAGAAGCACATGGTTGCTAATTCAGCGCCTTAGATGCGTGCGACATTGGGGTTGCCGAGGTTGCCAATTTGGCAAGTTATCCCGGGGGTTGGCATGGTTGCGATAATACGTAAGTACCATATATGGTAATATATATATATATATATATATATATATATATATATATATATATATTTGAAAAATATGATAATAAAAATAATCAATTCATTTAATGATGGAATATTAACATCACCAAAGCAGCAAAACCACGGCCACAATGCCGATAACAGAAAAGAACAGCACCGGCCCAAATTCGAAGATTAATCAGAATTAAACTCTTCTTCAGGTCTGAGTTTTTAATTCTAATTAACCTAAACAAATGCCTGTTTCAGATTTAGAAATAGTACGTTACTATAAATGTAAAAACTCAGAATACATGCACCAAAAGCGGAAGATTTGAAAAAGAGAAAAACTAGGAAATCTAGTATTACCATAAGGCAGGAATTCTTCATCTTTCACCACATGTAAGTGCGAACAGCCGCAACAGTATGAAAAATGTCGAGCAGCACCGGAATGAACATGACGAGATACAAACTAGGAGGCAGAGCAAACATTCACAGCGACCCTCCCAGACACGTCCAGTGAGTCACAGCAGGATACAGGACAATTACCCATATAAGTAGAACAGAATATGAACATGAAGCATAGATGAAACTTTTTACTAAACAGGAGATTCATTGAAGAAATGAATAAACGAGAATGCCACTAAACACCATTATAAAAGTGCTCAAACTGTAGTATAAAAACTAGCTAAAATTACAATTTTTTAGCGAAAATAAAATTCAAAACATTAATGTTAATATATCTTATTTTCCGGTATTATTACTTTTCTAATACTTTTATTTTATTTCATTATTATTCATTTATATATATATATATATATCATCTAAAGAAGCAAAATATTTCTTTTTCATTACAGCCAGAGTAACATTTAACTGGGTAAAGTAAAAGGTCCCCAGGGGAGTGTGTTTCGGCATCCACACGGATGTATCCCTGAGAGATGTATCCCTGATCGTTCGGTCTTAATGTACATTTTTTTAGAAATTAATTAAATTCCTTTCAACAGAAGTGGGTTTATTAAATTGTGAACTAGAATGATATAACACTCTATCTTTCACAAATTTCTGTTTACGGAACCCACATCTCAATCCGGGTAGTTTTACGATTGTATGTTTAGCATTTATCGTACCGGGAAGCCATATCTGCTAAACGGCCATGCTAAAAAATTTTTGCTAAAATTATAGCCGCTGAAAAATCACTGATAACAATATTGACCTCTCGTTACGGTCACAGAGGGCGACAAATATTAAAGCGTGTTTTAAATATGGATTAGAAGATAAATTAAATAAAATGTTAAAGCTTGATTATATTTTCAAATATTTTAGCAACATGAATTTCGAGTAAATCCAGACGTAATGATGCTGTTAATGTAGAAATGCTGTTAAGTGTCACCCGCAAGAATAGTTAACTTCTGTTAGAACGTTATTTAAGAATTGCAGAAAATTAAAATATTTATGTTTGTTTTATTTAAAAGCGAGTTCAAGTTGGTTCAAAATCAATATTCAGGATTCTTGTGAAATGTTTTCGTTATGCAAATAGACAGCCCTGCAGACGAATTATTCATAAATTTTAAAGCTTTTATGTTAATTTTGCCATAGCAACATTGGTGGCGTTTTGTGCAACCACTTTTTTTAAACACTTTCCAACATAGTTAAGTGAGTATAAATTTGTTTATTCTGTCTGTCTGTCCGCTCGCGCTATAACTGCCGTAAAAAGGACTTTATCAAAATAAAATTTTAGTATGTTGTTGAGACGGTCTGTGGGACATATGGGAATGTAAATGAATAATATCACCCAATTAGTTTTGGATTGAACCCGGGTTGAAAAAGATACATTAAACCCTATGGGACCTAAATTTTCAAACATTATTTAAGCGAATTAAAAATTCATAAATTGTTTTAAAAATTTTACGGAATATTCAAATTGCACCATAAATTATATAAAAAAAATTCAGCAAAATACGTTCGGTAGGTTTTTAAATAAAAATTAAAATAATATTTACACGCATATTATAAAGATATCACATGACTCATTTCAAAATAATTTATGGCATCCATCTTTTTTTCCTAGTGTAAAAATCGTTTATTTTAAAGTTCTTTAAATTTACATTTAGTGTTGCATTCGTTCTAACACCGCTTTATTTTTACGCGTTTGCGCGTCAGAGAGTTACGAAATTTGGCAATCGGAGACACGGGGGGGGGGGGGGGGAGGTGACACTTCAAAACCGATTTTTAAAATGTTAATTCTTTTTTTTGTTATTTGCGATTTCGATTTGTTTTAATTTGTTTGCGATTTCGTTTGTTATTTGCGATGTTTATTTGTTTTATGCGATTTCGACCGTTTTAATATTTTTAAAGATTTTAAAACAGAAGTCCCTTTCGGCTCAAAAAAACGAACTTTCGTTTTTGAAATCCTCACATTCGGAAAAGTAGCGAGATTTTTGACTAATAATTTACATTTTTAAAAAGCTCAAAGTTCTGGCTTTCTTACAAGCCCAATCAGGTCCAGAAATAAATAAAAATGGCGGCAAGATCGGAATTTTAAAGAAGTAATGATTTTAAATTTTTCGGATAAATCTCGGAAGGTCCGAGTATTCTACCGCCGGTGACGTTACGTGTTTCCATGGAGACGGGTTAGAAAATTATCTGATATTTTAAAATTTAAATCATGGAATTAAGAGCTTAGCATATGGTCATTTTAAATGGATATTTTAATTTATGGATATTTTTATTTTATGGATATTTTAAATGATGGAACGATGGGATGAGGATAATTTAAATGATATTACGTTATATTTTAAATGATAGAATTAAGAGCTTAGCATATGGTCAAAATAAAATTTAAATTGTTTATAGTCATTATAAAATTGAAATTAGCGCGCGGGAATTGCACTCGGTAGGCCCGGGTTCGATTCCCACTACTGCCAAAACCGCCGACGTGTTCACGCGCTGTACGATCACGTTAAACATGTGGGTCTGTAAGTTCTTCCGAGAGGTTGGTGGTAGGGGAATTAGAGTACGGTCCCTGTGGATGCCGCTCCCACTGGGTTCCGATCTAAATAGGGTGAACAAAGAGAAAGTTATGGAGATAGTCGTTGAGGAAGAAGGAGCCCTGTGGTTAGAGCGCGAAAATTGCATTCGGTAGGCCCGGGTTCGATTCCCGCCACCGCCAAAACTGCCGCCGTGTTTACGCGGAGTACGATCACGTTAAACATATGGATCCGTAAGTCCTTCCGAGAGGTTGGTGGTAGGGGAATTAGAGTACGGTCTCTGTGGATGCCTCCTCCACTCGGTTCCGGTCTAAATTGGGGAATAAAAAGAAAGTTATGGAGATTGTCGTGGAGGGAGTACGATCACTTTAGACATGTGGGTTCGTGAGTCCTTCCGAGAGGTTGGTGGTAGGGGAAGGAGGGTACGGTCCCTGTGGATGCCTCCCCCACTGGGATCAGGTCTAAATTGGGTGGCACGTCCTGGCTGTCCAAATAGTTACCTTACGCCTTTCTGGTCGGTCGCGCCAGCGAGTTTGCCACGGTCAGAATTTTCAAGGGTAGTGAACAGGTTGGTCGCCGAAGACTGCTGGTATACAATATTTCTAAGATGGAAATGTGTAGAGAAAGATACTAAATGTACTCTCAATTCACGAGGGCAAACTGAATTACGCAATGACACTCTTTATGCGAATATAATTAAACAGAATCCCTCAATAATTAACTAGAATATGAAAATAATCTATCTGTCTGGAAGTCAATCTGATATACAATATTTAGAGGACGGCGGGGAGGAAATAGTAATGCACTCTCGGCAATCAATGGAACAAACTGAATTGTGCAATCGGACTTTTTATGTGAAAATAATTAAAAAACTAACTGCTTAGCTATTTATACAGACTGAAAATTTTACAGAAAGCGATCTCGATCGTACCATATTGTATAACGACAATTTTACCCAAAAGCTATCTCATGTGACCGGCTATTATTTCGTAATTGAATGTGGAAGTGAAACAATCTAAATAATATTCAATAGTATTTATGTATATATAATGAAAGGAAATTAAACGTTGGACATATGTTTTATAACCTTTAATATTTTTGTTTGGTATGATAAACTGTATAGCAATCACCTACGTGTAAAGGTACATAACAGGTTTTGCAACTCCATCTCGTTTCGATGGCTTTCCTTTTGTAGACCATACTCTACACGTTGTAGTTGGATTTATTTTTACGCCAGTCACTACTTTTTCAAAAACATTGTCTTTTAGTTGCCCTGAAAGTTTGAGAGTTGAATCTTTGTAAGGAGCCCCTTTAGGAGTACGAGAAGAAGTGCCAGGTGCTGTGCTGCATTCATTTGAATCTACAGTTATAAATTCCCTAGCTACTTCTAGTATAAATTTTCTGTATCTCAGTTTAGAGATTTGTAGTTACAGTAAATTTTGAATGCTTTGAACAGAGTACAAAAGATCAGAAGGAATGCTACTTTTTTAGACCACTTTATACTTTTTCGAAAGATTCTGCTGTTCGCCAAATACTGATCTGCACGACCGACTCTTTTCATGTGTCTGTTGTACTCTATTCAGCACGTAGGTTTAGCTATATCATCTGTAGAATTTCTCTTTAGCTTTCCAGTTCATTTCATAGAGAAATCATGAATAGTTTATATCTTACACACTAACCTTTTATTCCATGAAATAGGAACAATGACAATTTTCCGTACATAAGTCATTTCCCCTCTCTGACGATTCTTTGACTTTTCTATTAGTATATTTTACAAGCCACGGTTCTCCCGCAAGGTACCACAGACAAATGTTTTTTTGTTTTCTCTAATAATATTTCAGCTGTAGAAACGGCATAAATTTCAGCTTCATAAATTGAAGCAGCTAATGCAAGTGCAAACACGAGTTATCGCGTGACCGGTCAACAACATTTGGGGGTGAAAACACGATTGATAACTCGTGTTTTCACCCCCAAACGATGTGACCGGTCAGCAACGTTTGGGGGTGAAGACACGAGTTAAGGCGTGACCGGTCAACAATGTGTTAATTTAGATTACACTTGGCTGTAAATACCCATTGTCACGTTGATTTGATTGTCATTAACGCCCATGTTGTCGTAAATTTACATTGGCTTAGAAGCCTTAGACAGAAAGGCAATTTTCCGTAGAAAACTATGCCGTAGTATGAGGTTGTATCCTGTAGAAACTACGGAGAATCCGTAGTAATCGGTGTCTCTGCTGTTACGTGGAGAAGTGAGTCGTGGTTTTCGAGTGCAGTTCTTCCAATCATACAGAAACAGATTGCCAGAAGAATAAAAAAAACTCCGATCTCAAAATTAGTGCCTGTTTTAAAATTCGTAACATTATACGGAAATTCGTGACCGATTTTCATTTTTATGACTTTATCGGGACTTCCGTGATCTGTAAATATCGTGATTGACGATTTCTTCCTTTTCAAAATCAATGCTTCAAAATACGCCTTACTTAATTTTCAAATTTTATAACGCGAAATACGCGTATAGAAGCTTTATCTCGATCTCTGGCTTTACGAATAACTGTTCTTCCTTGTTTTTGCTGCAATTTTATTCCTGCAGCTTTTTGGATAGTTCCTAACAGATAGAATGCATCACACTGATTCCCATCCATTTAAAACTGTACATTTTATAAAATATACTTTTAAAATATTATCGTTACATATTAAAAGTACACACACATTTTTTATTTATTGGAGAAATTAAATTTGCCATCTATGTTCTTATTACAAATTTCTTGAAACAACTATTTTTCAAGAGTTACTATAAATAGATGATAAATGGGTTTACAACGCAAAGTGCAACGCAAATCAAGATAAATAAGATTACGTAAGTTTTGAGAAGCAATTGGATTTCCTTCATCACCGCAACAAGTTTTTACCTAAACTGCCAAATAAGCGCAAGGCGATACCGACCAAACTAAATGGTTAAATAACATCACAACATAGTAGCGCCACCTAGTGGCGGGAAAAGGAAATACAACCATTCGTGCCACTAAATTTCGGAACTATATTGTGATGTCGTTTAGTCATTTCAGTTTGCAGACATTGCCTTTGACTTACTTGGGCGTTTAGGTATATTTTCTAACCGATGAAAGAAATCCAGTTGATTTCCGAAACATACGTATGCTTATTTATCTTGTTTTGTACTATATTTTACTTTATAAACGCGTTTATTAGTGATTGTGCATAAATTCACTTGCTTTATTGATATGGATTGAACAACGAATTCGGAAGGGATTGAGAGGTTCAGTAAGGATATCCATTTCCGGTTTAAATATTTTCATTTTGCTTGAAAATTAGTTCTTATAATAAATTATAGATATAGTTTAGTCGATAACTGAGAATATATAATTTAGTTGATGACCGATATATATAATCGACTATAGATATATATTTTAGCTGATGACTGATAGTTTAGTTAATCACTCCATCAGCATCAAGTTTCAAATGACACTGGGGGATACACTAAAGTTTGTAACTTCAGTTTATATTCTACTTCAAAGAAAAAAATTTCTTTGAAACATTTTCCCCCTTCAGAATCAGCTATAGATAGAGGTTAGATAATGCTTGATATGGATTCAGTATTTAATTCTAATGGTTGTGTGGGTTTCACTGTGAATTCCCATTTCCGGTTCTTGAGATGTCAGTTCGGATTAAAAAATCTGCATTTGCACTGCACATCTATCTTTCAGTGTTGGATATAAACAGATGGGATTGATATCGACTCAGAACTGAATTTCAATGGAGTAAGAGGTCTACACGGGACTAATAAAATTTCTACGCGGCCTGGCTTGAAATTATTAAGATTTAATCCGACACGAGTCTGAGAATTTTTTAGATTAATTTTTTCAGGCCTAACTCGACCTGAAAACATTTAAAACGGCCCAGTCCGATTTTATAAAAATACATTGAGGATTGGCTAAAGCTAACACACTGCTACCGCGTAGCATGGCCATAATTTTCCATTTAAGAAATGAAACTCTAATTATATTATACATATTACATACAACAATTCAAATCAGCAGGTGAAAGTTGCAAAAATAGCAATGTTTTATTTTGATTCCGGAATTATAAACAAGGCTTCATTTTCATTTCTCAAAATATTATTTTTCTGCACCCGGTTCTAATTTACCCATCTCCGTTTTCCGTGCAGAGTAAACTTTTTTTACTTAATATTGGACAGGGAAGCTTTCATATCCACTTATTGAGAATTTTATTTCATACGTAATTTCATATTTTTCTATTCGTTTAGATTTTGATATATTTTTCGATTATTTTATTTACTTTTATCCTGGCCGACAAGACCAGAATTTTTTAAAACCTGACCCGAGTTCGGCCCGGACCGAAGTAGTTTTCTAAAATTGAGCTGTCCTAGGCCCACGGGCCAAGCCCGAGCCCGTGTAGTCTACTAGGACGGAGATACACTGAGGATTTCTGCTTCCGGTTCGGTAGACGCCAATTCCTGCACGAAATAAGTTAGCAACAAAATAAAAATAAATCTTAAATAGTTGCATCGAAAACATGGTGTATACGCATTGCTTGTCATCCAAACCCAATATAAAGGCTCCTTAATAATATATTTGTAATTTTTAGCAAGGTGGGGGCGATAAAATAATGTAATAAACTAAACTCCTGTTTGTAAAATGTGCAACACAATGAAGGAATCATCGGAATTGAATGAAATTTATTCCAGAAACGACCGGTATTGATACAAATAAGCATTACTAATTGAACTTAATAACTAATTGAAAATTAAATACTAATTGAAAATAAACCACTAAACTTCAAGGAAACTGCTTATTTTTTTCAAATGATATCATATCAACTGCATCACAATTATTCCCCCTCTCCTCAACAGAGAGACATACACTAAACGTTAAAAATTATGCTGTGGGCAGCACATGACTTTCCCTGCAGAATTATATCCACATTCTCTTTATTTTAATTAAATTTAATTCACTTTTAATTCAATTTTCGTTCTCATTTGGTAACTGGACTTATTTTCAAAGGTAGCGTAAAGAAAATACGAAAAAACTAAAATATCTCGAGAACGGCTAGTCCTAGTGTAATGGGGTTGGTCTCATTCTTTTCTTCGTTAAAAATTAAGTTCAAAACAAGCATTTAATGGATATATTTGACCATACGTAGCTTTTTATTTTAGATTCAGACTATTTTTTCGGGCCATTTTGCAAAAAAAGGCAGGTTATTTGTTTTCGAATCATACCAAAATCTAATCAGCACCAGGGTAACTCACATGCGACGTATATACCGAATTTTGTGAGATTCGATCCATTATTTTTTCAGCTAGAGTGGATACAAGCAATTTTTGGGGACCATTTTGCAAAAAAAAGGTGGGTTCTTTTATTTCGAATCATACTAAAATCTAATCAGCACCAGGGTCACACCCAAGTGACCTACCTATCAAATTTTATGAAATTCGGTCCATTAGTTTTTGAGTTAGAGTGGAGGCATACACTGCACAGATAGACAGACACACAAAAGGTCACGCTAAAATAGTATTTTCGTATTCTAGAGGTCTCGAATCGTGTAGATCCGTCGAAAACCCGAGTTGCGATTTTTTGCGCGATTCCCATACTTTTCCTATACATTGACATGTATTAAAGGGAAAGTAAAAATAGTTCATGCATTTTTAAGGATTCTCAAAACATATAGATTCGTCGTACATAGTATAAAATGACATTAATTCTATCCACTAAAATCTAAAATTCTAATGTGGGCAGCACATGACTTTCGCTACAGACTCAAATTCAGTTTCTCTTTATTTCTTTTATAATTCATTAAATTCAGTTTAATTGCACAGAATATTACACATAATTATTTGAAATTGCACTGAATTTGCATCTTTAGTTCAATTTCCATTTGGTAACATGATGTATTTGCAAAGTCAGCATAGTAAAAATGGATATTACATATAAAACAAGTACCTAATTGATACATTTGAGCATATATAGTCTTAAATTTGAGATTTTGATAGGCTATTTCGCAAAAATGGCAGGTTGTTTTTTCTCGAAACATACCAAAATCTAATCAGCACCAGGGTAACTCACAAGTATACACCAAATTCTGTGAAATTTGGTCAATCAGCTTTTTTAGTTAGAGTGGATACATATAACTTTTACGGATCATTTCATAAAAAAGTGGCAGGTTTTTTTTCTATCCTGCATCGCACCAAAACCAGGGTAGTCCACAAGTTACAAACTTTTAAAATGTAGTCCATTAGATTTTGAGTAAGAGTGGCTACATTCATTGCACAGACAGATACAAACACTGACGTTATGCTCAAAATAGTGTTTTTCATATCCTAAATATCCCAAACATGTAGATCAGTCGAAAAAAAAAAGAGAAAGTGAAAAAGGTACAGTTGCCGGTATTATAATACGTTATATCTTAAATAATAAAAGGCAATGTCTGTGTGTCTGTCTGTGCGTCTGTCTGTCTGTCTGTCTGTCTGTCTTATACACTATACGTTTCGCGACCGCGCGTCGGAGAGCTACGAAATTTGGCAATCGGAGACCTAGGGGGGAGGGAAGGGGACACGTGAAAACCGATTTTTAAAATTTTAATTTTTTTTTTATTTATTTAATGTTTTATGCGATTTCGACCGTTTTTTGCCCTGTTTGCCCTTTTTTCTCCACGATCCAGACGTCGTAGAAAAAAACAAATCACACCATCAGAAAGAGCAGACAATTGCGAGTAAAAATATATCAATTTAAAATCTGAATTTCGATTTCTAATATTTTTTAAAGATTTTAAAACAAAACTCACTTTTTGCTCAAGAAAACGATTTTTGGTTTTTAAATTCTCGCATAGTAAAAAGTACTCATAATTTCGACTAATAATTTACATTTTTAGAAAGGTCAAACATCTGGCATTCTTACAAGTCCAATCTGGTCAGGAAATATTCCGTATTGCCCACAGGATCGGGATTTTAAAAGTTTCCGAATTTCAATTTCTCGGCGTTCCGCTCGGCGTGCCGCTTCGTTTCTCCCCCGCTGAAGGAGGGAAGGTGGTGGGTGGGGACGTCAAGGTGGAGGTGACGTCACGGTTCTGAATAGAGCTCCTTTGTTCTATATAAATTATTATATTTATATTTTAAATGATGGGACAATATGGATTTTTTAAATGTATATTTTAACTTTTGGATATTTTAATTTTATGGATATTTTAAATGATGGAACAATGAAACAATGGAATGAGGATGATGGAATTAAGCATATGGTCATTTTAAATTGCAAATTAGCGCGCGGGAAGTTAGCGGTAGGCCCGGGTTCGATACCCGCCACTGCGAAAACTGCCGCCGTGTTTACGTGGAATACGATCACGTTAAATATGTGGGTCCGTAAGTTCTTCCGAGAGGTTGGTGGTAAGGGAAGGAGGATACGGCCCCTGTGGATCCCTCCCCACTGGGTTCCCGTCTAAATTGGATGAATATATAGAAAGTTATGGAGATTGTCGCGGAGGGCGCGGCAGCCCAGTGGTTAGCGCGCGGGAATTGCACTCAGTAGGTCCGGGTTCGATTCCCGCCACTGCCAAAACTTACGCCACGTTTACGCAGAGTACGATCACGTTAAACATGTGGGTTCGTGAGTCCTTCTGAGAGGTTGGTGGTAGGGGAAGGAGGGTACGGCCTAAATTGGGTGAATAAAAAGAAAGTTATGGAGATTGTCTCGGAGGGCGAAGTAGCCCAGTGGTTAGCGCGCGGGAATTGCACGCGGTAGGCCCGGGTTCGATTTCCAAAATTGCCGCCGTGTTCACGCGGAGTACGATCACGCGGAATAAACATGTGTGTCTGTAAGTCCTTTCGAGAGGTTGGTGGTTGGGGAAGGAGGGTACGGTCCCCGTGGGTGCCTCTCCCACTGGGTTCCGGTCTAAATTCGGTGAATAAAAAGAAAGTTATGGAAAATGTCGCGGAGGGCGAAGTACACCAGTGGTTAGCGCGCGGGAATTTCACTGGGTAGGCCCGGGTTCGATTCCCGCCACTGCCAAAATTGCAGCCGCGTTCACTCGGAGTACGATCCCGTTAAACATGTGGGATCGTAAGTCCTTCCGAAAGGTTGGTGGTAGGGGAAGGAGGGTACGCTCCCTGTGGATGTCTCCCCCACTGAGTTCCGGTCTAAATTGGGTGGCACTTCCTGGCCGTCCAAACAGTTACCTTACACCTTCTGGTAAGGTCGCGCCAGCGAGTGTGCCACGGTTACAATTTGCCACGGTCAGAATTTTCAAGGGTAGCGAACAGGCTGGTCGCCAAAGGCGGCTAGTAAATAATAAAAGGCAATGTCTGTGTGTGTGTCTGTGTGTCTGTGTGTCTGTCTTATACACTATACGTTTCGCGACCGCGCGTCGGAGAGCTACGAAATTTGGCAATCGGAGACCTGGGGGGGAGGGAAGGGGACACGTGAAAACCGAATTTTAAAATTTTAATTTTTTTTTTATTTATTTAATGTTTTATGCGATTTCGACCGTTTTTTGCCTTTTTGCCCTTTTTTCTCCACGATCCAGACGTCGTAGAAAAAAACAAATCACACCATCGGAAAGAGCAGACAATTGCAAGTAAAAATATATCAATTTAAAATCTGAATTTCGATTTCTAATATTTTTTAAAGATTTTAAAACAAAAGTCACTTTTTGCTCAAGAAAACGATTTTTGGTTTTTAAATTCTCGCATAGTAAAAAGTACTCATAATTTCGACTAATAATTTACATTTTTAGAAAGGTCAAACATCTGGCATTCTTACAAGTCCAATCTGGTCAGGAAATATTCCGTATTGCCCACAGGATCGGGATTTTAAACGTTTCCGAATTTCAATTTCTCGGCGTTCCGCTCGGCGTGCCGCTTCTTAACCGGCGTTTCTCCCCCGCAGAAGGAGGGAAGGTGGTGGGTGGGCACGTCAAGGTGGAGGTGACGTCACGGTTCTGAATAGAGCTTACTCCATATAAATTCCTTTACTCCATATAAATTATTATATTTATATTTTAAATGATGGAACGATATGGATTTTTTAAATGTATATTTTAACTTTTGGATATTTTAAATGATGGAACAATGAAACAATGGAATGAGGATGATGGAATTAAGCATATGGTCATTTTAAATTGCAAATTAGCGCGCGGGAAGTTAGCGGTAGGCCCGGGTTCGATTCCCGCCACTGCCAAAATTGTAGCCGTGTTTATGTGGAATACGATCACGTTAAATATGTGGGTCCGTAAGTCCTTCCGAGAGGTTGGTGGTAGGGGAAGGAGGATACGGCCCCTGTGGATGCCTCCCCCACTGGGTTCCCGTCCAAATTGGGTGAATATATAGAAAGTTATGGAGATTGTCGCGGAGGGCGCGGCAGCCCAGTGGTTAGCGCGCGGGAATTGCACTCAGTAGGCCCGGGTTCGATTCCCGCCACTGCCAAAACTTACGCCACGTTCACGCAAAGTACGATCACGTTAAACATGTGGGTTCGTGAGTCCTTCCGAGAGGTTGATGGTAGGGGAAGGAGGGTACGGTCTAAATTGGGTGAATAAAAAGAAAGTTATGGAGATTGTCGCGGAGGGCGAAGTAGCCCAGTGGTTAGCGCGCGGGAATTGCACGCGGTAGGTCCGGGTTCGATTTCCGCCACTGACACGGAGTACGATCACGTTAAACATATGGGTCCGTATGTTTTTCCGAGAGGTTGGTGGTAGGGGAAGGAGGGTACGTTCCCTGTGGATGCCGCCCCCACTGGGTTCCGGTCTAAATTGGGTGGCACATCCTGGCCGTCCAACCAGTTACTTTACACCTTTCTGGTAGGTCGCGCCAACGAGTTTGCCACGGTTGGAATTTGCCACGATCAGCATTTTCAAGGGTTGCGAACAGGCTGGTCGCCAAAGGCGGCTAGTTAGAAATAAAATTACAAACATCTGTACCCTTTTCTTATGAGCCATCACATACATGGACCTTAATTTAACGTCAAATGTGAATTCTTTGTAACTAATTAAATTTATACTTTGAAAATTATTACAAAAATATCTCCCTCAAAATTTATCTAGAAAAACAAACACTAAATAAAATAATTTTGGTTTTTAAACTAGTTCTTTTGGCGATGAACATGAATTCAGGGAAAAAGATTGACTAGAAATGCAATTACTGTAAAATACCCTACACTAGAGAAATTATTCCTTTCATCATTGCCACTTTAACGAGCAATACCAGCTTGTGTCCAATTTAAATGTAATCCACTATGTTTTTTTACAACTGCATCATTGTATGTAAATCAACGTATTTTTGGTCTTTCAATCTATCTGAATCTAAGTAGAGAAATCTAGGTCAAGTAGTTCATGATTTTCCCTCTTTAACTGAATATTTTCTGTCATCTGGAAAATTTTTCCTTCATGAGTTAGAAAAAAAAAAGAACATCTTTTAAATTTTATTTAAATATGAATTGATAGATTCATCATCATTTTCTTTATGCCTAGCATGGGAGTGAGTACTTCCGACTTATTTTTCAGCTCTTGGGTTAAAATTGATTGAGTTTTAATATAGCAAAAATGTGATGAAAAGAATCTTTGTGCATTTTATTTAAGGGGGAGAGGACAGTTTCTGCACCCATTAAGAAAAACCAAAACTGATCTACTTATGTCACAGTTACCATTTGATTTTAGTGCAAATCAGATAAAATCATCATGAATTTAACTTTAAAATTTCAATAAATATAAACAAGTTAGTGTTTTGTTTATAATTTCATATAAAAAATGAAACTAGCTATTTAAAAAAATGGAATCATGTAAACTAAACAATAAATAGTATCACTGAACCAGTTTTTTTAATATTGATTTCATCAGCAGTGAATAATAACAATGTTAATGGTCGTTGGTAAGTATTAGCAATTTTCTTTAAATATTCTCTTCCTAGTAATCTAATTAAATTCATAGCACATTAAAGAGAATTACATAGAAAAGTACCTATTTGTGTATTCACGATAAAACTATACCAGATTTTTAAAATGTGGGAAAAAAGTGAAGTCAGTTTATTGTATTTGAAAAAGCTAAATGAATGTTTTACTTAATATATTAACCAATTGTCTTAGTTTTACTGATGGTCTCATTTACCAAATAAACACCACATGTTGATTACAAGATATTTTTTATCAATAATCACTATATTTATAACTAGTCCGAAATATAAATTAAAAAGTTGAAGATTTTCCTTTGGTAAAAATACCTAATATGAGTAAAGTGTTGGATTGTTTATATTAGTGATTTTATACCAAAGAGTCTCATTTGCATTGTAAAACAGTAAATTTTGATTGATAACATATTTAAAAGTATTCATTAAAGTATCAGTCCCTATTTTAAAGTATCATGCCCACGTGATCATTAATATTTTCGTTGCTTACCGTAAACTCAATTTGAATTTTTCACTTGATATGATAGAAACGCAAAGAAGAAACATTACATGGAAATATATATAAATAAAAGTAAATGTTCCGATAATAAAATACAAATAATCACAAACAACTGCACTCAAAAGACTTAAAAGGTAAATAATTATTACAACCTTAAAAGTGTAATAGTCCATTATTAGCGTTAGGTATATGATGGATGTCAAAAATGAATATATTCAGAATTATACTTATGTTAATATCTAATAAGTCGGTGATTTCTTATAAAATACTCAAAATACATATTTTCGGTTACGAAATGTGTACAACAACGCTCCTGGTTCCCTCAGTGCCATGCAATCAAAGAATTAAAAACTACAGCGAGGGGATGACATTGGCGCGTTATTTGGGTTTTCGCCAAGGGTCGATGTCAGCGCAGCCTGGCGGCCACCCTGCTTTCTGTACGCACCGCAGATTCTGAACATGCTTCGTTAAGTCTATAATCATTAAGTAAGTCTAAAATAAACCTTTGCTGTATTATCTGCGTCTTCATCTTGTATGTCTGATATATATATTTTTATAAATATATATATATATATATATATTTATACAGTTTAGCTACTTATGATATTATTAAAAGTTGCCAGTTGGCAAACATCACTAAATAAAGTTATTAAATATTTCGAGAAATGTTCGTTATGGAGAAATTGTGTTGGTCTTATTATTTTCGTCATCAAAATTTACGTTTAAAATAAGCATTTAAATAAAACATTTATGTATGTTTAATTACACATTTTGCTTTACAACAGCAGGCTCTAATTTTCTAAAGACTATGAAAATAAAATCAACGCTAAGTGAACATAAAAGTGATTTATTTGTTTGTACTATCTTATTCTATTTGTGCGACCATTTAGTGCACATTTCTAGAATCTAATAGACTGGGAAACACAATGAACTAATTAACTTTATTTAAATATCTTTTATATAGAATTTAATTTTAAAATTTTACCGCAATATAATAACAGTGACTATAAAATTACGGCAATACGGCACTTTGAATTTTTCGTAATGATACTCCGTGGGGCGATGGAATATAATGTAATATTCTGGGATGCCTTGTGATGGCAGAAAACAAACGTATTTTCAAAATATCATTATGAAATAAAAAGTGTTTATTTTTTCAAATAGAACAATACTATTGGAATATTTTTTTTACATTCTAATATCTTCTTTATTAATTTATATATATCTTCAAAAATAGCATAGCATTAAGACATTAAAAGGAAGCTACCCAGCCTTGCGAAGGCAAAACAGAAAGCTGTATCTTGAGATACGTCCCTCTGTATTCCCAAGACCGTAGATTACAAAGTAAAATGATGAGCAAATAAGGTTCAGTTCAAAGAGGTACTTTCTGATATTTTTGTGTTCCCATAAACGACGCGAACAAGCCTGGACCCGAACACCCGAACGAGATTCAGAAATACCGGGCATCATGAAGGCTAAAGGGACTATATGGGCTATCTATTCTTCATGCCGAGCATATAGAAAAATAACTTTTCAAACACAGGTTAATATAACGAATTATGGAAGCGTCACCTAGCGTGGCGAAAGAAAAGCAAAACAATGAAATACGGATAATTTAAATTCAGTATTAAAAAATTAAAATTAAATAAAGTGCGGAGTATACTATATATATGTCCCTTGCAGATTACTCTGGGGCTGATACGATTTTGGTACGATTCGGAAAGGAAAAACATGCCTTTATTTTGCGAAATAGCGCAATAAAATTGCCAAATCTAAAATAACAATGTACTTATTCTCAAATGCATGAATTAATTTCATGTTTTACAAGTAATTGTTGAAGACAAAAAAAAATTTAAAATAAAATAAAACTTACCCGAAAACTTTTGGCCTAATCGTTCTTAAGATATTTAATTTTTTCTTTCGCATTTCCTCCGCGTCGGCTTTAACACTGCGCCCAGTTGTCGCATGAAAATTAAAATTGATTTAAAACTGCAAATTCAATGTCATTTCAAATAGCAAAAAAAAACGAATTATGCAACAGCCACCTAGTGTGGCGAAAAGAAAGTTAAAAAAAAATGCAGAGAATATGAAATTTAATGGTAAAAAATAAAATATAAACAAAGTGCAGCGTATACTATGTATAAAAATACATGTAGTATTCCCCTCTAAGGTTCCATTCGAGATATTAAAATACGTTTGTACTTTGAGTCTTTGAAATTTTTTAATCTTGCAGTAGATGCACCAAATACTTTCTTGCATTTTGTACTAATGTAATATGGGTTGAATACTTTCTGTCACAGGGCCATAGCCACAGACGAAATTGTAGAGAAACTGGAGGTAAATTCACGGGGGCAAAACAGTGTTAAAGGAGGGGCTCACCAAAAACACAATTAAACATTTGCATTTATAAATCATTATAGTTAATATATGTTTCAATTCATAAAAATTATAACAAATAATTGCATATTTATATTTGCAAGCTAAGAGCTGATTATTAATATCCATATATCTACTATACATCAGTATTAATATATAATCATTAAAATTGATTTTAATGTAAGCTTTAACTAGTAATAAAGCTGCCAATAATTTGTAGAAACATTCTGAAAGTTAATACAAGTTAATGCGTAATTTTAAATCTTACGAATTTATAAGTTGATTTTGACTCTATAATATATAACAGTGAACCCCACAATAATACAAAAGTATCCTAAACACTATTGTCATAATTTTTAAAAATTTTCAAATTGAATATGTTCATACAGTGATCATTAGTATAAAAATAAATTGAGTTTAAGTGCACAAAATAATGCTGAATTTGTAGTAACACACATAATTGAATAATTATGTAATTGAAATAATACACATTTTTTAAAAGATGACATAACAAAAATAAAAAGAAAAATGAATATCTCGAGAACGGTTAGTCATAGAGTAATGGCGTTGGTTTTATTCTTTTCATTGTATAAAATTACCTATAAAACATGCATGTAATTGATGCATTTGAGCATAATATGTAATCTTTTATTTTAGATTTTGGCTAGTTTTACAAGCCATTTCGTAAAAAAAATCTGATGTGGGCAGCACATGACTTTCCTTATAAAATGCAATGATTTTATTTCGTTAATTAGTCGTCATTTTCATCGATTTAGCGTCATTTTTATCCATTTGCCTAGATTTTCGTGAATTTGTCAACATTTAAATAAGTCGCCAAGTTAGCGACATTCTGTCAAATTTATCGCCTAAATCTCGCCAAGACGGAGAAATTAGTTATTTTTATAGCAGATAAATGACTATTGGCTTTCAAATACAAATACTCAAAGTATATTTTCTTATGAATGAAACGAGCTAGATTCACGACAGTCACCAAATTTATCGCATGATATTATATATGAAAAGTGAAGATGTTTCTCAACTGTTAATATATGTTTTTTTAATTTATGGGATTTTCTATAAATTTATTTGAGAAATATGCAATATCCCGAGAACGGTTCATGCTAGCGTTCTAAAGTTTATGTCAATCATTTTCTAAGGAAAAATTACACAAGAAATGTCTATTTGCGTAACTTTATATTTTTGATATTTTGATGATTTTTCAAAATTTCACTCGAAAATTTAAGGGGGATCTGAGCATTCTAATGAGTTTAAAAACAATAGAATTCCAATATTAACGAATTGTGATTTTTGTATCAAATTTCATTCGAATCGCTCCATTCGTTCGTGAGATATCGTCTCCAAAGGCTCACTGACACACACACATACACACACACACGCACACACGCATACTTTCATACACACACACACGCACACAGACACACACTTTCATACACACACACACACGCACACATACTTTCACGTGCACACACATACATACTTTCACACACACACACTTTCACACACACACACACACACACACACACATCACCTCAAAAATGTTTGATTCGTGATGATGCTTGAAACGTGCTCATCACAATACTTTCCTTATACATTATGTATATAAGGAAAGTAAAAAGGCTGGTTCTTCTTTTTCAAATCGCACCAAAATTTAATCAACACCAGGGCATCCTATAAGTGAGTTATCAACTAATTTTTGTAATTCTGGGAAATTTGGTCAATTAGTTTTTTGACTAGAGTGAATACATCAGATTTCGCAAAAAAATGGAGATTCTTTTCCCCAAAATCGTACTAAAATCTAATCAGCACCAGGGTCACATACACGTGGTTTACCTATAAGGTTTTGTGATAATTATGTTGAAAAAATTATTGTTAAAATATCTTATAATAAACACATGTTGAAAAATTGTTTTGTTAAAAAATCTATCACTAATATATGAAGTAAGAATCTATAATTGTGTAAAGAAATCAAATCTGAAATTGCGCTGTTTTACTTTCTTCCTATTTGTGAATATAATCTGCAGGCTTGTGATATATTTATTGTACTTGTCTTGCATTTGTCCAAAAAGTGGTAGTATTATACTCATATATCACAATATAGCGGTTTCTGATACAAACTCATGTTTTTAGCTGCGACCTTATTTGACGCAGTGTCCTTGATTAAACATTCATTTTGTTATTTCATTTCGTTAAAAAAGATATTTTTTATTATATAAAATATAATATAAAATTTTATCGACACATACTTTCAGAACACCTTTTTTTCCGGAATGTTGCAAATTGTGAGTAATAATAAAATGATGTAAGAAATTAGATCACAACGTAAAATAGAGGAAATAAGGTTTGCTTAAAGCAGACGTACGTTTCGGAAACCTTTGAATTTTTATCATCAATATAAAAATTAGCTGGGATCTAAACATCGAAATGAGAGCTAGATAATGGCGGGTAAACCGAAAAAATGACAGAATTCGACAGTATACAGTATCGTAGCGTCGCCTAGTGTGAAGAAAAAAATTTAAGCCGAAAAAAAAAAATTCAGAATATATGAATTTTGAAAGCAAACTAGAAAAATTAAATAAAATGCAGATTATATGAACAGAAACTGCAAGAATGTAGAAGACATAAGAACAAAATATAAGATATGCTCACTTATTTTCCCAACCTCGAAGAAATAGAGTGTCATTGGTAAATCTTTAATTAGATTACTAAAATTTATTTTAATTTGAAAAACTTCAAATAAATCCAAATAAAAAACTGAATGGCACTTTTGAATAACAAAGGCTGAAGACAATTAAATCGGTAATTTGTCATTCTGCAGTAATTAGCGAATGAAGATTTATTAATTTTTTAGATTTTGACACAATTTTGATGTTTCTCATGCATTAATTCAGGGATTGTTTAATTTGAAGGATTTACGTTGGCTTTCATTGGTAAGGAATTTGATGAATGCTTCAATTATGGAACTTTTCTATAGAGTTTTTAAGAGAAAATTATTTGTTTCATTTATACCAACTTACTGAAAAATCGATTGAAAATTTTAAGGATTTTATGATTAATTTAAGGCTAGCATGGAAAATGGAAGGCAAATAATACTGCCAGTAGTTTTAGAAGGGTATTCTTTCCTGTGTGGTTGCTTAGACAAAATTGGTAAAAACACTATCAACAAATGTCGGAGAGAATCCATGATTTATAGCGACCGGTTTTATATAATTCATTTCAGACATTAATAAGTCAGAGGTACACCATAACATAATAGCGCGATAGACGTAAATATTAAATGCGGCAGTCATTTGATTAGGGTAATGATAGAAATTCTTGTGTGGAGGCAAAGCAACTACAAACAAATTAAGATGAAGAGTAATTAAATCTGAATTTTCAGTGCAAATCCCTAGCACATCCAGAAAAAATTATGCAATTATTACATCCTTCATTACATTTTATTTGAAGTTAATAACTTCATCTCGTTAAGACGTACGTGTAAGTTGAAGACCCAGACCGTCCGACTCGTCCTGAGACATAAGCTGCAATTTGGATGGCCGGACGTACGTGTATGTGTCACAACACTTTTTTCACATGCTTTTCAAGACGATTACCTTAAAAAGTCTAATGAGTTGTCTGGGATGGGACAGGATAATCTCGTGCTTCGAGCGATCAACTTAGGTTTACATTCTTCGATATGAAGTCGAATGATTTCAAATTTCTTAACCACCGAGGACACGGCTAGGGGAGCGATATCAGTAGATTAATTCACGGAACAAGGTCCGAAGATAGTCTTGCCGAGTCTCTACCCCAGTCGACGATGGATTTAGGCTCAGGTCATGAATAGACACAGTCAGTCTCCACGTAACTTGGAAAAGTCCGAGTCACGGTGTGCCGAGGGGAATGCCCAACAGCCGTTTCCTAGGAATAATGTTCTCCCTAAAAAAATTGGGCAAAAAGCTACAGAGCCAGCCGGATGTAGGTTTTATCTGATGGTCAGGAAAAACCAAACATCTCAAGGCATCAGCTTAAGGGTGAGAGTCAGTAAATTTTCTGCCCTATCCGCGCTTTGTTAACTTTCGCGGCACACATATTTCGCCGAAATTCTGCTCAAACAGCTGCGAAATATTTTCTAAAAGATAAAATGCAATGCTTAGATTATATTAAAACTAAATTTAATGCCCTAAAAAACATAGAATATATTTTTTATTTTAATCCAAAATATTTTTGGTGCTGCCATCTGTTGTCGTAATTTAATTTATACCGATTATTTTTATTTTTTAATGAACCTTTTTACATATATATTCCTTCTAATACAGTGTTAAATACAACAACAGATCATATATATTAATGCCACAATCACGGAAAGGTAATTTATCATTCTATAAATTTGATAAGGGATCTGAATGTACATCACTGAGGACTGCAGTTTTGTCTTCAAGTTTCTTTGTCTTCAAGTCCAAGTTCAATTATGTTTTCGTGATTATGGCATTATATATGATCTGTTGTTGTATTTAATAGCGTATTAGAAGGAATAGACATTTAAAAATGTTCATTAAAAAATAATAATCGGTATGAATTACATTACGACAACAGATGGCAGCACCTAAAATATTTTAAATTAAAATAAAACATATATTCTATGTTTTATTGGGTATTAAATTTAGTTTTAATATAATCTAAGCATAGCATTTTATCTATAAGAAAATATTTCGCAACTGTTTGAGCAGAATTTCGGCGAAATATGTGTGCCGCGAAAGTTAACAAAGCGCGGATAGGGCAGAAAATTTACTGACGCTCACCCTTAAGGTTTACGCTTTTGGGATGGGAGGCAGCGAATCACCAATCTCCCAGCGAGAACACATCTTGGGGAGCGAAGTCGGCAGAGTCATTCACCGGACGAGGTCCGAAGATGGTCCCGCCGAGTTTCTATCCCTGTCGCCGATGGGTTTAGGCTCAAGTCATGAATAGACACAGTCATCTACAATCCACCTGTTAAGAGTCCGAGTCACAACAGACAACCGGTAGGGGTGAGCGACAGCCATTCTCCTCGCATTAATCCCCCCCCCCAGTTTGGAGGACTAAAGCTACAGAGCTAAGTTCCGTTCACCCCCCTCAACGAGTGGACCCAGGAGGGAGAACTGATGAGATGATCATGGGTAATCCTGTGTGTCCATATTTGTGTGACATGTACTTGCACTATTTTGAAGTTTCATTCAGTTTCCTTTTTCTGTTCATTACGCGGATAAATGTTTTGTTCTATTTGAACAAAACATTCTATAAATATATATATATTAAAAATATACATATATATAAAATATACAATATAAGAATATACAATATAAAAATATACAATATCCTGGCACGTCTTCAGTAATTGGCACAGGCCTAGAATTTGGCCCGTTTTGAACACCGTGACATCTTTTCCGCGACAGTGTGTAACGTATTCAGCAAAGATCGCTGTGAATTACTGGTCAGCTGCAAGATGATACCGTTACATTTAAAGGTTGTATTGCCCGCAGAATTATGTAAAATCTCTAAATTCTTCATCATTTTGTCCCTCCTCAATATTTGCATGTTTCAACTCACAGCACGACTTTATTTTGGCCAGCAGTGTATATTACATAGTATGAGAAAGTAAATATTGGAAATGAGTCGAAAATTTGAATGAATTTTCGATCGATTATCTCGTTTCAGGTATTGTACTGTGTAGTGCTTTTTATTCCGTGTTTCAGAGCAGTCATGAGTAACGATAAATACCTACATTGCTAAAATAGGACCGACAGAATCTAAAATATCCGATTATTTTCACCCTTTTACGACCAGTAACAAAACAAAGTAAAATAACAGAAATTAAACAAAAATATACTCTCTTTTTCAATATAATCAACTGCTTCCCTGTTTAGCTCTCAGAATATAAAAAGGCGCTTAGACCGCTGCGCCATGCTCTGCGGGCAGATATATATAGACTCTACAAATGCTAAATCATATTTTAAAATCGATTGCATCCCTGCAGCGTTCCGGACATATGCTGGAAATCCTCAACACGCCTATCAGACGAACCACTCACGGATGACAATAGATGCCATATATTGTTCGATAATTGCTTCATCTTATTCCATATTCTGTTTCATCTGGAACATGATATTGTTATAGAACAATATGTGGTACAATATTCCATATTGAACGATACATCCGTTATAGAACAATATATTGCTCCATATATTTATTTCTAGCAGTACCAGTAATGATCATTCGCCAGTTAACCTGCAATATCGTGAATCATTTAGCCGTCGCATTACGTTGCTTCGGTGCATCAGTGGGAAGGGGGGTGGGTGCGAAATACACTACGCCCAACAACAGAACATCCATGCCCGCAGGTGGGAATCCAACCCACTCGACAGCCGAGCCCGAGGAAACACTTGAATTGACCTCATAACCATGGCGTCGGCTTGTTCCATATATTGTTTCATAACGATAGATGCCATATGAATTTTCATATGGGAGCAATATAATTGATTGAACCCTTATATACAAAGCCACATAAGATAGCGGCCCGAAAATTTTATCAACTGCCAAATTTAAATTTACTTTTTGGAAAACTCTTAGGCGGCAAGAAATGGAAAAATATATTCGAAATATACATTTCCGTTCAAAACTTTTTATACTGTGAATTAATAAAAATAAAATTGTAAATTTCTTTTATCAGCGGCTTTTCCCCACTACAATATTTAATGAAATGTCAATTTGTTCATTTACTGCTTGAAGAAACTCTTAAGTAGTCTGAAGTCGAAAAGTGAAACCATATTCGCCTCCGCAATTTTACCTTATACAATTATATATTAGGATATTACCTTACACAGTGTTACCTTATACGATACAGTGTTACCTTATACGATACAGTGTTATCTTATACGATTGTGTTACCGTATACGAGAATCGAACAAATTAAAATTAAAAAAAAAAATCTCTACACCGTTAAAAATGCTTCCCACTGTAAAAGCTTGCAGCAAATTAATCAAATAAAATAATTCTATAAAAATACTCTCAAAACTGCCGTAAAAACTAAATTAAAGTAAAAATTTCTTAAAACTTCAGTATACATTACAAATTTCGGTCTTAATCAGTTTCGAAGGTGAAAGTAGCCTTCTTCTTCAGGACAATAAAGAAGCGCAACCCCGCGTATTCGAGCAAGTTTGGCATCTGCGATAAATGATAACACGTGTAGCTAATAGTACGAGAATATTTTCCGAGGTGAAAGGGAAGTACATAAACACCAAAGAAGCAAGAAAACGAGTGGTAGGATGCTATGAATGAGCGGGTCAGCCCAGTGGTTAGAGAGAGTGCATTATGGCGATTGCATTCGGAGTATGGCGATTGCATTCGGAGTATGGCGATTGCATTCGGAGTATGGCGATTGCATTCGGAGTATGGCGATTGCATTCGGAGTATGGCGATTGCATTCGGAGGACTCGAGTTCTGTTCACAGCACTGCTCAAATTGTTCACGCGTTCACGCAGAGAAGGGACACGTTAAATATGTAGGTATGAAAGTCATTCTGTGATTTTGGTGTTAGGGGAAGGACGGCCACGGTCCTTGTGGATGTCGCAACCTCTGGGTTTCGGCCTATTCTTGAAATACGTTGCAGTTCTTCAACTTTAACGTTTTGACACACATTACTAATCCCAATACAAAGGTTTGCCAAATTTAATAAATGTGCGAAGGCAAATGCTTACATCATAAGGGTTTTAAAAATAAATTTTTCTTTCAAAATTTTTTAATAAAGTTAACTTAAAAGCGTCAATTTTTTTTTTGAAGATAAAGGAATAAATTTCTCAATAATACAAAATATTTACAAAAAAAATTATTACTTGTGAGGCTAAATAGGTAATTTTGAATTCAAGCAAACTGAACAAAGGACTCAGATGAAAGGCACCAATGTTGAAAGTTTTGCCTCAAGAGATTAGGTCGGACGGTCTGTTTCGAAAATAAGAAGAAAAGGATTAGTAGAACATAAAAGAATGAATGAAAGAAACCATGTTGGTAAGAGAACGAGTAGAAGAGTAAATGGGAACAACTGAATAACCTTCTAAAACGTAACGGAAGAACATGAGAGACGTATTTACCAGTTGTAAGAAACACACAAAAAATAAATAAATAAATAACAGAAAAGGACGGCCAAACAATTAAGGGAAAAACAGGAATAAAAGTGAAAAATACATATGATGAAACTAACTAGTTTCTGAGGCTATACAATTAGCTTTATAGAACAGTTTCTGTTCTGTTTTGGCCTGAAGAAAAGGGAGTTATAACGACCACGGAACAATTGCAGTCATCTAACTGACATGTATGTGTTTTCTACAAAGAAGTTGTGTAAGTTCTCCTCTTATAATCTGGCTGTGAATCATTGTCTGTTGGGATCCAATTATTTCTAACTTTCAGAATCTCGTTTGAGTTGTGACATTTTTAGAGTTTAGAATTGATTCCTTAAGGATCAAACCATCTTGGTTTCTTAGTTTGCGAGGAATATCATCGTCAACCGTCTAGGCATCTATTAATTTCTCTAAACGATAAGATGTCGTAGAGAGAATACTACGTATACGGGCGCGTTTCACAAACCGATCAGCCTGAAAGTTGATTCTATCCCATATGTAGAATCCGCCCTTTGCCTGGGAAGCTCCTGATTGGTCCTTCCAGTCGAAACCAATCATCTGCTACCCAAACAGGGTTAAGAACTGTACAAATTTGAGAATGTTTTTATATTCAGAGCTTCAATTAATTGTACAGGTGTCACATTTTGGGACCACAAGCTATTGCGAATGCGTAAAGATAATGTGAAATGACAGGTATTGACTAATATTATCTTGTTCATTCGTCATTCCCCGCATTACACTCGAGTCACTAAAAGTTATTCAATTTGTGTGTTTTGAGACCGTCTGTACTAACCTGCGATCAACTAGAAGGTGCATTTGAATCAGGCACATTAAACAAACTCTTTCGCAAGAGGGAGTGAATATTAAATCACCACTCGCTCAATTATGAAAATTTCGCAGTTTAAGTGATCAACGTACACTGAAGTCTCGTCCTTTGCATGCTGTCTTGATGGTGATTTAAATACCAGAACAGTCTTGAATATCCGGAAATTTTGATTTCGAAGTATTTCAGACAAAACCTGCTGTATTTTATATGTTTGTCACTTTCCCTGCAATGCATGGTAATGTACAGGGAAAGCATTGGAATAGTGTCGAAAATCGAAAATCCAGTTTTTGACGGATGTAGACCTTTTGAGCACGATGGAAATCAAAAACAATTTTTAGCGTGACGTCTGTGTATGTGTCTATCTGTCTGTCTATCTGTGTGTCTATCTGTACAATGTATATATTCCCTCTAGCTGAAAAATAAAAATTAATTGGATAAATTCCACAAAATTTGGTAGATAAGTCACTTGTAGCATACCTTGATGCTGTAGAGTTTGGTACAGCTCGAATAAAAATAACCTGCCCTTTTTACGAATTCCCACAAAGAATCGTACATATCCAATCTAAATGAAAAACTAATTAGCCAAATTTTACAAAATCCAAATTTGATAAATATGTCACTTGTTGATTACCCTGATGCTGATTAGATTTTAGTGCGATTCGGAAAAATGAGCCTACTTTTATTTTTATATGGCCCGCACAAATCGTCAAAATACAGAATAAAAGAATACATATGCAGAAATATGTTAAATAAATGCTTGTGTTATACGTAAATTTTGACGAAGACCAACCCGATATAACTAGCACTAAACGTTCTCGAGATATTTTAGTTTTATCGGAATTTTTCCACGTCGTCTATTTGGAAATACATCCAATAGTCAAATGGAAAGGAAAATTAAATAAAACAGATAATTCAGTCTAATTTTAAATAATTATCAATGGTGTTTTGTGCAATTAAACTCAATGGAATATGATAGTGAAAATAAATTTGCTTCTGTAGGAACAGTCATATGCTGCCACATCAAATTTCTTTTGGCACTTCGTTTTTATAAAAATGGTAAAGTAAATTTTATAAGATGTCATTTTCTGATGAAATATTTATGAAAACCATTTTTTGTTTCTCTATATCTGTATAAATAAAATTAGAAATCCGTTTGTTCATTTGTTTGTATCATCATCACTGTAGAACGGCTGTGCCGAATTTAGTGAAATTTTTATAGGTAAACTTTGTATGGTCCATGTAAAATTTAGGCGTCAAATTGTAGTTCTGTCTATCTGTCTCTACGTCCTCCCTCCTCTGTCCCCGGGGACGGCCCAGCTTGAAGGTGGTGTGTGGATCTTACCTCTGTAGCTATCTCCCCTTAACCGGGGGAAAATTAATCCGAGGAATACGGGCAGTCGCGCATTTCGCCCAGCTGTCCGTGACTCGGACTCTTCCACGTAACGTGAGGAATGTGTCTATTCATGACCTGAGTCTAAAGCCGTCAGCGACTGGAGACGAGTTTGGAGGGACAACAAAACAATCGACAGCAAAAACAATGAAGATAAAAATTAGGAGAAGGGCTAAAATTACTGAAACAAACGGATGGAAGCGACCAACAAATTCGAAAACTTAAACCAAATATTTCCAAGCAGAAAAAAGAAAAGGACAATTATCATTAATAAGGGAGTTTGACTTGAGAGACTTTCAAGAAAACTCAATTAAAAATTGGAATTAGAAGTCAGTATGATTCTGCTATGAAAAAAATTAAAAACATGATTAAAGTTACACGAATGTTCATCAATTTCCGATTTAAAAACCTCTTGTTTAGAAACGTGCTCCTTAATACGAAATGTCAGAGCTATTTTTGTTTGACCAACATCTTAGATATAAAAACAAAACAATAAAATCTTATATTGTTGTATCCATTAGTCTCAAACAACACTCCAGTCACTAGAAGTTACTCAACCTAATTTTCATGACTTGGGACTATCTGCGTTAAATCATTCTCACCTGTAAAGTGCATTGTGATCAAGCACATTAAACAGATCCTCTTCGCATCTGGGCGTGAATACTAAATCATTTAAATTACCACTCGCGCAATTATGATAATGGCACAATTTAATGCTGGTCAACATCATGCGAAGTTTTCTTGGAGATTCAAATACATAATGGTCCTGGCTATTTTAAGGATATCTTGATTTCCGGAAGTTTAGGACAAATCCTGGAGAATTTTGTGTTTTATTTTGCCTCACTATTTTTAAATTTTGAAAAATAAAAAAATATTAACGATTATTTTTACTTTCCTTACAATACATTTTAGTGTATTCTGTATAAAGTATTGGAATCGTGTGAGAAATTGCAAGTCGAGTTTTTCACAGATCTACACGTTTCGAGCATTCTAGAACCCCATACGCCCCCCCCCCCCCCCCTCCAATATATATTTTTTGTGTGACGACAGCAAGAATTCACTACTTTCCCTATATAGTACCATTTATTGCAGAGAAAGTAATATGCATCACAATATATTGTTTAGAGGGGAAACTATGAATGAAGACTCTTATACAAAGTTCAAAGTTCAGTTAAAGAGGGCACATTCGATTTTTGAGGGCCATTTCGCAAAAAAAAAGCAGAATTTTTTTACTTTCCCTGCAATACATGGTAATGTATAGAGAAAGTATTGGAATCATGCCAAAAATCGCAACTCGAATTTTCGACGGATCTACACGTTTTTGGACCTCTAGAACACGAAAAAAACTATTTGTAGCGTGACGTCTGTGTGTGAAAGCCCCAGGCCGTCCGGCTCGTCCAGAGGACTTAGAGCAACTGACGTCTGTGTGTGTGTTTGTGTGCCTGTCTGTTTGTGTGTCAGTGCAATGCGTGTAACCATTAATATAAAAACGAATTTACCAAATTTCATAACATTTTATAAATAAGTCAATGATGAGTTTCTCTGGGGTAGATTAGATTTTGGTATGACTCAGGATAAAAGAACGTGCTTTTTTTTGCAAAGTGTTCCTCAAAACTCGTATGTATCCATTCTAGCTAAAAAAACTGACCAAATTTCACAAAATTTAGTATGTGAGTCACTTATAGGTGACCATGGTGCTGATAAGATGTTGGTACGATTCAGGATTAAAAAAAAATCCTGCCTTTATTTGAAAAAATGGTCTGCAAAAAACGTTAAAATCTAAATTAAAATCTAAATTAAGAGAAGGCACATTGTATCATACAGAGATTGCTAATTTTGATCAAATATTTATGTTGCTATAGTCAATATATTTTAATTTCAGATTATTCTAGACATCAGATTCAACGTAGCATTTTTACTTTCCCTGCAATACATGGTAATGTATAGGGAAAGTATTGGAATCATGTCGAAAACCGCAACTCGAGTTTTCGACGGATCTACACGTTTCGAGACCTCTAGAATGCGAAAAAACTATTTTAGCGTGACGTCTGTGTGTGTGTCTGTCTGTCTGTCTGTGCAGATTTTTTATCCATTCTAACTAAAAAACTAATTGACCGAATTTCATAAAATTTAGTAGGTATGTCACTTGTGGATGAATTTGGTGCTGATTAGTTTTAGGTACGATTCGGGATAAAAGAATCCGCCTTTTTTTGCGAAATGGCCCGCAAAGGCTAGTATCCACTCTAGCTACAAATCTAATGGACCCAATTTCACAAAATTTGGTAGATAAGTCCCTTGTAGGTCACTCTGGTGCTGATTAGATTTTGGTACGAATCGATAAAAAAAATAACCTTCCTTTTTTTGCAAAATGGCCAGCAAAAATCGTCAAAATTTAAAATAAAGAACTACGTACGCTCAAATATATCCATTAAATGCTCATTTAATACGTAATTTTTAACGAAGAAAAGAATAAGACCAACCCCATTACACTAGGACTAGCCCTTCTCGAGATATTTTTGTTTTTCCGTTTTTTCTCTAAGCCACCTTTGAAAATGAGTCCAGTTACCAAATGAGAACGAAAATTGAATTATAAGTGAATTAAATTTAATTAAAATAAAGAGAATGTGTATATAAGTCTGCAGGGAAAGTCATGTGCTGCCCACATCAGATTTTTATTTTCCCTGCAATACATGGTAATAGGGAAAGTATTGGAATCGTGGCGAAAATCGCAACTCTAGCTTTCGACGGATCTACACGTTTTAGGACCGCTAGAACACGAAAAAACTATTTTTTGGGGGACGTCTGTGAGTGTGTCTATCTGTGCTATGTATGTATCCACTCTAAGTAAAAAAAATGACTGAATTTCATAAAATTTGGGTGGCAAGTCTCTTGTGGATGACCCTGGTGCTGATTAGAGTTTGGTACGATTCAGAAAAGAAAAACCTGCCTTTTTTTACGAAATGGCCAGAAAAAAACTGTTAAAATATAAATTAAAATACTACAAATGCCAATGGGTTTACCCCATTTTTATTTTAATTTTCACTTTTCTCTTGTGTTGACTTTAGGCGGGTTGCTTCAGGAAAGTACTGGTGTCCTATATATATATATATATATATATATATATATATTACTTTATTTTGCAATGATATTTAGGGCAATTTTGAGCAGGTATTTTTATCGCTGAACCAATTCACAAAATAATACATCTTTTTGAGCAAATCTCCATTAATATCATTTTTATCCCATCGTTTCAGTTTATCTTTTAACTAAAGTGGCATCGATTTATCGTCCTTTAAAGATATTCGAATAATATGGATTGAATGTTTATGCGACGTTATTTTTTTCGGACGCAAAATACATTTTCTAAAGAAAATTTTACCCCCGTTTGAAAGAAATGTTATTTATAAAAGACAGAACACTGCATTTTAAAATATGTATTCATAGTTTAAAGAACAGAGGACAAATTATTAAATTTCATTCAGTCAGATTATCTGGCACAATTAGACGTCTGAAATGCCAAAATGAAGCAAATAGGAAAATATACATTTTATCTAGATAATTTGCAGAGTGCACTTCGAAGATAAGAGCTTGCAACAGTAGAGCGTCGGCTGGCCAGTTCGGAGATCTAGGGTTCGATTCCCGGTTGGGGCAGCAAATCTCCTTACGATGGCCCACGAACAAATCAGCCTTGTAGGTTAGTGCAAAGATGTCGGAATTCTGAAAGCGATCCTAGGACAGATTTAGTTGACTCTGGAAGATTGAGCGTCGATTTCAAAATTAAGGGGATAACGACCGCGCTGGATACTAACCTGGGTCAAAAACAGTAGTAGTAGGAGGCTATCCTGATGTGAAAATAGCAGGAGGTGGTCAGTCAGATTGTCAGTTGCCCGCCAATCTGACGTTAGAGGGAGGAGAATGACATTTTTCAAAAATGTATCGAAATAAAAATGTGGGTGAAGTTGTTTCGAACATTTGATTGCGCTTAACATCTAGAAGGCTGCTGCATCGATTGAAATAATAATACCAACTTCAAATATAAGAGCTTGCAGTGTATTTGAAAACAGCAATTATTCCAGTTGATATTATCATATGATCTGCCTTTATACCTAATTTAAAGTTAAATTAACCTGAAGTTTCAGATTCATTTTGCAAAGTCCATTTCGACAGTACGAACTTGCAATTTCATCCCAATAGCTAGCTCAAGTTGACTCTAGTAGACGGCCGTTGAACTAGCTCAACGGCTAGCTCAACGTCTGGCCAGTTCGGAGATCCAGGGTTCGATTCCCGGTTAGGGGTAGCAAGGTACTTTACAACTTGAGTCGAAGACGTGAGTGCGTGTCCTTCCGCATATCTGTGAATGTGAGGTCTTAATAAGAAATGAAACGCTTTGAAAATAATTTGGTGTTATTATTTGAGTCAGTGAATGCTGCAAACTTGCGAATTTTAAACGCAATCGAATATTCGAAATAACCGCACAGGGTCGTGTTCTCAGACGAGTCACACTTCTATTTTAGCAATAACAGTCGTCGTGTATGAGTCTGGGGCCGAAGTGGTGATAGGGCTAATCTGGCCGCATCTCTGGATGTTAGACCGCTCAACAACGCGGTATCATGGTTTGGGACGCCATCGCCTACGATAGCAGGTCACCTCTGCTCCGTATTGAGGACACTGTGACGGACCAACGATACTTGGATGCCGTGATGCTACCGGTGACACTATCCTTCATTCAGGGGGTTCCAATGCCATTTACCAGCAGGATAACGATCGACTACAAACTGCACGCATCAGCCAACATGTCCTGCAAGGCACCCAGGTGCTTCCCTGGCCACCAGTCTCCCCTGATTTCTCACCAATCGAACACGTTTGGGACGTGATTGGAAGTCATTTGCGTGCGCTGCCACCGCTGCGTTTAGAAGACGAACTCTGGAAAATGGTTGACAGGGAATGGGCAGACATCACTCAGGACACCATCCACACGCTCATTGACTCTGTACCTAGACGTGTTGCTGCCTGTATCGCCGCCTGCGGTGGTCCCACAATCTACTTATCAGACGATGTTATAGCTCATTGTATAGGTGTATCATGTTGCAATAAACGTCACCTATTGTTCGCTGCTGTCTTTCTCTGTTTGCCGTTTTTCATCACTTTCTGCCTACTCCTTTTTGGTGTCTCATTTTTGCTGTCACGTAATATATTTTAGATTTCTCCCATTATTGAAATGTCATCTTCCAAAAGACGTCAAGCCGCCAAATGAAAACAAAAATTGTATTAAAACTGCAAATTCATCGTCATTTCAAATATTATCCGTGATATTTTGTGAAATTAAACCCAATTTAATAAACCTTCAAAGAAATAAAGAGAAAATGAATTTGAGTTTGCAGGGAAAGTCATGTGCTGCCCACATCAGATTTTTTTGTTCGTGTCTTTATATCTTTGAAATTTGATATGGTCAGCACATGCCTTGACTTACATAATGCAATAACTTTATTTCTTCAGGGGTAAAATAATGGTGTATAAGATCCACGGCAGTGAATATTGTACACCATTGTTTTATCCCATTAATATTTAGCGTTTTCCTTGATTGCAGCCAAGATTGATGTACGTACCCCCCTCGAACAAGTTAATTCATTCTAGTAGTATACTCGTTCTTTGTACTGACTATATACTCTAAAAAAAACTTAAAATTCCCAATCATGGGCAAACTCCTGCAGTATTCTGAATGGCATTGTTATACAAAACATCCTATTAAAATTTTTAAATTAATGTCCTAAAAAGAAGTTGAAGCATATCTGTTCTCGCTTTACAAAATTATCTTCACAGGCAGATCTGAAGATTAACACATCCTGGCCCCGTAGTAAACAGATTTACAAAAAATATAAAATTTGAATCAATATATGCCAAAATGAAAACGCTGAAATTGTGTAAGCATATATTCTCGAAGTAGAAGATTACGGGTACTATAATATATGAGTTTCAAAAATATTTTCCAAAATAAATTAGATGCTAAAATAAATTGAAAACAACCATAATTCCAATAATCTTTAAACCTGAAGACCGAAATGGATATTATCCAGTCAAAAATGCAATTTCGGTAATAATTTATATGCATTTCTTTCTTATTTAAATCGGAAAAGATGCAATAAAAATCGTCTGCTGCATAAGCATATTGGATTTTATTCCGTTGCTAAGCGACATCATATAATTTTCCTTAAATAAATTGGGGGGGGCGGATATCGTCTACATAATGCTATGTCTGCGGAAGGTGTAACTGTGCGTTTTTTAATTAATATATAGACAACCCCTGGTCCTAGAAACTCGAAACATAAACTCAATTTTAAGTGGGGCTATTCCAAGGCCACCCACATAATTTTATAAAATTCGATGTAGCTGTTTGTTCTCCATTGATTGTGAGACAAACATACAGACATACAGACAGACGAATTTTCCATTTTATTTATACAGATTCACTCTTTTGATAATAGTGAATAAATTTATAGATTTATAATTTTTCTATTTTAGACAAGAAAAGTAAAATATTCTCTGATCGGCGTGTGTTAGAGTACCCGTAAATGATGTCATTAGATTTTAATTTTTAAAAATATGATGTGGACAGCACATGACTTTCCCTGCAGCCTCAAATTTATTCTCTATTTCTTTCTTTCATAATACATTAAAATCAGTTTAATTGCACAACAAAATATGGATACCTACTGGAAATGACACCGAATTTGCAGTTAATTCAATTTTCATTTTTACTTGGCACAGGCGTATTTTCAAACAAAAACTGAAATATCTCAATAACGGTCTATGCTAGAATGATGATTTCATTTTATTCATTTTTGTAGTTACAAATTACTTATAAAACTTAATTTTTATATTAATATGTTTATTGCATATTAATTTTTATATTAATATGCTTAATGTTTATAGCGTATTACGCATGTATTAATTTAATTAATAATGAGCTAGTTTGCAACGTAAAATGCAGCGCAAATTAAGACAAATAAGCATACGCACGTTTCTGAAATCAACTGGATTTTTTTAGGGCTAAAGGTCTGGACCTAAACGCCTCAAAATTCCAGACTTTGCGGACTTTAGGTCCAGAAAAGGTTCATACTTTCCAGCAGTGTTTCTTTCAGGACCTTTTGGACAAGGATTTTTTTTGTGGAGGGGGGGAGGGCAAGTTTTTTCTTTGCCCTATATAAATATATCTAAATGCTGTGTCACATAAATAGAAACCAGACTAACATAAAATATCTCATGGAAGAAACACTGCTTTCCAGACATCTAAATGTTACATCGAGATTTTCAGCACTAAAGAAGAAAATCCAATTGATTCCCGAAATGTACGTTTGCATATCTATCTTGATTTACGTTTCATTTTAGGTTGTAAAGCAGTTCATTACTGATTGCGCGTGACGCTACATACTTTATTCATTTAATTAATACATTTAAAAAATGCAGTTTTTTTATTTTAGATTTGAACGATTTTTATGGACCATTAAAAAAAAATGCAGATTTTAATTTTTTGCTTAACTAAGTAGCACCAAAATCCAAGCAGCACTAGGATAACCCGCAAGTGGCTTACCTGCCGAATTTCGTAAAATAGCGTCGAATCGATTTTGAACTAGAGTGGATACATAATTACACAAACAAGGGAAGCCATATTAATCATATGTGAGTTTTTAATGTGTTCTACCATCTAAAGCACTTTTGCATACTGAAACATCGTCTATTTGTGAATTCTGCAAATATAACACTTAATTGTTTCCTATTTAAAAATAATATCTTATTTCTTTTCTTGAAGGTGTTTAAGAAAACTTTGAAAAACCCTTTTTCTATTGTTGACCCAATTTGCAAAAGAACGCATTCTTTGCAAAAACTGCGTTAATATTATTCTATTTTTCCGATTTTCCAGTTATTTCCTTAATGTGATATTGATTTGTTCCCCTTTAAATCTATTTGAACAGTATGGAACGAAAGTTTATGTGACATTATTTTCTTTAGACTCAGAGAAGAATTTCTAAAGATGATTTTACGTCATTTAAAAGAGAAGATATTTAATGATATAACGCTTTGCTTCTTTTGAAATACTTATTCAATAATATATATGCCTTCGAAAGACATAAATTCTTAAGAAAATAAGTGTGTATGTGTGTGTGTGTGTTATTTAATGATATAACTCTTTGCTTCGTTTGAAATATTTATTCACTAATATATGGCCTTCCAAAGACAAAAACTCTTAATAAAGTGAGTGTGTGTGTGTGTGTGTGTGTGTGTGTGTGTGAATGTGTGTGTGTATTTATGTGTGTGTGTGAGTCTGTGGATGCAATATCTTATAAACGAATGAGGTATTTCGAAAGGAATTTGGTACGCTTATTAGAATCGGTGAATACTGGAACCCTGTTGATTTTAAACGTAATAAAATGTTCAGAAGACCACCAAATTTTCGTATGAATTTAAAAAAAATTATTATAAAGTAGGAACCATCAATAATTTTACATAAGTACTCATTTTCTATGTAATTTTTTATTAGAAAACGAATGGCATAAACTTCAGAACGCTATCACGAGCCGTCCTCGAGATATCGAACTATTCCAAATACATTCATACAGTATAATTACATAAAATTATAAAAGTGATATGAAAAATGTCTACTTTTCACATACACATTTATACGACAAATCCGTTAACATCAATCTTGCAGATCTCGTTCATTCCACGACAGAAATTATTTTGGGCAATAGTTTTGTACTTTAATACTCAACAATTCGACAATAGTCATATATTTTAAGAAAAGCCCTTCTCTCCGCCTTTCTGTAACACCTGACTACAAATTGGCAAGCTTAGCTGAAAGTATTTGGTAACTATCGTCAGTTTGACGACATTTAAATGGTACCAAATTGACAAAAATCCCGTCAAAGATTTTTAATTAACAAAAATTGGCGATAAATTGGAAAAACAGCGCGAAGTTCGTTAATTAATTTTTGAAATCAATTAAGATATGGCCTATATTGCTTATTGTGGATATTACCATCATTGATAATTATTTGCGCGAAATATAAATTATTAGATTTGGTTGAAATATAATTTAATCGAATAATTCGAAATAGTTTTACACGTTGCTATCGGAAAAAGCGCCGAATGTACAATTCAACGTTAAATACACTGTGCAGTGTATTTTGTACATATATTTTTCTCTGTGAAAGAAGCATATTCATTGCATCATATAGGGACAGTCATGTGCTGTCCACATTATGACTTTTTAACTTGATCTGGTGTTTGTCAGTGTGGTTCAAATCTTTCAGTTCCTAACTAAACAAGTTTCATTTATCATTGCATTTGTCATTAAAATTTGATATGGAGGTGTCTTTTGTTGCATATTTAATTCATTGGATTTTGAACCTTTTCGGCTGGTCCATCCTGGGCCCTCCATGGGAATGTACTCGATTTTCGGGAATAACTCTATAACCCGAGAAGGTAGAAAATCTAACCTTGGTATATTGTTGTCTTTTGTTATTTGTCTTTTGTCCTATTTTAATTCGAATTGTAAATCTTATCGGGCTAGCTTACTGGCGACTGTTTATCGGAAGGTACTCTTTTTGGAGAAACAACTCGAGAACCGGAGTAGCTAAAAAGCTCATATTTGGCAAGTAATTTTTTAATATATTTCATTATTTTGGTGATTTTAAACCTTATCATCCAACCCGTTCTAGGTCTACAGTATTATTGTGCTCTTTTAATAAAATGATTCAAGAACAGGAGCAATTACAATGTCCAAATTTGGTACACCGTTGTCTTTCATATATTTAAGCTAGATACATTTTTCATACATTTAAGTTACGTACATCTTTCATGCATTTAAATTACAAACATTTTTCATACATTTAAGTTACATACAGTTTTCATACATTTAAATTGCAAACATTTTCCATACATTTAAGTTACATACATTTTCTTTCATACATTTAAGTTACATATATTTTTCATACAATAAAGTTACACATATTTATATGCAGGGTGGTTAAAATAAAAGTATCCCTGTTCAAAGCTATGTAGAGAAAAACCATTGGTCATAAGAACGCTAAATCTGCGTGGTATGCATTTCAGAACATGGGGAAACGAATGATGCAAAAATAGTTCCAAAAATGACGGATAGGGGAAGAGTTCACGCTTCGAACAGTTTTTAGTAAAAACATAATTCAATGAAATGACTTGGCAGACGTGATGCATATTAATTATTAATTGCAATTGATATAAGCGGGCGATAGATACCGGCAATGGTCATAAACACTCAAATGTCAATTTAATTAATGCATCCAGAACATGCTACACATGGAACGCAGAAGAAGGCTGTAGAAAGACAGGTCATTGGCAGTTTTCAATGTGTCCACCGTGTTGAAGAAGCAACAACTCGTACCGTGTGACAGCGTGTTTGACTGCAACACGTAACCGATCTGTTGTGATGTTGCGCCTGTGCAAGATGACGTTGTCCTTCAAATCTGCAAGGTTACGAATATCACCCTAATAAGCCATGCTTTTCAGGTAATCCCGCAGCCAAAAGTCGTTAGTGTTCAGATCTGGTGAACGGGGTGGCATAAAGACGGAAATGCGCGACTCGATTTTCAGTAACATGCTGTCGCAACAATTTTTGGACAGGACGGCTAATGTCGGGAGGTGCTCCATCTTGCTGGAATATGGTAGAGCTGGGCTATCCTCGTTGTTGGAGATGATGAATAAAGAAGTTCTGCAACACGTCCCTTTAACGCTGTGTATTAACTGAACAGATCTTTAGTCCCTGTGGATGGATTTCTTAGAAAAAGAGTAGGAACCAATCAGAAATGTTGCTGTAAACCCTATCCAAACGGATAGTTTTGGAGAATGTAATGGGATCTGTAGAAACTGCCGGGAATTTTCCATTGCTCAGTTGACGCTGTTTTGTGTGTTTACTGTTCCACACAGAGTAAAATGTGCCTCATCAGTCCATAAGATTGTCTAGGGTCATTTGGCGTCAACCTGCAAGGAATGTCAAAACAAAGGGATTTCTGTATCAGAGCCTTGTAACGCTTGGTGACGCTGGATCTTATACGGATAACTTTCTAAAATTTTTCGCAAATACTTCCGTACTATTGCGTAGAGTACATCCAATTGCCTTGCTACAGTTCCAGCGCTACTAATTCCTGCACCATTGTGACTGGCTTGCGCAATAACAGCCGTTGCAACTTCTTCGGCTACTTGCCTTGTTACAGATTTTCGGACTCGTCCTGGTTGAACTGAGAAGTTTCCAGTCTCCTTGAAGCTTTTAACCATTCTCCAGACGTTACATGCTATCAGAGGACCTGTACACAAAGATTTCAAACTCTTGTACTTGCGAAGAGCGCCAACAGCCAGCGTATTTGACATTCTTGTAAATCAACTTTATTAAAGCAAGCTCAGTCAATGAGAGTGCTTTAGCGATCGTTGAATGTTTCCACAAAGCTTTGAACATGTTTTTATGGCAAATCGTGTTTAAACAATGCGCTTTAAAGCGACGTCTTCGCAACGTCGACGTCTTCGTTCTTTCTTTTGTTGATGCCTTATGTAACATTTGCAAAATGCTGACCTACATTTCATATTCATGGTTTATGGCAATTTATGGTCGCTTATACAACTTAGAATTCATACTTAATATGCATCACGACTGCCAAGCAGTTTCATTGAATTTTGTTTTTACGTGGGACTGTTCGCAGAGCCATTTCTTCTTCTGTCGGTCATTTTTGGAACTCTTTTTTTGCGTCATTCGTTTCTCCATGTTCTTAAATGTATACCACGCAGATTTGGCGTTCTTATGACCATTGGTTTTTTACTCTACAGGGACACTTTAATTCTAACCACATGATACATCAAAGTTACATACATTTTTCACGCATTTAAATTACATACATTTCTCATTATATAAATTACATTTCTCATTATATTTAAATTACATGCATTTTTCATACATTTAAGTTACATACATTTTTCACATATTTAAGTTTCATACAAATAATAAAATATGGTGCATTTTTTGGCTTTTTTTCTTGTATATTCTGATAAATGAATATGTTACAAGTTGAACTAAACGCTACGGATCATAAATATATGAGAAATTTGGTGGAAAAATCCCACCAGATATATCTATATGTAAAGAAACTTTCAGTCCATTATTGTCAAAATAACTGTATTTGTCGTTCTTTGTTCATCTCTTTTGAGTCTCACAGATGATTTACATCGAAGGTTAGCCCTGCATTACTGATACCTTAAATCTTCTTTCGGCAGGGAAAAGTAGCCACTCCCAAAAAATAATCTAAACCTCTTCTCAACTTAAGTGCACATCGAAGGTTGCGCTGGGATAGCCGTCATGTTTGTCGTCAAAACAAAGTATTTTTCTGAAAAGTAAAACTCTCGTTTAAAATTCGGCTGTGGCTCCAGACCGTGAGAGGCATAATAGTTTTGTGTAGATAACGTCTTGAAAAATATAAATAGTTCAAAATATTAAAATATCGAAATTCTTACCACTATATTTCAAAAGCTAAGAATCTAATATGAAATCTAATTACATATCCTTGAACTGGTAAAGGGCTACATATTGCTATTGTAGGGTTTGGAGATAGCTCGTTTAGTTTTCAAGGTATACGCATTACAAATTTGGAAAACGAATAATTTTCAATCATCTGCAACTGGATTTGACGATTGGTCAAAAATTGTAAGAACTCCGTTAAAACAAATTATGGAACTAGGGACTGGATTTCCTATGGAACATATTTTTTGTTTATGGTTTATATCTATATTTTATATTTTAAATGGTATTTCGAGTGAAAGTATACGAAGTGAAGCAAAACCCCGCATGAAACATTTTTCGTTTCAAAAAAAAAAAAAATCTCTGAATTTTTAAATATTGAAATTATTTTTGTTTATTCATAAATTGTACCCTATTTCCGACAAATCAAGTCGTTTATATTTTCATCCCTAAAATAGATCTTCTTCACATCAAAATACAGCATAAAGCAAGCCAGTAACAGTATTAAAGGCAAATAGAAACTTGTTTTGTATGTAAAGACAAACAACCATACAAACAAAGGTCTTTCCCTTTGTTAGTGTAGCTGCTCTGTCTTTACAGCCTGAAGAGTGAAGTTGTTAACCAGTTCTTAATTAGCATTTCTAAATGAAAACTAAATATTATTATTGATAATAAAATATGAAAATCATCAAACATTTCTTTTCATCGTAAAAAGGACATAAAACAAATATCCAAAGGAGGTAGTTAATTAGAATATACTACTATTAAACTTATTTCAAAAGTAAAACCTCATGTCTTTTTGAGAGCTTTAATATGTATAATACTGATTAAAGTTTGATTTTTTGCTTTTGAAAAAAAATGAGATTGATGTAACGAGCAAAACAAAATAGTAAATCTGAATAAGATATAAAATATATCATAGGAAGCAAGATAAATGATCTTGATTTAAAGAATAAATGTGGAAGTAAGAAAGATGGTACAGGTTGTTAGTATAATTAATAAAACGGCTCAGGTTGTTAGTAACGGTACAAGTTGTTAGTACAAGTAAAAAGAGACAGTACAGGTTGTTCGTACAAGTAAGAAAGACGATACGGGTTGATAGTAAAAGTAATAATGACGGTATAGGCTGTTAGTAAAAGTAAGAAAGACGGTATAATGACGGTAGAGGCTGTTGTACAAAGACGGTACAGATTGTTAGAAGAAGTAAGAATGACAGTAGAGGCTGTTAGAAGAAGTAAGGAAGACGGTACAGGTTGTTAGTAGAAGTAAGAAATAGATTGTTCGTAGAAGTAAGGAAGACGGTACAGGTTGTTAGTAGAAGTAAGAAAGACGGTACAAGTTGTTAGAAGAAGTAAAAAATACGGTTCAGGTTGTTATTGGAAGTAAAAGATGACAGTACAGGTTGTTAGTAGAAATATGAAAGACAGTACAGGTTGTTAGTAGAAGCAAAAATGACGGTATATATGCTGTTAGTAGAAGTAAGGTAGACGGTATATGTTGTTAGTAGAAATAAGAAAGACGATACAGGTTGTTAGTAGAAGTAAGAAAGACTGTACAGGTTGTTAGTTGAAGTAAGAAAGGCGATGCAGGTTGTTAGTAGAAGTAAGATTGACGGTATAGGCTGTTAGTAGAAATAATGTATACGGCGCAGGTTGTTGGTAAAAGTAAGAAAGATGGTACAGCTTGTTAGTAGAAGCAGACCACAGAAATATGTGTTCCAACTACATCCAGGAATGTGAACAAATAATAAGAACTTTGTGAAAGAGCTATCATATGGTAGCGAGGACTCTGACACACCATTCTTGACGTAACTATTAATAATTTGCGCACTTATTTTATACAGTCATGCTAATTTCCGAAAGAACCGGAAGCGGAAATCGTAAGTAAACTTCTAACCCTCAAAATTGAATTTTTAAATCTATATAAATGGTTTTTTATGCTCTATATATAGCTAATTAGGAAACATAGATGTTGGAAAGTAAATGTAAAATTTTAAATCGGAACTGGCATATCTTTCTCGCTAAGTGAAAGTAGTAAGCCTCAGTGAATCCCCGTACTCCTCAAGAGATTTGATGGTAATTCCATATCAGTCATTATCTTAAGTATATTCTGAGTCATTATCTAAAGTCTATTATTGATAGAATATTTTGAGAAATAGGTGTATTAAAGGAAATTATTTTTTTTTTTAATCAGAATTGGAAAAAATTCCGAAATACAAGTTTTTAGTAAACACCCAAGCCCCTCTAAAATTTGTTACTGAATTCATATTAGTCATTATTAAGGCTCTATATCCAATTATGAGAAATATATGTTGTAAAGAAAATGAAAAAATGGAAGTGAAAGTAATCCTCTGCGAACCTCCCTACCCCCCCTTCAAATGTTGATGCTTAATCCATCTCAGTTACCGTCTAAACCATTTCTATCTTGAAATTTAGATCCTGAAATATAGATCTTATAAGAAAAATATAATAAATTTTTGAATCGAATGTGACATCTTCAAAACCAGAGGTAGAAATCCTTAGTGAATCATTAGATCTTTACAAAATTTAATGTTGAATCCGTATAAGTCATCGTCATATTAGCTCTATCCATTGCCAATCCTAAGAAATAAATGTTTAAAACAAAATCTTAAAATAGAAAGTGGAATAGGAACCATAAATATAAAAAATCAGTGATTCATCCTAACTCTTTCAGGATTTAATACTGAATCCTTATCAGTCATCAACTAAGTCCTATTTGTAGCAAATATTATAAATTAGATGTTTCAAAGAAAATGAAACTTTTGAACCGGAAATGGCAAACAACTGGAAGTGAAAATCCTTAACGAATTCCCTAATTTCTTCGAAATTCGATGCTTAATCGATATCAATTTTCATCTAAGCTGATCTATCTATAATAGATCCTGAAAAATAGATGCTCAAATTTTTCTTCCGAAGAAAATTAGATGACAAATTTGTCGCCAACAAGTTAAAGTAATAAAGTATAATGTTAACAGGTTGATCACTTATTTATATATCCTAATATTTATATATCGTAAAGTAACAATAGATTGTTCTACCGAAAGAGACTTTTTGTTGTTGTTTTTCGAAAACTGTTCTTGCCTCACTTTCTGAATCCTATTTGAGCCTTGTAACTATTTGCAGACAAAGCTGATTCTGCATAATTGATTCAATAAGTCTTGCAAAGTGTGGGGAAAACAGCCATCCTCTTATGAAAGAACTGCAGCGCTCTCAAATACTGGTGGTAAAACTTTTGGTATACTATTGTCTTTTGTTTAAAATATTGCTCTGAAACATCTATTTCTCAAGATCTACTATACATAAAGCTTAGATGATGACTGGCTTCAAGTTCTGGAAAAAATCGGAGGTTCACTAAGGGTTTCCATTTGTGACTATTTTTTCATTTCCAGTTTAAAAATCTTCATTTTATTTCAAACTTCTATTTCTCAAGATGGGTTATAGATAGAACTTAGATGATAACTGTTATGGATACATCATCAAATTTTAGAGGAGGTTAGATGGCTTTCTAAGACTTCGTTAAAAAATGACTTGAAATACCTATTTCTCAGGACTGAAAATAGATGAAACTTAGATAATGACTGATTGACTGATATGGATAAAGCATTATATTTTGAAGATGGCAAGAGAACTCACAAAGATTTCCACGTCCGGCTTCGTTGTAGAAATAATCAAAGTCTAGAGATCATTTAAAATCAAAACTATTGTAATTGCATTGGTTTAGAATTTAGATATACAGATAATACTCAAAGTAAAGCTGTTTTATGCCGGATGCAACATTAAATATAAATTTAAATGATCTTTAAACATCTACGGTAACAGCGGAACATATAGAAGCCATATTTATTTTGCAAGAGTCACATAATTTCTTCATATATCATGGGTGTAATTATTATTACAATTTTTGTTTAATAAACTATCCAACATATTTTGATGAATATTTTTTACACATTTTATGGAATGATTTGAATACTTCTTAAAATTTTCGAAGCAATTTGTGAATTTTAACATCGCTTAAAAATTTTTGAAAGATTAAATTCCATAGGTTTTAAAGTCTTTAATTTTTTCAATCCGAGTTAAATCCGAAATTACATCCCGCAAACAGTCTCAACATCATACTAAAATGCCATTTATATAAAGTCGTTTTTACGGCAGTTGTCATGCGAACGGACAGACAGACAGACTTAATGGCCAAAGTCATAATAAACACTTTTGAACTATATTGAAAAGTGTTAAAAACGCACAATTAAACCCTCCATAGACATAACATTACGCAGATGATATTTTCCACGAAAATATATTTAAAGAAAATGATATCATGTTGCTTAGCAACGGCATTTAAATCCAATGTGCTTATACAGCAGACTATATTTAATCTATTGTTTCCTATTTAAATAATAAAGAAATGTAAATAAAAAAAAAATCTGATGTGGGCAACACATGACTTTCCTTATATAATGCAATGAATTTACTACTTTTACAGTTAAAAAAATGTTATTCTTATAGTCGATACTTATATTCTTTCCAAGATATTGAATTTTCTTCAATTAGTTGTAATTCCGATTGATTTAGCGTCATTTTTATCCATTTGGCGAGATTTTTGTTAATTTGGCAACAATTAAAAAAGTTGCCAAGTTGGCGACATCTCGCCAAATTCGTCGCCAAAATTTCGCCAAGCATTATGGACGAAGAAATAAGTTATTCTTACAGCAGATAAATAACTATTGGCGTTCAAATACAAAAGTATTACTCAAAGTATCATTTTTCATGACTGGAACGAGCTAGATCCACGAGAATGATGTCACCCAATTTATCGCTTAGTGTTACACATGAAAAGTAAACATGGTTCTCAATAGGAAATATATTTTTTATTTTATGACTTTTTGATAATTCTTTTGAAAAATGTGCAATATCTCGAGAACAGTTCATGTTAGCTTTCTAAAATGTATGTCAATCGTTTTCTAATGAAAAATTACATAAGAAATGTCTATTTGCGTAACTTTATTAGCGGTTTTGATTTTTTGACGAATTTTTCAAAATTTCACTCAAAAATTTAGGGGGGTTCTGTACATTCGATTGCGTATAAAAACAATAGGCTTTCAGTGTTTACGGATTGTGATTTTTGTACCAAATTTCGTTCGAATCGGCCCATTCGTTCGTCAGTTATCGTCTCCACAGACTCACTGACACACACACATACTTTCACACACACACACACACACACACACACACACACATACACACACACAGACATCACTTCAAAAATGCTTGATTCGTGATCAGGGATGCTTGAAACGTGCTCTCCCGTCGAAAACTCGAATTCGAATTTTCGACCCCGTCACAATACTTTCCTTATACATTATGTATATAAGGAAAGTAATACATTTAGTCTGTGATAAGGCTTTCACACCTCTGTGTTAAAATTGTATATTAAAGTATTGTTTTATTTCTGTGTGATTGAAAGTGTCAATTTCGAAATGTAAATGTCTTTTCTACATGTTTTCAATTACATTGACTTTTAAGGGAAGTGAACTCTAAAATCGCAAAAGTGTTTATGTTCCAGAAAAATAGTAATAGTTTTGTATTTTCGCTTCTCAGTCGCTAGTTGGGAACTTGCAGGTTTTGCGCACGCGCGCGTTTGAAAAAGGATTTTGGAAGCAGAGTGGAAGGAGTCGTGGAGAAATGTAGACGTGTGTGTTTGATTCGCGTATGATCGCGAATTTTAAGAAAAGGTGGATTAATTTTGAAAGTGGAAGGATGTGATTAAAATATGTAACATAGTTCGACAAGTTGTGCGTAGAGTCGTTTGGCTCGGTTCAGAGATGAGTCACTCGTGTTTTTAAATGAATCAGCCTGGTAGTAATGGAATAATGAGTCTTGTGAAAAGAGAAAATGGTTCTTTCACTGGTCGGCTTGAATCGCTAATAGGGCTAGAGGGAAAGCTCATTTTACAGCGATTTGTATTTGCCTGACTCCTCCTTGTGTCCTAAGGTACGAATCAACCAATCTCCGTAACCAACCAAGATGTCGAATTCCGCCAGCATGATGTTGTGTAGTCAAGTTTCCCGACCATTATGGATTTTGTTCTGCGCAAGAATCTCGATGAGTTTATGCCGAGAGTCCATCCTGATATCCTTTCCCATGGTACAGAATTGTAAATGTTATATTTAAAAGAGACGAGGTAAAGTTTTATATATATTTAGTCTTCCACCTAACGAATAGAGTGTTAATTGTCAAATCCTCGTGAGTATCGAGTCATTGATGATGTTATATGAAAATGTCGTATATGTTCAAAGTATACAAATGTCGTATATAAATGTCAAGTATAATATGAGGAATATTGTGTTTATTTTATGTATCAGAAAATATGTGTATTCTCTTGGTTCCTCTTCCTCCAGGGGTGTTCTTAATGGTCACCCTACAGAGTGTAACTCTGAGTTATTGCGAGAAATGCTTGTACTCTACTGTTTTCGATCAACTGCCTTGTTATTTCATGTTTAATAAATGTGTTTGATTTCAAAACTTTGTCTTCTCTGTCGAGTATACCAAAACGTTCGCGACAGAATTGGTGCCGTTACTTTTCTCGGTGAGTGGGGAAGAGCTGAGAGAATTAAAATTTTTAAAAATTTTCTTAAGAATTGAAATTTTGAAGGTTAAAAATTACCGTTGTGCTAAAATGAGTGTTTTCTTAAGTAAACAGAGTTCCCATGTTCTGCTTTCGGTGTGCTCAAAAACGAGTGTTCTTGGAATTTGATATGTGCCATTTGATAAAAAAAATTGATTTGTTTGCATATTTATGTCATTTGATTTGATAAAAACTGGTTTTATTGTAAATACTGTTTAAGAACATTGCAATTGCATATTGTGTTAAACTATACGAGTATATTTGATTGTTATGCAAAATGGCTCCAATTACTAGAAACAAAAAAGTAAATGTCGGTAAGATGAGTAAAAATTCAAGCAAAAAATTAAATTCCTCCTTGAATTTGTCGCTTGATATTGCTACTGAGTCGGATTCTGTTAATTCTAAAAGTAAAGTTAAAAATGTTAGCCACAAAGCTAAATCTAATGAGGAAAATATATCAGATAAATCGCCGGTATGTCTGAATTCTTCTTCTGGCACTTTGCCAAATCAAAACAGTGCTTCATCGGTAAATGATAACATGTTAAAATCATTCCATATTTTCACACCTAAGTTCGCACATCATATTCCAAAATTCTCGGGAAATTCAGAGCTTTCGTTGTCACAGTTTTTGGAAAAGTTAAATGTAGTAGCCACTCATGCAAACTGGAGTGAGTGTGACAAATTAGTTTGTTTGAGATTGAATTTAGAGGGGGAAGCAAATAGATTGATTGAAGAGAATCCAAAGCACAGAAATTGTAAAAATTTGCAGGAAATTATTCACATTTTGAAAGATCATTTTGAAGTGACCGAAAATGTCACTAAAAACATAATTTCACTCGTGAACTTTACACAGAGACCAAATGAGTCGGTTAAACAGTTTTCGATGAGAATCGAAGCTGCTTCATTTAAGGTTGTTCCGGAAGATGTAGATTCCGAAAGTGAGAATAAAATCAGGCAAACACTTTTAAAAACTTCATTTATTAATGGTTTATATCCGGAACTAAAAAGATTGGTGTTGTCACAAAACCCTAGAGATTTTTATTCGGCTAGAAAACTTGCAATTCTTGAGGAATCTATTTTAAATGAAAATAATGCTATGTACTTGACTAATCCGGTACTTACAAAAAAAGGTGTTCTCACACCAGAAAAATATGTTCTCACACCAGATCGAAGTGAAAGTATGTCAGATTTAAAAAGAAAAGTGTTAGAACAGGAAAGGGACATTGAATTTCTTAGGGGTAAAATAGAAAAATTTAAGTTTAATTCAGATAAAGTTAACGAAAAGCGTTCACCGCGTCCAAAGTGTGACAAATGTGGTAAATTAGGTCACGTTCAAGAACAGTGTTGGAAAAAGGTTTTTCAAAAAAGAGATGCGTACGGTATAAAATGTAGGAAAATTTATACCAGTCCTGGAACTAGGTATCACCAGGGTGAAAGACACAGAGGGCAAATGTCTGCAAATGAGTGGAAGTATAGAAAGCAAGGAACGCAAAATTATAAAAATAAGGAGTCATATAAATCTTTGCAAAATTCCAAAAATCATTCTTCTGGGAATCAGAGTAGATATCCCATGCACAATTATAATAATAGAAAAACTTTTGATAGGCAAACATCACATTTTGAGGAAAATAATATTTGTCATAATATTACAAATTCTTTGTCATCTTCTTCTATTATAAAAGGAAAATTAGTGAGCAGTGAAGTGTCAATATTGATTGATACGGGTAGTTCAATTAATTTAGTGTATGAGGAAGCTTTAAATACTGTACCCATTGCACATATGTTGCTAACATACAAACCAACAATTTTGCGTAGCTTTAGTTCACAAGATACTAAAGTTGAATGTTTAGCCACTATTTCACTAAATTTGGGAAAAGAAAGATTCCCTACCGAATTTTTTGTGTTAAAATCACCAGCTCCTATTTCATATAATGTAATCCTTGGTAACAAGTTTTTACATAAACATAATGCTATTATAGATTATAATCACTTCTGTTTTAAGTTTTCAAACTCTTCCATTCCTTTTGTTGGTTATCAATGTACGAATAATTTACTTTCGATTTCAAATCATGAACCGGCAAATGAGTCGGAAATTGCAGACTCAAACCTAAGTAGTGTCGCAAAGCGTATTGCTGTGCCTGACTCGCAGATGAGTAGTGGAAAAAACGTTCGTGTGGTAGAGGACTGTAAACCGAAAGAGTTCCATACGAATGCATGTGCCAAATGCAAAGCAGATCTGGCACCGGTAGTGAATGAGTCTCAGGTCATTCGGGAAGAGTATGTGAGCAGAAATTTTTCGGAAAATAATGTAGTGCCACATTTGGGTAGTGAAGAGGTACATATTAACGATTTGGAAAATGGAAGCAAATCTTTTAGAGATTTGGTAGTAAATGCACAGAATGTTACTTTGCATATGGGGGAAAAGCAAAATCATGTTAGAGGTGGTACTGAAGTTAACTTTGTCATTCAACACAAAAACAATCCATGTAATCAGCAATTGGTCCACGTTAATAGATTAACTCCTTTACCTCCTAGACGTAGTGAATTGATTTCTAGCACATATAATGATAACATTGATAATTCTTCAACTCAAGAAACAAGACAATTTAAAAGTAGATATTTTCTAAACCATCAAAATAGGGTTAAAACTCAAAATGTTCCTAATTCACACAAGTATGACTTGCGCCCAAGAGGCCAATTTATTCATTAGAGTTACTTGTCAATTAAGGCAATATGTCAAGAGAGCAATTGGCTCAAAAGTAAAGTAAAATGTTTAAATTATGAAATTCTCACATTTTAAAAAAAAAGACTGATATTGTTGTGAGATGGACAGTTATGTTTCATAATATTATATTTTCAATTGTTTCACAAAATGTTTTGCAAAACTGTATGCTATGTTAAAATGGATCCAATATTTCTGAACTTCTGTGTAATTTGCTTTATGTGTCAGTCAGCTGAATGTTCTGTACTGCAAGTTCTGTGCCAGTGCAGCTTTCTGAATGTGAGTGCCATGTTAATCAGGTTGAAGTAGTGTTTTAAAATTCTAAATACTTAAATAATAATTTTTTTGCTTTACTTTAATGATAAGCAGTAATGTTTTAAAGTAATTTTAAGATAATTAAGTACTTGATGGATTAGAGTTTTGGTAAGGATTTTTAAGGATAACTGATAATTTTTATCTCTGTTTTATTTTATGAATGTGTGAATGATTTTTTTTAATTTAAAGGTCTAGTAAATTTTAGAAATTTTTTTTGTCATTTGGTGTTTGTTGACTTATTGGTTGGGGGTACCGCCACCTCTAGGTTTGCAACTTTCTAATGGACTTGTTTCTTGCCTGGGTGCCTGATCAACATTCTTGGTTTGAAAATTTGTCTCATTTTCTAAATTAGTAATTTTTTTTAAATGTCTTTTAAAGTAATTTGTTGGCAAGGTTGGATAATAGTTAATAAATTGATTTCTGTGAAAAGTAAATTTATAGAATTTTAATTGTAAGATTTTTGAAGAAAGAAAACTTTTTGTTTAGTTAAACTTTTTGTGAGTTGAGTAAATTAAATTTTCATGTCTCTGTGGTACTCACCAGAAAATGTATTAGTGTTTAAGTTTTAAAAGGGGCAATTTCATCATTTGTGTCTTGTTAATTTGGTGTTGTCTTGTAAAGGTCTATGCTTGTATTGAGACTTATTTTTTTTTGACTCACGAGTCAAACTTTAGGCCACTCTTGGATTTTGGTTATTATGCTGGTCATGATCTTGTTTGTTTTTGTTTTTTCTTTGATGTACATGTACATCGCTCAAAATTTACACTAAATTCCTCTCAATGGAACATATGTCATTGGGAACTTAATGCAGGTATTTTCCTAGTATTGTGTGGAAAAATTCCCCGCTTTGCAGGAAATTTTTCTCCCGGGCCCCGAAGGAGTGTGATAAGGCTTTCACACCTCTGTGTTAAAATTGTATATTAAAGTATTGTTTTATTTCTGTGTGATTGAAAGTGTCAATTTCGAAATGTAAATGTCTTTTCTACATGTTTTCAATTACATTGACTTTTAAGGGAAGTGAACTCTAAAATCGCAAAAGTGTTTATGTTCCAGAAAAATAGTAATAGTTTTGTATTTTCGCTTCTCAGTCGCTAGTTGGGAACTTGCAGGTTTTGCGCACGCGCGCGTTTGAAAAAGGATTTTGGAAGCAGAGTGGAAGGAGTCGTGGAGAAATGTAGACGTGTGTGTTTGATTCGCGTATGATCGCGAATTTTAAGAAAAGGTGGATTAATTTTGAAAGTGGAAGGATGTGATTAAAATATGTAACATAGTTCGACAAGTTGTGCGTAGAGTCGTTTGGCTCGGTTCAGAGATGAGTCACTCGTGTTTTTAAATGAATCAGCCTGGTAGTAATGGAATAATGAGTCTTGTGAAAAGAGAAAATGGTTCTTTCACTGGTCGGCTTGAATCGCTAATAGGGCTAGAGGGAAAGCTCATTTTACAGCGATTTGTATTTGCCTGACTCCTCCTTGTGTCCTAAGGTACGAATCAACCAATCTCCGTAACCAACCAAGATGTCGAATTCCGCCAGCATGATGTTGTGTAGTCAAGTTTCCCGACCATTATGGATTTTGTTCTGCGCAAGAATCTCGATGAGTTTATGCCGAGAGTCCATCCTGATATCCTTTCCCATGGTACAGAATTGTAAATGTTATATTTAAAAGAGACGAGGTAAAGTTTTATATATATTTAGTCTTCCACCTAACGAATAGAGTGTTAATTGTCAAATCCTCGTGAGTATCGAGTCATTGATGATGTTATATGAAAATGTCGTATATGTTCAAAGTATACAAATGTCGTATATAAATGTCAAGTATAATATGAGGAATATTGTGTTTATTTTATGTATCAGAAAATATGTGTATTCTCTTGGTTCCTCTTCCTCCAGGGGTGTTCTTAATGGTCACCCTACAGAGTGTAACTCTGAGTTATTGCGAGAAATGCTTGTACTCCACTGTTTTCGATCAACTGCCTTGTTATTTCATGTTTAATAAATGTGTTTGATTTCAAAACTTTGTCTTCTCTGTCGAGTATACCAAAACGTTCGCGACAAGTCGGAATTGTATATTTGGCTGGATTACATGAATTACAGTCCTCGTCTTCAAAGATTACGGGAATTATTGTTATTTTCAATTCCTTATGTCCTATGCTTTATTTTGATAAATACTTTTCAAACTCATATATTTTATTTAGACAATTATTGTGACAGAATAAAGATGATATGTCTATATCTTCTAATATATATAATAAATATTTCAATATAAATTAATAAATAAATATTATAATTTATATTCTACTAAATATTTTAATTGAATGTTTTGAATAACAATGTCATTTAGGATGCTATAGAAATTTGCGTGTAATTGCGAGTTTTAATGTTTCTTTATATGATATATTCCGTACTACACTGCTTCCAAAGTGATAAATACAGTGGAAGTAATAACTATTATACAAAGTTTAAAATTCAATTCTGTGCTTTAGGCATACAAAGATTACAATACATAATTAATTAAATTCCGGTAGGAGCAAATTAAATTGAAGCTGCATTTGCTTGCATTCTTAATTGCCAACCTCCGCATTTGAAAACTTATATTAAGTAGAACACGGGGAAAGGAGGATTATAACTTCTCTTCATTTTTCCAGCCACGAGAATCAGTTTCTACTTTGGAAACGGCCAACTAGATCATATTGAGAACGAACTTGAGGGAACATATGCAAATAAATTAGCGTGATTAGTCGCTGAGACCGCTAATTAATGGTGTGTATTATTTGATTTTTGCCGGGTATTATTTAACTCTAGAACAAATTATCCCGGGTCCTAAATTAGCTCCGCTATTGAAATAATAAAGATACATATAATTCCACTCAATTTCCAAAGCGCCTCTTTTAAACCACAATCATTTCAGCACGCTATTTTTCTCCATGTTCAACCATGCCAATTATACAACGAGGGCGTAATACGCTCCTTTAATATGGCCTGAAATAGCTGCTTTGATACGGCTTAATTAAGATCTATACATGCACTCTAAGACAAAAAAATCGACGCTCCTTTAGTAGTCGGAAGTACCGGTACTAGTCAGTGAATAGTCGGAATTACAGCACATTGCAACTGCGCACCACGGTGGTGTATATAAGGAGCGAACCTTGCTTTCAGAAACAAAATGTGCAGTGGATTGCGATTGCATTTAAGTAACTTAATTGTAACAATGCCTCGCCGGCGAATTCGCTGCCACTACGAGCATATGAAAAAGTTTGAAAGGGGGCGTACAGTCGGACTGCATGAGGCTGGATGAGCACCCCGTTGAATCACTCGGCATTTGGGTAAGAGCGATGCAGCAATTAGACGATATTGGCAGGAATGGATCCGGAATGGCAGATTTCTGAGGCAAGCGGGCTGCAGACGGCCTAGAGCGACGATAGAACTGGAAGACAGAGCTATTATCAGAGCAGATGTGACAGCACGAGATTCGTCGTTATCAACCATCCAATGTGTGACAAACCCGGAAGTGACCGCCCGGACCATTAATAGAAGACTACAGGAACGAAATCTATACTCGCGGCGCTCATTAAACCGCCTACCACTGAACAGTATGCACCGTCAACAGCGAATGCAAGGGTGTTGGGCCCGATCAACGTGGAATTGTTCGGAATGGGAACGGATTGTCTCCAGTGATGAGTCCCGTTTCGAACTGATTCCCGACGACCAGCGCAGACGTGTCTGGAAACAGCCCGAACATCATCAGGATCCTGATCTTACTGTCACATTCCACACGAAGTTATGGTCTGTGGTGCCATTTCATTTGATAGCCGTATCCCTTTGATAGACCTCCGTGGCACCATCACAGCACAGCGGCACGTTGCCGACATTCTACGACCCTTTGAATTTCCAATCCTTTCGCGACACCCAGGTATACCTTTTCAGCAAGATAATGCCAAGCCACACACGGCACGCCTCTTTATTGATTGTATGCGTGCGTACGGCACATTTCCTTGGCCACAGCCAGACCCCCAGATATTTCGCCTATTGAGTACATTTGAGCTGAGATGGGGCGTCGCCTGCAACCATCCCAGAATGTAGACGATTTAGCTCGTCAGTTGAAGGCCATTTGGAATGACATCCCTCAGAACAACATCCGGCAACTTTCTGCATCAATGCCACGTCGGGTACCCTAACGGCATTTTTTTTCACAGTGACGTAAGATTTATGTCACACTGTGACTTTGTGACGTCACAGGACGTCGCAGTACGTCTCGGCAATGTCATATTGAGGTCACAGCGAATTCATTTTGGTCATTTTCATGGTCTTTTGTGACGTCGCATGTTAACTTGTTTGTGACGTCACATTGTAATTGCCATTGTAATATCGTCACATTGTTACCTGTTACTTAAATTGTGGAAACGTCACAGAATATAGTCACAATGAAGTTACAAAGTTACTAATACGTAACGTCGCATAGAAGTCACAAGTATGATGTCACATTGTGACCCAGGTGTCACATGACTACAACGTCACTGTCACACATGTGACGATCTTTGCTGTAAGGGTAACAATTTGTACTCGGGCAAACAGTCCCTTCACGTGGAGCCTTCGGCGCACAGTACTGGCAGACATTGTCTTACCAAATGCCGCTGCAACCATGGACGTAACACTTGTGGAGTTAGCTCGTCGATTCCGCTTGGTTATTATAGCAATATACCGATTCTCAGAGGGGGTGGTGGCCCTTGGACGACAGGGCATAATGTCTCCGGACAACTGTTTGACTTATTTGGAATTATTTCCATAATCGAGAAATTACCGAATGATCAACGCAAAGAAAATAGCATCATCTTTGATTGACTGTCCTGCTTCAATATGTCCAATAGCACGCCAGCACTCCTATCAGTCATTCGTTTTCTTTCAGCCATAAAAACAGGAATACTATCAAAAATAATCCTACAAAAGTTATAAACAGTTCGTATCAGCATTTAAATGCACCCCCTCAAAGCCTTCAGAACGCTGGTGTCTTCAATGACTGCTCAATTAGCATATATCTGGATAATCAATCATGATTGACTGTAACATAACAATGTTTGCATACTGCCATCTACATCCGCAGCGATGTTCAGCCACTCAAATTCAAATACGCTTTCAAAAAATGAAAATTTGCATTGTGTGCTTAACTTTTAAAAGTCAGTGTATCTGATTATGTCTGTGACTGTTGCAACAGCAGGGTGGTCCTTTTCTACCCTTAAAAGGTTGAAAGTCTATTTAAAGACAAATATTACGAAAATCAGACTGACAAAAATTGAGTAACATAAAAATATTTTTTATAATATTTTATTTTATACTTTTCAGTCTCTTGCAATTTTGTAATCCATTTTTCATCACATGTAAAATTTAGGGGGGAAAAAAGCTACTAAAAATGGATTCCGCTATGAGAAAGTCGAGTTGAACCACATCCCAGTTAATGTCAATTTGCAAACGGCCCATCATAATCTTCTTTTTGAACCAAACCCCAACTGTTGCAACAGATTAATTCGTAGACAGGGATTATGCATATAATTCTTACGGTATTAATATTCATCGCATTTCCGTGGAGGTAACATGTGAAATCGCTGAGTCGTCATATGAATTTAACTATTCGGTATTAATGAAAGCACGCGGATTAACAAGCCGCTGTGTTTCAAAATGTATTTGGTAAGTCAATACTGAGCTTCTAATGAATAATTTTTTTTATACTGAGTATATATAGTTCTTGAATTATGAGCAAAGTTCAGCAATATTAATACAACTTAATTTGAATGGAACATATATTATTCATCTATATATTTACGTCCTTGCAATGCGTAGCATGTGTAGAGGGAAAGTATTGGAATTAGATAAAAAATTCCAAGAGGTTTCAATAGATATATGGTTTGGGCTATCTTAGAACGGAAATAAAATATTTTCGCATATATCTTTTGCCCCTTTGTTGAACCAAGGCAGAAATCGATTTTTCCAGTAACCCTGAGATATAGAGACCGGCGGGATTGCCCCTCATATCGAGTTTAGTCTTGGTTAAACATCTTTGACGGGCACGTTCTTGGCTCTAAAAGCACCGGGAGGGGGCAGTGGTTAGCGTGTGGGGATTGCACTTGCACGACTCGAGTTCGACTCCCGTCTATGCCCAAACTGTCCCTGTGTTCACGCGGAGTAGAGTCGCGTTAAATATGTTGGTTCGTAAGTCCTTCCGACAGATGGGTGATAGGGAAAGGAATCCTAGCATTTAATATTGGTCCAATATTGGACCGATATTGTATGCCTTATCATTGCATTGGAAATATGGCCAATGCAATCCAAATATTGGGCAAATATTGTGGTTACATTTGCCTCCAATATTAGCTAAATATCTTCATTACAATATTACGCCAATATTGGTGTTACTTTGGAAATATTTCCAATGAAACGCCAATATTGTAGTAATATTTTCCCAGTATTTTAAGCCAATATTGGACCTATTCCGTCAAAATGTCTACTCTTTCAGATTGGTCCAATATTTCCAATATTAACTGCTAATATTGGACTCTTATTAGATTGCTACTAGGGAGGGCACGGTCCCTCTGAATACCGCCATTACTGAGTTAGACTATTATGTGCAACTTCCCAACCGTCAATAGATACCTTAAACCTTCAGGTAGGTCGGACGCTCTGGGTCGCAGAAGAAGAAGAAGAGCACGTAGGGAGCTAAAACTCAATTCACATACACACACAGCGGTCACACTAAAATTATATTTTCGGGTTCTTCAGTGTTCAGAACGTATAGTTCGGTCAAAAACGATTTTCAATACGATTCCAGTACTATCACTATGCATTGCCATGTATCGTAAGGAAAGTTATGACTGCGCAATACCAAATTTTAGACTTCAGAGAAAACTCTGAATCATGCATTTTATCATTATCGTTTATTCTGCAGAAACAGTTTAAAAACAATATTCATTTAGGTTTCAAAACTCAATAGCACTGTAAATAAACACGCATGAATCGGCAGATATAGTAATAATATCTTAAGCATAAAACGCAAAGTCCTGCTACCGAATGCATGCATCCTTCAAATTATAATTATGTGATTAGTCCCCATACGACTTGGAAAATTCTTCAAACAATCCAATCAAATACAGAAAGTACAGGGTGGCCATAATTAAAGTAGAGGTGTTTAGAGCCCGTTGGTGAGGAAACTGTTGGGCCAAACTCAACCAAATGTGCAGTAAATACTATTTACTATGGGATTTTGAATTTTAAAAGAAAAAAAAATAGTTCGGATTCCTGCCACCGTGGGCCAAAGTGGCGCTGTAAGGTCCATTTTTGTTGTAAAATAGGCATAGGAAGTGCAGAAATTTAACATTTTACATGCATTTTGAGAAGGACATCACATTTACATTTTGTACGTATTTAGTACATTTTATATTTACATTTGCATCTTACATTGACATACCTATGACATTAATTTTTACATTGTCATCATTTACATGTGTGATTCAATATGTTTTCCTTGCATATGTTCCAAAAAGTGCATTCTCTTAACAGCATTCTGAAGAATAGGCGTCAAGTTTTCAAAATTTCAGGGGGAATGGCACAATTCCATAAAGTTATACAAAAGATTCACAAAGTTAAATTCTATAAAGTTATAATAACTTACAATACTTTCTTGAAGACTGAATAGGCAAACTAAATAAGCTGTTACAGCGCATGCGCGTGAATGCCCTTTCAGCTTATGCATGTTGGATATAAGCAGGAGAGCTACGGCGCATGCTCGCTGAGACTTGGAGCTGGACGTTGAGTGGTGGGATAGTCACACTGCCGGGATGGGATAGCCACATTGTTTAAGTGCACTGCGCTTGCGTGAGAAGGCTTTTACAGCGCATGCGAGTTGTATATAAGCGGGTGAACTACGGCTCATGCTCGGTGAGACTTGGAGCAAATGAAATACCATACTGATGACGCTGTTACCGCGCATGCGTGTAGAAAATCTTACGGCGCATGTGTGGGAGAGCTCCTACAAAGCACATGCGTAATGACAAACTGAATAGGCTGTTACAGCGCATGGACATTGGATATAAACGGGACAGCTACGACGCATGCGCATTGAGTCTTGGAACAAGTATAACACCATACTGATTAGACTGTTACAACGCCTGCGCGTTGACAAACTGAATAGGCTGTTACAGCGCATGCGCGTGAGATATAGTACAGCTCATGCGGGGGAAGGAATCTTACAGCGCACGTGCTGCGAGTGGTGTGATAGCCACATTGTTGGGATGGGATAGTCACATAGTTTAACTGCACTACCCTTGCATGAGAAGGATCTTACAGCGTATGCGCGTTGGATATAAGCGGGAGAGCTACGGCTCATGGGAGTTGAGACTTTTAGCAAATGAAAGACCACGCATGCGCGTAATGATAGATAAACTGAATGGGCTATTACAGCGCATGCGAGTTGGATAAAAGCGGGAGAGCTAAGGCGCATGTGCGTTGGATAAAAGTGGGAGAGCTACGGCGCATGCGCATCGAGACTTGGAGCATGTGAAGTTAAATTCTATAAAGTTATAAAAACGTATAATATTTCCTTGATGAAAGCAGCCATATGATAGTTAGGTGATTACAATTGTTTCAAGGGCATTAAAAGCTCCCTACTTTAGACTAAAAAAAGCATACATCCATAACAATCACTAAGAACGAACTGCCTAACGAACGACAATCTTGGCCTGAAGAAAGGGGCTTATAATGTCATCGAAGAAGCTGTAGTCACCTTACTGACATATGTCTGCCTTTTTCAAGGAAGTCTTGTTTATCATTGTCTTAAAAGCAGTAGTTTGGGGATGGGATAGCCCATTGTTTAAGACACGCAGATTGTACTCTGAAGATCCGAGTTCGATTGACTGTCCAAACTGCCCCCGTGTTATAGTGGAGTACGAGCACGTTAAATCTGTGGGTTCGAAAGTCCTTTCGAGAGATTGGTGGCAGGGAAAGAAGGATAAGGCTCCTGTGGATGTTGTCCCACTGGATTCCGGTCTAAATTGAGTAGTATTGTCAAGGCGGTTTAAACAGATATTTTACACCTTGGGGTAAGTCCAACGATCTGGGTCGAAAGAAAGAAATCAGCAATTTTACTTACTGTACGATAAAGTTAAGCAAAAAATCCTTTTAGGCCTGCGTCACTCTAGTTTGCCAGTTATGCAACTTGAGTTCTTAAACTCCTGAACTCACTCTCTCGTTGACATACCAGATATTATATCGTCTACGTATTGCATTTTCTCCCTTCGAGGAGCAATTGGGGATTGCAAGTCGGGGGGGGGGGGAAGCTACAAGATACTACAAAAGTCCGCCACGTAATGCCTTCCATATTGTTTATTACCGGCATCAGACTAGGATAAGGCAGGTGGGATCTTTGACGATTTCTCGGTGGACCAGGTCCATTGCATTTAATTATTTTATTATCATTGATATGTATGATGGACCGAAGTTGAAAAGGACGATCATGGCCAGTTTCTTCAGGGCAAATCTCGGATCTATTATCCAGGCCTGACCCACACATTTTGAGGGTAAAATATAATAACGTAACAAAACAATAAAATCGAAGTTGCAGTTAGGATATGTAACGAAACCTTAAGATTTCGTTACATAAATTTATAAGAATCTGGATGACAATGTCATCAGCTGTGTAAGATACGTAAGAACAAGTGTAGTTACGGAAACATAAACGATTGGAGCAAAAACATAACTAGCGACATTTTTTGAACATACAGGGGCTTTTCGATCAAATGATACCTAGCTGTAAGTAGCTATTTGTAAAAAAATCCCATTTTTTGTAAAATTGTATATAATTGCCATATTTTATCAAACCCTACTGTTATAATACTATTTAATTCAAAAACAACTTATCTGTACAAGTTTGCAGAATGCGGTGCGCAGAGCTATTATAATATATATACTTACCAGATAGTGTTGGGCTTAAATCAGAATCTGCATGATTTTTAATATAAATGCAGATCTTTCAGCAGATTGGGCATTTCTCGCTCAAGAAGAAATTTTTGCTGCTCTAATTTAAATTTATCCATGAGAAACAAGTATGTTTTCTTTAATTACAAACCGAAACGCAGCCTTTACGAATGGCACAAAAATATTGCGTTATTTTTTCATCACAAATCCAAAACCTTTATTAACAGAACTAAAACATCGCACTACCTGCAACACTAAAAACATTGCTCATTTGAGACTACACGACTACACGAGTTGAAGATATGTCACATCCTCCTACAAAAAGTTACCCATTTTCCCAAAATTCCGATGAACGGGGTGTTTTTCATTTTTTCTTAATTTATAACTCTAGCTCTCAAGAGGCTGGTGCAGTGTTTCTTTCAGGACTTCTTGACCAGGGGGGGGGGCGAATGATACTTAATGGGGGGGCAAGTTTTCTATTTGTCCAATATAAAAATATAAATATAAAGATATTTCTATTTGTCCAATATAAAAATATAAATATAAATATATTTCTATTTGTCCAATATAAAAATATAAATATAAATATATTTCTATTAATAAACATAAATATATCTCTATTTATAAATATAAATATATCTAAATGATGTGTCACATAAATTGGAACTAGGATAACATAAAATCTCCGGGGGGATTTCTCCCCCTCCCGGTTACCTGAAAGAAACACTGGACTGGTGGCTGCTAAACGTTCGGCACTAAGCTATCTGCGGGGTCCGCAGCTTTAAATGGGTATACAATTATACATAATACCAGCTGGAAAGATGGCACCAGTCTGCTATATAAAATAGAAGAACAATTACAGATGATAGTTCCTGGTATATAGTAGACCAAATATGTCATCTCTACTTCATGGTTATCTTTTATAATTATTACTAGAGAGAACTATTTACTCGTACTTTTTGGAAATGCCAATCCCATGGTTGTAAATATTACTTTTTTTCTTTGAACTAAGGGGCCAATCGAAAACGTTTTGGGGGACAGGTGTTCTTGTCATTAACCTAACAATGTTTCTTTAGGAAAAGAAGCGCTTGGCTTGTGTGCAGGATAGTTTATGGTGTTGTTGTAAAAAGATGAACAAGATTGAGCTGAAATGTGATATTTACGTTTATAGGATTTCTTTTAATTTTTTTTCTGTTTAAATAATAGAAAATTGCATTTTCTGATTTTTAGTAAAATCTGAAGTTAGAGAAAACAATCTTGAAATTTACCAGAGGGGGCAATGCCCCCTCTGGAAAATTGCAGCGGGGGGCTGGTGCCCCTGTGTTCCCCCTACCCCGTAGTCGGCGCCTATGTCTCGGGGAATATTTCCTGGGGAAGTACATGATTAATTTCTTTCGCCTTAATTAATTTTAGAAAACAAACATATTTTTATTGGGGGGGGGGGGGGGGGGTTGTATAAAAAATTAAATTTCGCAATTTTATGTAATTATTAATTCTCGGGGTATCCAACTAAAATAGCTAAATTTTCAGTTTTCTGATTTGTCATATTTCCTTCTACTTCGATAAGCCGTTAATTTTATATTAATTTCGGATATTCTTCATAAAATACCCAGTAGTGTACGTAATACAAATAGAGGTGAAAAAATCCCGAGAATGACCCAGGTGTTTTGGGAAGGAAATTTTGAATGTTTCCAAAAATTGGGAATTTTCAGCCATTATATTTCGCATTGTAAAAAAAAAATGTATATGATCCAAAACTAATATTTATTTTTTACTCTCGGAATAGCTGAAGCATGGAAAAATGAGAGGGATTTTCCGGATCCAAGAAAACTATATAAATTATGGGACTTTCTTATTGTTTATAAAATAAAAATTAATTCCACAAATAAATTGCAATTTAATTTGTAAATATTTTAAAAGTAAAAAAAAAGGTGAAACACTTATAAGGAAGTCATTAATTCATTTATATCCATTCAATACTGAACAAAAATACGAAATCTATATTAATCCCAATAATATTTTAATAATTTTTTTATCAATAAAAATTTGCTTCTAAATTCTATCAATAAAATATTACTTCTAAATTCTCAAAAATTGTATTTAAAAAATATCCTCTTTGAAATATTATAAAGATTTAGTAAATTTATCTATCGTCATTAAAGTTTAAACTGCGTAATGTGCTGGATTAACCAAAACATATAAAAAAAGCGTCAATTAGTTTCTTCCCATAAAAGTTTCCAATGCTTCTAAAACTTCCGTGTTCATTTTCGCATCAAAAAAATTTCCGAGATTTTAGCTAATCTAGTTGACATTAGAAATATGAAAAATAAATCAGTTGAACTTCAAAATATAAATTTATTTATACTATACATGTCTACAGATTATTTACCCTAAAGTAAAAGACTCTTATGCTATCCTATCTGAACATTTATGGAAATATCGATAAGGGTTACGATTTCAGAACTACACTGCAATCAATCATTTTTCTTTCTCCTATCTCAATGATTTTATGATCAGTGGCCTAACATTACGAACAATTTCATTTCAAAATAAAATCAATTTTGTGTTTTCGATAGTATTGAAAAAATGTTCAGCATTGCCAAACTATTCAATTACTCTTAAAGTTTAAATCTCCAGGTTGGCATTTAAAATGCAGTTAATTGTCATGGTAACAGAAGGACGCTAGAGAAACTACAGAAATTACTTGTGAAGAAATTGAATGGAATAGGAAAAGTTGAGTTGTATAGGAAATACAGGAAATTATTTAATTATTTGGATTACCGCATTCGTATCGTATTATTTGGATTATCTGTACATGTCTACAGATTATTTACCCTAAAGAAAAATACCTTATGCTATCGTATCGGAACATTTATGAAAATATCGATAAGGGATACAATTCAAGAACTACATTACAATCAATCATTTTTCTTTATCCTAACTCAAAGATTTTGTGGTCAGTGACCTAACAATAAGAACAATTTCATCAGATAATAACATCAATTTTGTGCTGTCATAGTTTTGAAAAAATGTTCAGCATTGCCAATATATTCAATTACTCTTAAAGTTTAAATCTCCAGGTTTGCTTTTAAAATGCAGTTAGTTGTCATGGTAATGGAAGAACTCTAAAGAAACCACAGAAATTACTTGCGAAGAAATTGAATGGAATGGGAAGAGTTGATCTGTATAGGAAGTATAAGAGATTATTTAATTATTTGAATTATCGTATTCAAACAGCTAAATGAGAGTGACTGACGAATTTGACTAAAAAATAATTCGAAAATTCTAAAATCTTGAAATCCTGTTTATAAATTGCGGAATTTGTTATATGAATTTGTTATTTGAATGTATATATATATATATATATATATATATATATATATATATATATATATATATATATATATATATATATATATATATATATATTGCCTGTAAAGGATTTGAATGTTACTAAAACTTTTAAATATAACAAGCCTATTGGAAGAACCATTTTTAATTACAATGCAATTTCAAAATCTCTCTCAGTCGACAAAGATTCCACAACAAATGTAGATGGTGAATGTATTTGTATTGTTGATAATTATGCTAATTTTATAAATCCACACTTGGGGCATATAGTTACTGGAGACTTAGTCATTGTTAAAGATAAATCTTTAAGAACTATAATGTCGATTGGTACTAAATTCAGGTTACCTTCATGTAATAATTCTAAACATGTCTTAAAGTCAATCAATCTGGACCTTGATAAATTTATTTATGGATTAGCTTCTAAATATGCTCAGCCTTTAGAGGCATTTAATATGTGGAAAATTACTATTTTAAGATCTATTAAAAATGCCATTTGTGGTATTAATTTATCTAGATCTATATATAATATGGATAATATAAAACACTCAGTTAATGATTTACATAGATATTTTGTAATTACTTATGTTGATAAAGCCTCTAATAATTATGCTATTATTTGTAAAAAATTCTACATTCAATATCTGTTAGATTATTTAAAGAATAATAGTCTATTTAAATTTGATTCACACTCCGTTAATAGTATCAAATTGAAAATTATCAATGTGTATAGTGATTTAGATATTAATAATAAATTTTTGAAATTTCCATAAATTGTGCTTATACCTAAATTTCATAAAAATCCTATTAAATTTAGAACTGTAACTAGTGGTCATAATTCATACTCTACTACTGCTAGTAAATTATTACTAAATTATTTAAATGCACTAAATAGTAATTTACGAGATTCTAGTGATAACTACATTATTCTAAATAACAGTAAAGAATTAAAAAATAAATTAAAAACACTTGGTAAAATAATAGGATTTCAAACTTTTGATTTTAAAGATCTATTTAATAATATTAAGATCACTGATTTATATGATGCCATTTTAGCTTTATATAATGCTTATATTACTAATCAATCTCATCTTACTAAATTTATCAATTTTCCTAAGCTTCTCCATTTTGTTCTTTTCAATAATTATATCTTTCAAGGTAATAAATTATACTTACAAGTCTCAGGTGTTCCACAAGGTGGCTGTAGTAGCAGTATGTTTGCTAATTTATACCTATATCAATATGAGAAATTCTTTACTTCAACCGATTATAAAATTTACAGATATGTAGATGATCTGATTTGCCTTGTATTTACTGATAACTCTGTCATAGATATAGATTTCTATCCGGAAAATTTGGAATTAATACCTAATGAAACTACTATTAGTAATAATATTTATTATTTGGATTTAAATCTAATTATAGAACCTACTAATGAGATAGTTACTAATTTATATGATAAAAAAGATTTTTTAAATTTAATATTAATGAATTATTACCTTTTAATTCCTGCAACTCGATTCAATTGTTTAGAAATATTATACTTCATGTATATACTTGATGAAATATCAACTTTTTAGAATTTATAGATTATCAGATAAAAAATATCATGCTTTGCACATTAATAACCTCAAAATTATCAGTAAATTTTATAAATATCCAGGATATTTAGTAAAGGGTATAGTTAATAAGTTCCAATTAGCCTAAAATTCTCATAATCTCTCCTTAGTATCTTATTTTAGCCGTACTTCTACATTCTCTTGAATTTATCATATTTTCATCTTTTTATCTTGCAGCTTTAACTGTAGAATATCTCATTTTATTGCTTTTACGCAGTACGGTTTTTATTATTCTCTTTGGCAACAGCAAATCATATCTTTTCATTTCTGCATATGGCAACATTGGTCTAGTCATATTTTGCTCGTCATGGTTGTACTAATGAAGTGTATTTTAAGGTATTTATGCTTCCTTTATTTTTCCAATCTATATGCTTGTCGTCCATACAAGTTTATAAAAAAAATCTATCTTGTGTTTCAGAAACAAGCATTTTTGTGTTCATTTCGAAGGAATATATGGACTTGAAAGGAATTTTTTCGAAATGAACTTATCTTAAGCCTAAAGCTCTTCCACGTGTATGCTTTTTTGTTTGATTTTTTTTTTGTTTTCCTATTTTCATTCCTCACCTTCGAAATTTGTTGATTGTCTTTGCCTTTATGACCTGCATTACGCTTTATAATTTCCTCTTTATGGTTGAATTTATTTTATTTCTTTGTATTTTTTAGAAAATTTTGGGATAGTGTATTATGAGTTACTACGTACATTCTAACATTGGATTTACAATTTTATATTTATATATATATATATATATATATATATATATATATATGTATGTATATATATATATATAATATATATATATATATATATATATATATATATATATATATATATATATATATATATATATATATATATATATATATAAAAAAATTCCCAAAAAGGACAAGTAGCAATGCACTCGTTCAGATTCTAGATGTGTGACAGAAGTACCGGCTGTTCGTCAATTATGGCAGATATTTACCTAAATAGATATGAAAGGGGAACACATCTTTTAAATGAGATGTTATTAATACGTTACGTGGATGATATCCTATGCGGATTTGAGGATAGTGGTTATACAATGAAGTTTGACTTTTATCCTCCATGTTTAACTTTAATAGAAACACCACGCAATGAGGATGAAAGTCTGGATTTTTTAGATCTCACTATAATGAAGCCTGCCACTATACAAAGTTATCGTATTTACGATAAACGTAACACTTTTAATTTTGATATCAAATATTTGACGTCATGGACAACTAGTCTACACCGTAACATATTCAGAAATCTGATAGTAAATCAACTGAAACGTCACAAGTTGTTGAATTTTACTGCCAACGATAGATACAAGTGTGATTGCCGTTTCCTGGGGGAGGCTATGAAGGAGGGTTATCCTCACGCTTTTCTGATAAGATTGGTTTCCAATTATAATGGTTTAACTGTAGCCGTAACCAGGAAGAGATATTTTGGAATGATAACAACAAAAGACTTTTCGGATATCGCCTAATGGCGGGAATTGTAATACGCAGAGGGTGACGTGTTTTTATGCCAAATTGAGGATCATAAATCAGATAGCTCAATATGGCTATACACCGGTATTTTATAGCTGGGGCTATTTTGTGTGGATACATTATAGGCGTTATCCAGATTGAAAGTTCGTGATTATAAAGGTTTTTCTGAAATATCGGACGAACTTTTAAATATTTACTTTAGTAATATGTGAAAGTGGTATAAAGTCAACAAGTTATGTGTTGTTCCACGGGAAGGTGTATTGCGTAGAGTTTGGACTATGGCGTATTTATGTGTCTATATATTTATAAGGTTATTATAATGTTTAAATGTCTTGTATCCAATATTTAAAAATAACTCTCTGTCTGGAATGTCTTTGGACTTGAATATATCGATTTTTGAGCATTAAACTATCACAAGTGCAGTAAATTCAAACATTAGGATTTTTATGGTGATAAAGAAGCCAATAGGTTTTGGTATCTAGAAAAGGATTTTCATAATAATAACATGGATTTCAATAGTCTTGAATATATAGTTTTTACAGTAATAATTGACCATGAGTTAAATGATTTCAAACATTAGTATATATATGGCGATGGAGTAGCCAATAGGTCTTGAGTCCATATTTAAAAATACAGACACTCTGATTGTATTTCAAACATTAGTTTTGATCCTCTCAGACTGGGATTTTAATAGTCTTGAATATTTTGTATTTTAAATTAAATTGTTATATTTTTACAACATGATTCATGGATAGTTTTAGCGTGGAAAAGTAAACTTTTAGCTTTTTACATGTTATTGAAATTGTATATGTGTGTAATTTTTACGGAAGTATAAAGGGTCATGAAGGAAATCGTATAGGGAGTATCGGTTACCGGGAGCGTTTGCCATGGCGGAAAAAGCTTTAACCGGAGTGCTGGGGGTCGCAACTCCCCCCGGCCGGTACTTCTGTCACACATCTAGAATCTGAACGAGTACATTGCTACTTGTCCTTTTTGGGAATTTTTATAGGAATACACATGTAAATATTGCAGCATAGCGCTTTACAAGTTGTATTATAAATTATTTTTTGCATTTAGCTTTTTAATCTGTTCACTAAAATTGAAAATAAATTTTTCAAGATTTATAATGTATATATATATATATATATATATATATATATATATATATATATATATATATGTATATATATATATATATATATATATATATATATATATATATATATATAAATAAAAATTGAAAGATTTTAATCGAAAATTATGCATAAACTACTGTATGTACAAAAAAACCCATCTTGAGCATATCTGTTACAAATGAGTAACTATAGACCAAAACTAAGGATAAAGATAGAAGGTAGCATATCAATACAATGGAAAGGGGGATGAGAAGAATATTAGGATACAAAATTCACAATTAAAAGTATATAAATAAAAATAAAAGAAAACATGGCAACATGTCAAAAATGAGAAAAGTCAATAATAATTAGCTCAAGATAAAAGATTAAGACATAGAGAACAATCAATTGAAACTACACAAAAAATGACGGTTAGTTCGAAATTGCATTCTCATCAGGACAGCCATACAATTCGAATTAAAACCGATAGAATAGCCAGTTTCTGACAATGGCGATAGTATTTAATTATAGACACCATTGGAACTGTCTACTGGCTAGTGGAAGGAGAAAAATAAATCAATTGAATTACAAATCAGAAAGATAATACCTCCTCGAACAGAAATATGAACTCACAAGCATTGTTACCACGTGTAAGTTGAACAAGCGACTGAACATTTCACCTCACTTCGTCAATGCGAGTGTGCATCGGAAAAGTCATTCGAAAATAGTAAACAATATTAGACTCAGGCCAAGTGGTAAGTTAGGTGATAAGAATGGGTGAATTCTCAAAAATGAGTTATCCAATCAAAGATAAATAATGCATGTGTTAAATTATTACGTGGTATATTTGAAATTATTAATAATATTATTTACAAATACTTCCGGATATTGGTAATTTTGACAAATGCGTTTAAGATTATTGATGTGGAGAAAGTGAAACCGAGGATCAGAAAATCGATGTATTCGAAATAGCTGGTTTAAAATGATGTTTCTAAACAAGTGAATAGAATTTCAAGATTGATATGATAGCAGCTTTATGATAGTGAAGTTGTAAGAATCTGTTTTATCATATAAATTGGTGATTACATGATTATTGAGGGTTTCTAAATTTAGGTCTAAAAAATTTACAGTTTGACTAATGCTAGGTTCATTAGGAATTAATTCTAGGTTAGATGGGTAAAAATCAATATTAATTGGATAGGAATCATCAATGATAATACAAATTAAGTCGTCAACATATCTATATATAATATATGAAATAGAGTTAAAATGACATTCATAATAATTAAGATATAAGTTAGCGAGTGTACTACTACTACAGCCACCTTGTGGTACACCAGATATTTGTAAATAAATGTTATCACCTTGGATAATATAATTGTTGTATAACCCAAAGTTTAAGAGCATAGAAAATTTTTGACATTAAATGCAACATTATTGGAAGATAGATAGTCATGATAAAGAGAGATAATAACTTTATATAAATCTTTAATAACAATATTATTAAATATGTCTTTAAAATCAAAGGTATGGAAACCAAGAATTTGTGGAAGATTGCTAAGGTGATTTACTAAATCAAAACTATTGTTCAAGATGAAATATCCTGAATTCCTAAATTTAAGAGATTCATTAATTCTATTTAAACAGTTAAGCAATTACTTAATAGCTGTAGTGGTAAAGGTATTATGTCCACAAGTGACTGTTCTAAAACTGAGAGGTGATTTATGGAATTTAGGAACCAAAGTAACATAAGGGAATTTAAAAAACTTACAATTAATATTTAATTGTGTATATAATTTTAGCATTTTAGTTTTGATTTTGATAGACTGATTATTAATGGGTTTAAAAATTTGATTATTTTTTAAGTAATTTTGTAACAGAGAAACATAATATTTTTTACAAATGATGGCATAATTATTAGAAGCTTTATCTACATAAGTTATGATAAAATGATGTTGTAGTTCTTTAACGCAGATAGGAGTTGTTTATAAGGATACCTAGGCTTCGTTAATTTAATGTTTATAATATATATATATATATATATATATATATATATATATATATATATATATATATATATATATATATATATATAACATTTTTAAGTAGATGTAAAGTAGTATACTTCCATAGATGGAATGCTTCAATAGGAATGGAATGTGAACAAGCAAGTTGATATATGAATTTATCAAAATCAAATGATGTCAATATATATATATATATTGACAATAATTGGTTTAAAATGATGTTTCTAAACAAGTGAATAGAATTGCAAGATTGATATGATAGCAGCTTTATTATAGTGAAGCTGTAAGAATCTTTTTTATCTAATAGATTGGTGATTACATGATTATTGAGGGTTTCTAAATTTAGGTCTAAACAATTTACAGTTTGACTAACGCTAGGTTCATTAGGAATTAACTCTAGGTTAGATGGGTAAAAATCAAGATTAATTGGATAGGAATCATCAATGATAATACAAATTAAGTCGTCAACATATCTATATATAATATATGAATTAGAGTTAAAATGACATTCATAATAATTAAGATATAAGTTAGCGAGTATACTACTAATACAGCCACCTTGTGGTATACCAGATGTTTGTAAATAAATGTTATCACCTTGGATAATATAATTGTTGTATAACACAAAATTCAAGAGCATAGGAAAGTTTTTGACATTAAATGCAACAATATTGGAAGATAGGTAGTCATGATAAAGAGAGATAATAACTTTATATAAATCTTTAATGACAATATTATTAAATAGGTCTTTAAAATCAAAGGTATGGAAACCAAGAATTTGTGGAAGCTTGCTAAGGTGATTTACTAAATCAAAACTATTGTTCAAAATGAAATATCCTGAATTCCTGAATTTAAGAGATTCATTAATTCTATTTAAACAGTTAAGCAAGTACTTACTAGCTGTAGTGGTAAAGGTATTATGTCCACAAGTGACTGTTCTAAAACTGAGAGGTGATTTATGGAATTTAGGAACCAAAGTAACATAAGGAAATTTAAAAAACTTACAATTAATATTTAATTGTGTATATAATTTTAGCATTTTAGTTTTGATTCTGATGGACTGATTATTAATGGGTTTAAAAATTTGATTCTTTTTTAAGTAATTCTGTAACAGAGAAACATAATATTTTTTACAAATGATGGCATAATTATTAGAAGCTTTATCTACATAAGTTATGACAAAATGTTGTTGTAGTTCTTTAATAGCAGATAGGAGTTGTTTATAAGGATACCTAGGCTTCGTTAATTTAATGTTTATAATATATATATATATATATATATATATATATATAACATTATTAAGTAGATGTAAGGTAGTATACTTCCATAGATGGAATGCTTCAATAGGAATGGAATGTGAACAAGCAAGTTGATATATGAATTTATCAAAATCAAATGATGTCAATATATATATATATAATATATAAGTTGGAAATTGGAAGTTATGAAAGATATTGAAGTGTTATAGCATTTATGCGCAAAGCAGCTACAAATACTATACACAATATAAATATAAAAAGTATAAAAAGCATTTAAAATTTGAAAAAAGAATTTAAAATTTGAAAAAAGGAGGAAGGCTTAGCGAAAAGCTTACTTAATGGCAGTAAGGGGTTGTGACCTTACACCCCAGTTGTCAACATGCATGTCATAAATGCCGCGGCATTGAACTCCTGGGCGCCAGCCCTGGCTGAAGCCAACCCCCGGAGTGACAAAAACAATCATCACAAAACCGTTGAAAAAGAAAAGTTCAATGATAAGATGAAAACCATTACTGGATGGCAAACTTGTCCTTCAGACTGCAATGACCTGTATATATCTGCGTGTTATCGTTCTGCGGTCCTGTTATTCATAGTATGCGAACCTTCATCGACCAAATTGATGTAAAATTGATTTTAACTTTAAACAATATGCATTATTATTAACATAGAAATTATCAATATAATGTAGCATAAAAGGAATGGGGTATTGCTGTAGATATGCTTGTTGTAGAAATGTCCTATCAAAATCAATACGGATGTCTTCATTGTTGATAATTCTCTGTATTCTAGCCAATCCCCCCAAGAATATATTCAAGTGAAGATTGGAATTCCAATTTATCAGACCGTTGATAGGTATATTAAAATTTTTTCTTTTATCATAGATAGTAAAATTTACGGGTATTTTACTGAAATCGATGCATAAATCTAAAAATTCCACTACATTTTTAAGTGTAGTTGGATTTTCTTTCAAAATTAATTTTGGTGGGTAGAAATCAAAATTCATTCTATAATTCTCATCTTCATATCCGATTATCAAATCATCCACATAACGTAGGTATATGATTTCATTATTAAGATGTGATTGGCTTTCATAATAGTTGAGGTACAAATCTGCAAGTATAGATGAGCAAATATTTAATTAAAATATTAAATTTAAAATATCACAAAAATCCTTTATACTTTAAAACCTATGACTTTCAGGAACTCTTCAACAATATTGATCTCATATCCTAAACCTTTTATATGAAGAATATGACTTAAAGAAAACAATAAAATTCATTAATTATAAGTCTTTAATTAATATTGTCATCAAAGAAACTACCTTTTTAATGGAATTTCTTTCTATCAGCAAATTAAAGGCATCCCCATGGGAGGGGGGGGGTGCTCATCTATACTTGCAGATTTGTACCTCAACTATTATGAAAGCCAATCACATCTTAATAATGAAATCATATACCTACGTTATGTGGGTGATTTGATAATCGGATATGAAGATGAGAATTATAGAACGAATTTTGATTTCTACCCACCAAAATTAATTTTGAAAGAAAATCCAACTACACTTAAAAATGTAGTGGACTTTTTAGATTTAAGCATCGATTTCAGTAAAATACCCGTAAATTTTACTATCTATGATAAAAGAAAAAGTTTTAATATACCTATCAACGGTCTGATAAATTGGAATTCCAATCTTCACTTGAATATATTTAGGAATGTATTCTTGGGGGGATTGGCTAGAATACAGGGAATTATCAACAATGAAGACATCCGTATTGATTTTGATAGGACATTTCTACAACAAGCATATATACAGCAATACCCCATTCCTTTTATGCTACATTATATTGATAATTTCTATGTTAATAATAATGCATATTGTTTAAAGTTAAAATCAATTTTACATCAATTTGGTCGATGAAGGTTCGCATACTATGATTAACTGGACCGCAGAACGATAACACGCAGATATATACAGGTCATTGTAGTCTGAAGGACAAGTTTGCCATCCAGTAATGGTCTTCATCTTATCATTGAACTTTTCTTTTTCAACGGTATTGTGATGATTGTTATTGTCACTTCGTGGGTTGGCTTCAGCCAGGGCTGGCGCCTAGGAGTGCAATGCCGCGGCATTTATGACATGCATGTTGACAACTGGGGTATAAGGTCGCAACCCCTTACCGCCATTAAGTAAGCTTTTCGCTAAGCCTTCCTTCTTTTTTCAAATTTAAATTCTTTCTTCAAATTTTAAATGCTTTTTATACTTTATATATATATATATATATACAGCTCTGCGGGAGTGGCTGGCAGACTTGGTAGGAATTACACAACCTAAACGACAGAAAGTAGAATCTTGAAACATTGCATACACATGGGGCTTGGCTAATAAGTAATGAGGAAAATCAAAAATCTTGAAATTTTGCTCTAAAAATTAATAAATTGCTGAATATTATTTATATATAAAACAGCTCAGCGGGAATGTCTGACTGACTAAGACATTAATTTCATCGTCCGAGCAGCTAAAGTTATAAACTTGAAACTTTGTATACATGGATATATTGAACTATAAATAATAAGAAAGATCTAACGTCTTGGAATTTTGTTCGACAAATTTATAAATTGTGGAATATTTTGTTCCTACATTCTTTCAGCTTCTATTCAAGGACGGCTAAACACACAAAAGCCGTTTTTATGCCAAAATGTAAGAAACAGAATAGCCAACATATTATTTATTAAGTCTATTGATGCAAAGTCAATCGTTCTTGAGTTATTTTAATTTACAGTTATAGTAGACAATATTTACTTCCCATACAATACACGGTAACACGTTCAAAAATCGCATCTCGAGTTTTCGACGGATCTAGACGGTTTGGAACTTCTAGAATGCGAAAACACTATTTTACCTTGACGTCTGTGAGTGTGTATGTCTGTTCAGTGTATGTATCTACTCTAACTTAAATATTAACGGACCAAATTTTATAAAATTTTACAAGTAGGTCACTTATTGTAGGTTACCCTGGTGATGATTAGATTTTGGTACTATTTGGGATAAAAGAACCTGCCGTTTTTCGCGAAATGATCCGAAAAAATATATGTATCCACTCTAGCTAAAAAGTGATTGAATACATTTCACAAAATTTGGTAGATAAATCACCTGTGGGATACTTTGGTGTCGGTTAGACTTCGGTACGAGTCGGAAAGAAAGAACCTGCATGTTGTGCGAAAGAGTCAGCAGAAATTGTTAAATTAGAAAATAAAAGACTACGTACGCTCGAATATATCTATAAAATGTTAGTTTTATATGCAATTTTTGAAGACGAAAGTAAAAATAATAACCAACTAACCGTTCTCGAGATAGTTTTGTTTTTCATAGTTTTTTTCACATCGCCTTTGAAAATATGTCCATTCGCAAAAAAAAAATAAAAAATCTGATGTGGGCAACACATGACTTTCCTTATATAATGTAATGAATTTACTACTTTTAGAGTAAAAAAAATAGGTTTTTCTTATAGTAGATACTAATATTTTTTCCAAGATATTGAATTTTCGACAATTAGTCGTCATTTTCATTGATTTAGCGTCATTTTTATCCATTTGGCAAGATTTTCGTTAATTTGACAACATTTCAAAAACTCGCCAAGTTGGCGACATTCCGCCAAATTCGTCGCCAAAATCTCGCCAAGCGTTATGAACGAAGAAATAAGTTATTCTTCTAGCAGATAAATGACTATTGGCGTTCAAATACAAAAGTATTACTCAAAGTATTATTTTTCATGAATGGAACGAGCTAGATCCACGAGAATGATGTCACCCAATTTATTGCATGATATTACTTACGTGAAAAGTGAACATGTTTCTCAATAGGAAACTTTTATTTTATATGACTTTTTGATAATTTTTTTGAAAAATGCGCAATATCTCGAGAACGGTTCATGTTAGCGTTCCAAAATTTATGTCAATCGTTTTCTAATGAAAAATTACATAAGAAATGTCTATTTGCGTAACTTTATTAGTGGTTTTAATTTTTTGACGATTTTTTCAAAATTTCATTCTAAAATTCAGGGGGGTTCTGAACATTCGATTGCGTATAAAAGCAATAGGCTTCCAGTGTTTACGGATTGTGATTTTTGTACCAAATTTCGTTCGAATCGGTTTATTCGTTCATCAGTTCTCGTCTCCACAGTCTCACTGACACACACACATACACACACACACACACACACACACATACTTTGACACACACACACACACATACTTTGACACACACACACACATACTTTGACACACACACACACACACACACAGACATCACTTCAAAAATGTTTGATTCGTGATCAGGGATGCTTGAAACGTACTCTCCCGTCGAAAACTCGAATTCAAATTTTCTAGCCTGTCACAATACTTTCCTTATACATTATGTATATAAGGAAAGTAAAAATGAATTAAAACTGCAAATTTAATGTAATTTTAAATAATTATTAAACCCAATTCAATGAAGTATAAAAAAAAGAAATAGAAATTTAATTTGAGCCTGTAGCGAAACATGTGCTACTCACGTCAGATTTTTTTTTCGTTTTGATAATAATTGTAATCCAGTGTTACTAAATACTATGACATATAATTGTATAAGGGAGGCCAGTGTAAATTCACATTTCAGATATTTACGCATAATTACTTTCCTTATATACATAATGTATAAGGAAAGTATTGTGACGGGGTCGAAAATTCGAATTCGAGTTTTCGACGGGAGAGCACGTTTCAAGCATCCCTGATCACGAATCAAACATTTTTGAAGTGATGTCTGTGTGTGTGTATGTGTGTGTGTGTGTGTGTGTGTGAAAGTATGTGTGTGTGTCAGTGAGTCTGTGGAGACGATAACTGACGAACGAATGGACCGATTCGAACCAAATTTGGTACAAAAATCACAATTCGTAAACACTGAAAGCCTATTGTTTTTATATGGAATCGAATGCTCAGAACCCCCCTAAATTTTCGAATGAAATTTTGAAAAAATCGTCAAAAAATCAAATCCGCTAATAAAGTTACGCAAATAGACATTTCTTATGTAATTTTTCATTAGGAAACGATTGGTATAAATTTTAGAACGCTAACATGGACCGTTCTCGAGATATTGTACATTTTTCAAAAACATTAGGAAAAAGTCACATAAAAAAAAAAAATTCCTATTGAGAAACATGTTCACTTTTCATATGTAATACTATGCGATAAATTGAATGACATCATTCTCGTGGATCTAGCTCGTTCCATTCATGAAAAAATATTCTTTGAATAATACTTTTGTATTTGAACGCCAATAGTCATTTATCTGCTGTAAGAATAACTTTTTTCTTAGTGCATAACGCTTGGAGAGATTTTGGCGACGAATTTGGCGGAATGTCGCCACCTTGGCGACTTTTTTGAAATGTTGCCAAATTAATGAAAATCTCGCCAAATGGATAAAAATGATGCTAAATCAATGAAAATGACGACTAATTGTAGAAAATTCAATATCTTGGAAAGAATATTAGTATCTACTATAAGAAAAACCCTTTTTTTACTGTAAAAGTAGTAAATTCTTTACATTATATAAGGAAAGTCATGTGTTGCCCACATCAGATTTTTTTGTATTTATAATAGTACATTGAAATGCATATTCAGTATAATTCACGAATGTATTGAAATGAATATAAATCTTTTCACAGCCAATTTTACTCCCTACAACCCTTATCCTGTTTGTTCTGATTTCCCCTGTTGCCATTTCAGCGCTTAATTACGTCATGCTTCTGCTGCCGAAGCAGATACAGTTAAGCTCTCCTTGGAGTATCGTCTGCAACCCAATATTAATTAGAGCAAAAGCCATTCAAATACCTTTTGTTGTTGTTGAGACCCAGACGGTCCGACCTACCAGAAAGACCAATTCAAATACCTGCGTCTCAATTCTTTACTGACAATCATTATAGCGTTTTCATCAACAATATTTTCCGGAAAAATATAAAGGTAAAAATAAAAAATTAATGGATTGAAAAGTGACACAACATTCATGAAAAGTTATGAAATGTATAGAGGTTTTAATGCGGTTGTTATGCTCGGATGACAAATTTTATCAAGAGGTTAATTTCCACTTCTTCGAAAATATTTAATCTAAAAAAAAAAGCTTCATGGCAAAATTCATTGGAGTGTGGCTCCACTCGACTTTCTCATACCAGATTTTTTTTTTTTTTTTTTCAAATTTTACAAGAAAAATTTTGTAAAGTCCGCATCGCGGGTCCAAATGATTGCAGTTATTTCGAATTACAATTCACTTTAAAGGACTTGGGAAAATATTCTGATTGATATAATAGTTTGCAATATATCCACCAGGGGGTAATTTGCCCCCCCCCCCCCCCAAGTAAGCTAATAACGTCACGAACAAATAAAAATTGCATAGCGGCTATTTTCCCCAACAATCCTTGAAACTATTAAATATCATGCCCATTGAGCCATAAATAAATCCTTGTATGCATGATTGCTCCAAGTGTTGTCCTATGTTACCATGTTAATAAAATATAAAATTTCGAATACATTTCTATGCTTTCTTTCGAATTAAAATAAATTCTATCTTGTTCCAAATTTTTTGATAACAAAGTCGTATATAAAATTTCAGGAACATCCACTTACATTTGTGGTTGTTATCGTGTACACAAGAAATCGACCACAGGTGGTCCTACTGGCTATTCCTCACCCTGTCTATGCCATTACTACATTGCATTATCCTTCTGGAATTATCATCAGTTATATCCATCCTATCATTTATATCCATATATATATATATATATATATATATATGCCAACTCTGTCTGTGTGTCCTCTATCATCACACTCTATTCGCTATTTCATCGTGTTGCATTTTCTGTGTCGAGCAGTGTATATTGGAATTAAAATCTCGAAATCGAGAATTTTCGTGAAAGCAATATTTTCTCTATAATGTCTATATCCAATTGTATCAGAAAGGAAAAATGAAAAGTTATAGAACCCAGCACTACAGTATCAGTGATTAAAATTGTTACGAGTTAAATATTGAACCAAAATAGGTTTGAAACGTTGTTTGTCTCAATTTGTCATAAACAAAAATTTATACAATTGTGCTTAGAATGAAGTAAAAATTGGTTATTTAAGTATTTGTGTTTGATTTCCCATACAATGGAATGTAATAAAGTATCGTTTTCACGAAAATTTTCGATTTCGAGTTTTTAATGACAATGTATGTACCTCTTAAACACGTTTTGACTATTTTTAGAGGGATGTCCGTCCGTCTGTCCCTCTGGGGTAGATTTCTTGTGCACACAATAGCTACCACAAATTTTAATGGATTTTCATGAAACTTTATATTCAGCTTTGTGAACAAAAAATCTAGGAGTAGAAACAATTTTTTTTTAAAATTTGAGAGAAAACTTCTACATTTATTCAACATTTTATATTTCTTAGCATGACAACATGGGTCAAAAAGTTGTATAACTACGCATAAACCCTAGTAGCATTTAACTTTGGTCCAATATTGGACCAATATTATATATCTTGGCATTACATTGGAAATATTTCCACTGTAATCCCAATATTGGGCAAATATAAGGTTACCGTGGCCTCCATTATTGGCGAATTTTTTATTACAATATTACGCCAATATTGGCGTTACATTGGAAATATTGGCGTAATAGTGTTCCAATATTACCCCAATATTTTAAGTTAATATTGGAACAATTCCGTCAAAAGGTCCACTTTTTTATATTAGTCGAATATTGGAGCCGTTAAAAAACCAATATTGGGCTAATATTGGATTGCTACTAGGGAATGTGATTACTTATGGCTTAATGGTCACGAAACCTTAAAAGTTTCAATTATTATAGTGATAAGTAGCCGTGATATAATTGTATTGCCGTTATTAGCCCCGAGAAATGGCACATTGCCTGGCACCTGACAAATTAATTACTTCACAATTGTACTACACCTTTTTAGTGTACTATTGGGAAATAATATATTATTATTATTATTGAATATATCCTTTTATACGTTCTTTATTCCAGAAGTCCAATGAAATTATAGCTTTTCGCTTATAATCAATTCTCGAAATAACAAAAAATCTGATGTGGGCAACACATGACTTAATATAATGTAATATAATATATATAATAATATATATTATGTATATAATGTAATGAATTTACTACTTTTACAGTGAAAAAATAGGTTTTTCATATAGTAGATACTAATATTCTTTCCAAGATATTGAATTTTCGACAATTAGTCGTCATTTTCATTGATTTAGCATCATTTTTATCCATTTGGCGAGATTTTCATTAATTTGGCAACATTTAAAAAAAGTCGCCAAGTTGGCGACATTCCGCCAAATTCGCTCACCAAAATCTCGCCAAGCGTTATGCACTAAGAAAAAAGTTATTCTTACAGCAGATAAATGACTATTGGCGTTCAAATACAAAAGTATTATTCAAAGTATATTTTTTCATGAATGGAACGAGCTAGATCCACGAGAATGATGTCACTCAATTTATCGCATGGTATTACATATGAAAAGTGAACATGTTTCTCAATAGGAATTTTTTTTTTATGCGACTTTTTCATAATTTTTTTGAAAAATGTACAATATCTCGAGAACGGTTCGTGTTAGCGTTCTAAAATTTATGCCAATCGTTTTCTAATGAAAAATTACAGGAGAAATGTCTATTTGTGTAACTTTATTAGCGGTTTTGATTTTTTGACGATTTTTTCAAAATTTCATTCGAAAATTTAGGGGGGTTCTGAACATTCGATTACGTATAAAAACAATAGGCTTCCAGTGTTTACGGATTGTGATTTTTGTACCAAATTAGGTTTGAATCGGTCCATTCGTTCGTCAGTTATCGTCTCCACAGACTCACTGACACACACACTCATACGCACATACTTTCACACACACACACACACACACACACACACACACACACAGACATCACTCCAAAAATGTTTGATTCGTGATCAGGGATGCTTGAAACGTGCTCTCCCGTCGAAAACTCGAATTCGAATTTTCGACCCCGTCACAATATTTTCCTTATGCATTATGTATATAAGGAAAGTAAAAATAAATTATTTCCTACGTACATACAGCAAACACGACTTACGAAAGAATTGGCTGATTGAATTGAAATACGTTGCAATAATTTCAATTATAGCATATAAAGAATATGTTGATTATCAATAACATTAAAAAATAAATGTGTGAGGTTGCTTGTAAGTAAAGTACTTTAATTTGTATTACATCAAATTCAGGATTGTATTGAAATACACTTAAATTATTCCATGGTTCATTGAGCTTTATACAACAATCCTTATCAAATTTGCTATGGTTGTTCCCTGTTGCCATTTCTGCGCGCAATTACACCATAGCGTTTCAACAGTCACAGATGCAGTTAAGTTTCCTCAGATTATCGGCTGCTGTTAATACTAACTGGAGTTCAAAATCATTAAAATTTCTAAACCTCTGTTCAATGTATTAACCAATTATAAAGCGATATAACCAACACTTTTTGCAGAAGTTTGAAGGACAAATTCAAATTATATATATTGATTACGGGGGACTTGAAATTAGGGAAGATGGAAGAAATCTATTATTGTTAGAGTGTATGAATATAGCATTTGATCAAAGTGTTCACTTTTGCTTTTTATGCAATATCTACATCTATTTCTAAGCCTTTTATGCACTATCTACATCTACATTTATCTACATCTATTCCTATTAACTTTGAGGAAGAAACTTCCATTGCAGATAACGGTATCCATGTATCGGTTTCGCGCTTTCTATGCGCTCATCAGTATGGCATAACTGTTAACTGCAATGGCAGCAACAGGGCCTGACTAACTCAGAGACCTGAGGGACAGCTGCTCCCGCAAAAGAGGAGCTCATTGAAGTCCATTAAATATGTGTAAAAGCATCTTTTTCTGTACCTTTTTCTTGCATGCAATTACATTTTTTTTCCCTCTTTTATATATGTCGAGAGGTGGAAGGGGCCCCAGAGATCCCCCTCCACCCTGTCCCGGATGGAGGTGGGAGGATACTTCTTGGACCGGGTGGGGTAAGTCGGGTCATGACAACAAGAAAAATTGATAGAAACTTCCAAGAAAACGTGCAAGAAAATTTGATAAAATACTTCTAAATCCATAAAAATATCTTGAAATTGATAAAATTGCGCTAAATCAATGAAATTAATTGTGTTACGTTAGGGGATAGTATTGTGATGATGTTTCGTCAATTTGTCGCCAAGTGGGACTGTCAGTGCTACAGTCCCACTTGGCCATAAATTTGGCAATTTTTTAAAATGTTGCTGAATTGACGAAAATATTGCCAAAATGATAAAATGACGCTAAATTCATCAAAATGACACCAATAGATGAAATTCCAATATTTTACATAATTAAGTACGGTTTTCTAGATAATCTCTGTCGTTTAGTGAGATTTAAAAATGTATTTTCTAAATGTGTTTACAAACTGGACCAGGATGCTCTATTCTTCAGATCTGCCTGTGAAGATAACTTTGTACGTCGACTCCAGAGATTCTTATACATTTTTTAGAAGAATTAAATAAAATATTTTAATAGAATATTTTAAATAACAAAGTCATTTAAAATACTACAGGAAGTTACACATAATTGTAAATGTTAAGTTTCTTTATATTATATTTTCGCTACAAAGAACGGTTATACAGCTAGTTTGGAATAAAATGCCAAGTTTATGCTACAATTAAAAAAAAATCTATCTAGTTCTAGGTGTTTTGATATGAAAACTGGGCTCTGAAGCTTTGTAAAAACAATACTTTCTCATTATATTCTATGAACGATATATAAATCTTTTTATGCATAATTATATCAAATTATGTCCTATGCTGCCATGTTAAGAAAATATAAAATTTCGAATAAAATTTCGATCGATTTTTAAAAAAAATCTATCTAGTTCTAGATTTTTCGATAGCAAAGCTAAATATAAAGTTTTGTTAAAACAATTCTTTCTCACTATATTCTATAGTATGAGGAAGTAAAAATAATTCAGTAGAGTAAATAAGTTTTACAATTTCCTACACAACAAAGCATTGGATCATGGAAAAGTACAAAATAACTTTTAATTAGAATCGAAATTAATTCAAATTGAGAGTTTAGACAGCTTCAATACTTGAGCAAATTAACTTAACCCTGATTCAGAATGACGATGTATCTCTAAATTATTTATAGTGCTAAAACTATCGAACGAATATACCGTTGATCAATCTAATCGATCTGCGACCATTTTAAATCAAAGCTAAATTTTATGATGCATTAAAATAAATGTATTTCCGACGAAAAGCAGTTTCAACTTTGAGTGATAATTCCGAATAAGACAGAATGGAAACATGAATTAAAAAGATAAGTTTGAAAAATGGCGCTCGTCAGCGGCAGTGAAATGCGTATAAATTGATTAAGCGTTTATAGAAAACGATAACAACATTTGATTTTATGATTTCACGCAAGAAAACGCTTAGAATATAAAATATTTTAGTGCCATTTTAATTCGGAATCTTCAGCTAGATTGAAAAATGATTTTTCTCCCCTTTTGACTTTCCTTGCAATACATGGTAATGTACAGAGAAAGTACTGGAATTGTGTCAAAAATCGCAATTCGAGTTTTCAACAGATCTACACGTTTTGAGACCTTTAGAACCCGAAAAAATATTTTAACGCAACGTGTGTGTGCGCGTATGTGCAATGAATGTTTCCACTGTGACCTAATTTCATAAAATTTTCTGATAAAAGAACCTGCCTTTTTTTGCGAAATGGCCCGCAAAAATGTCTGTATCGACTCTAGCGAAGAAACTAATTGGTCAAATTTCACACATTTAGTAGATACTTTCCTTGTAAGATACCCTGGTCCTGATTAGATTTTGGAACTATTAGGAAAAGAAAAACCTATCTTTTTTTACAAAATGTCCCTCAAAAACACTCAAAATCTTAAATAAAATACTATACATGTTTGTTCCCAAATTTAATTTAATTAAATACTTGTTTTATGTGTAATTTGTGAAGAGAGAAAGAATAACACCAACCCCATCACTCTAGGATTAACCGTTCTCCAGATATTTTAGTTTTCTAGCCGTTTTTTAACGCGGCTTTTAAAAAAATATCCAGCTACCAAATAAAACCGAAAATTAAATCAAAAGTGCGAATTCAGGGTTATTTTGCGCCATTAAACTTAATTTAGCAAATTATTAAAGAAATAAAGAGAAAATGAATTTGTGTCTGTAGCTAAAGCCATGTACTGCCCACATCAGATTTTTCATACTATATAGTATATTATTTCACTGAAAATTTTCAAATTCCAGATTTTGGCAGATAAGCATATTTTAAATCCTCTTGGCTCAAGTTCGAACACTTTTAGAAATATGTCCGCCAATATCTATGTGGTATTAAATTATTGTTGAGCAACAATTACCATAATGTGGAGTTACTTTTATTGTGGCAGTTAATTAAATTAATCAGTCTTCAAATAATACTTAGGTTTTAAAATATAATATTTATTACGTATATTGCGTGTGTTCACAAAGCCCCACCAAATTTACATTACAAGTGTGAGCCCCTTACCTTAGCTAAAATTAATACATTGCTCATTAATCACAAAGTTTATCTTTTAAATTACATTCATTTATGTACACTCAATTATTAACATACATTGTCACAAGAATCCTTAATAATTAATTAATTTAACATACCCGATAATTCAATTTTTTTTAGAATATACTTAGAAGATCATGTGAAGGTCATGTGTGGCTGTATCTGAACATTGAAATAATTTACGCTCCAGCCTAATATTACTTGTATATAATATATATACAAGAGCTATATTATAACTTGTTGGTATATACATCTTATATTTTAGTTACACTGCATGATAAGGCACAAATATTATTATTTTCCTTTATTTAAGAGAGTCTCATTTTCATGTCACAACCACCGTTTTTTTACAACTGTTGTCATTTTTGTGCGACTATATAACTCTAATTCTAGTCACCCCCCCCAATATTAATTTAATTTAATTTTGTTTTGAGGAACCACACCTGTCTCGGCTTGGTTACCTTACACCTTTCTGGTAGGTCGGACGGTCTGGGTCTCAACAACAACAACCTGTCTCGGCTTTTTATTGGCATGCTTTTATGCGATTTTGGGGTGCGTCTTGATTGGACCCACCCCTTTCCTATAGAGCGTGTATAAGTCTTGCGCGGAAGCATCGGTTACGTCCAATGTGGACATCGTGACCAAGGTTACTATATCTATAAGGTTGCGCCACTTCAGCTCTAGCCAATGAGAGCACGTAAAGACGCAACGTCACTTGGAGTTAAATGTCAGGAGCGGCCCGGTAGACTCCAATGTTAAAGGATGCTAACAAAGTTAATTTAATCCTTTTTTTTAATTTAAAATATGAAATAAATACTCAAATAACATTAATTTTACTTGAACACAACTTAAATATGCAGTACAGGGTTTTTTTGGAAGGGTACATATATAATAAAACTGTATTTCCCTTTCTGAAAAATACAAATCATCTGAAAGTTTCGTTTCGCTTTTTGAAACCAGTCAATGTTATTACACGAGGCGATGTTATTTTTAATGAATTTTGTTTTAAATACACGAATTTACAGAAATATGTTCGGAAAGTTTTCTAAACAAGCAATCATTATAAAATGTTCATTATACACAAATAAACATCGCGTAATTTCTTTCTAAATGCATATAAATAAAGTTATTTTCGATTAAGTTATCTCTAATAATTGAAAATCAAAACAATAATTAAAACGCTAACACTAATAATTTTATGTCTTTTTAGGGGAGTGATGTACTTATGCCTAACTAGTAAACGATTTAAATGATGGTTTTATAGTGAAGAACTTATTGCTAAACACTTGATTTTATTAGTTTTTTTTAGATCAAACAGATAATTTATATCAAATCGAAATTCAATGTAAACATATAAAAATATAGAAACTAATCGTTTAACACACACACTATGATATACTTTCAGAATAATAAATTAAATGTATTATAGTATATTGATTCATGATGAAATATATACGGGCAAGCTGTTTATTTTCTTAAATCGTACCCCCCCCCCCCCTTCCATTTTTTGAATGTAATAAAATTTAATTAATAAAATGTAATGTAATAAAATTTAATTAATATAAAATGTGCGAAATTGAATCAAAACAATAATTAAAACGCTAACACTAAGAGTTTTATGTCTTTTTAGGGGGGGGGGGGGAGGAATGTACTTATACCTAACTAGTAAACGATTTAAGCGATGTTTCTATAATGTATATGACTTTTGTTTTAAATACGCGAATTTACAGAAATATGTTCGGAAAGTTTTCTAAACAAGCAATCATTCTAAAATTTTCATTATACACAAATAAACATTGCGTAATTTCTTTCTAAATGCATATAAATAAAGTTATTTTCGATTATGTTATCTCTAATAATTGAAAATCAAAACAATAATTAAAACGCTAAGACTAAGAGTTTTATGTCTTTTTAGGGGGGGGGGGTGGGGGAGGGATGTACTCATGCCTAACTAGTAAATGATTTAAGTGATGCTTCTATAATTTATATGAATTTTGTTCACAATTTGCATGCACATACATGTACACAACTTGCAATCTGATTTAAAACAGCGGTTCCCAACCTTTATCCCCTTGAAAACCCGCGCCTGTTTATTTTTTTGAATCGTACTCCCCCCCCCCCCCCATTTTTTGAATGTAATAAAATTTAATTAATAAAATGTAATGTAATAAAATTTAACTAATAAAATGTAATGTAATAAAATTTAATTAATATAAAATGTGCGAGATTAAATCCTATTCGATTTTTCAAACATTACAAGAACATCATTAGAAAATATATAAAGATACAAATAACTTGCTGTAAAATGAAATGAATGAGTATACTGTACTTTCATCTTTTAAGATTTAAAAATCCTACATAATGGAACTTCATGAACTAAACTAATGTTTCAAGAAAGAAGTGCATTTTCCCAAATTAATATAAATTTTACAATGTTGACTACTTTAAAAGAAAATTTTTGATTAAAATTTGCATTATTCAACCTTAAAAAAAGGAATATAAATAAATTTTAAAATATAAATGTGCTTTTAGTCATTAATTTCTTAATAAAAAATATCTTTGGTTTAATAAACGAATTTAAATGAGTCCTATTCTTCAATACTGAAATTTTTGCAAGTATCTGAGGTTGGGAAACACGACTCTAAAATATACATTATATTACGAAAAGAACACTTATTTATTCACATGAAAAAAGCTAGCATTGCCTGGAATTTAAGATGCAAATCTTTGATTAAAATTCTAGTTGAACTTGTAAGAAGTCTTCGAAACCGATAAATACTTTAAAAATACACTTGTTTCAAACCAAAAATGAAAAAACCCCGCGCGCCATCTTGTGCCGCGCTCTGCAAGTAAACTCCAACTCCAACTGACGTCACAGATAGTGTTCGTGGCAGAGGAGTGGCACCCCCCCTGATCGTGACCTTTCCAACTGATGATGTCATCTCTAATTCGTGAATTTATGGATCGTAAACCTCTCCTAGCAAAACTGTCAATCCTGCTGCCATTTGACTGAATTTTTTGTTCAGCTTGTTTTGGCTGTTATATGGCCTGGATACAAATTGCCTAATAGGTCTATCACAGTCTGTATGTGAGTATGTGTGGGAGTATGTACGTGTATATGTGTATATATATGTGAAGACGCAATAAGTCAAAAACAAGTGCTTATACTATTATCAAATTTTATGTGCAGACTTGGCATTTTCATTATTGAGAAAAATGGCTAAATGTGGCGCACCTATACACTTGAAAGTTATGAATATTAAAAACCGTTTCAAACAGATTTTTTAAAATGGCGCATATTCTATAGTTATATGTTAACACGGAAATTGCGTTACACAAAACAATATTTCATATCCACTTACTTTATGTTGCCTTAATTCTCAAAGTTTTGAGGCATTTTAATCTAAAAATCAATTATTAATAAAAAAGAATACATTTCAATAGTTTGATTATAAGAAGAGTCAGCAGACGAATTGTAAACACTCCTGGACCAATTTCGAACACTTTTGGAAATATGTCCGTCAATATCTGTATGTGCGTATGTGCGTGAATATGTGAGTGTATATGTGCATGTCTGTGCGGGCGCAATAAGTTAACAACAGGTGCTCCTACTATTATCAAATTTTATATGTAGACTTGCCATTTTCACTCGTGAGAAAAATGGCTAGTGATTAATAAATGTGGCGCACCTATACACTTAATAAAAGTTCTGAATATTAAAAACCGTTTCAAATAAATGAATTAAAATTGCGAGCATTTTACAGTTATGTTGACATGGAATTTGCGGTATGTAAAACACTATTTCATATACGCTCACTGTGTTTTGCCTTATTTTCAAAGTTTTCAGACATTTTAATCTAAAAATAAATTTTTGAGAAAAATAAATTTTATTGTTTGTTTAGAAGAGTCAGCAAACGAATTTCTCATTTGAAACCTAACACTATCAATATGACTACAAATGGAATGGAAAACTTAATCGAATTGGAATAAAAAAAATATAAACATATCATCTGTCATAAAAATTAAAATTCGGAAGACACTCATATTGCAGATACCAGTACCCATGGACTGATTTCATGCTCTATTAAGAGCTCGTCAGCATGGAACAACCGATATGTGCAATGGCAGCAAGGATTTTACTAGAAGCCACAATTTTTGTGAACCTCTGATAGAACTCAGCATTTCATTCCTTCCATGCGGCCGGCATAAATTTCACCGACAAAAGTAAATTTTATGCCAGCCACGTGGAAGAAATGAAATTGTCAGTTCCCATAGAAATATGCAAATATTGTGGCGTATATAGCGAATTTCTTGTTGCCATTGCAGATATCGGTTGTTCCAGTAATTAGACCGCTTAAAAAATCCCCTCTAGCAGTAATTAGACCCCCAAAGAGAGCATTCTAGCAGTAATTGGATCTCCTAAGAAAACCCCTCTAGCAGTAATTGGACCTCTTAAGAGAGCCTTCCAGCAGTAATTGGATCTCCTAAGAGAACCCCTCTAGTAGTAATTGGACCGTCTAAGAGAACCCCTCTAGCAGTAATTGGACCTCATAAGAGAATCCCTTTAGTAGTAATTGGACCGCCTAAAAGAACCCCTCTAACAGTAATTGGATCTCCTAAGAGAACCCCTCTATCAGTAACTGGACGTAAGACAACCCCTCTAGCAGTAATTGGACCTCCTAGGAGAGTCTTCTAGAAGTAATTGAACTTCTTAAGAGAGCATTCTAGCAGTAATTGAACCTCCTAAGAGAACCCCTCTAGTAGTAATTGAACCTCCTAAGAAAGCATTCTAGGAGTAATTGGACCTCTTAAAAGAACCCCTCTAGAAATAATTGGACCTCCTAAGAGAACCCCTCTAGCAGTAATGGACCTCATAAGAGAGCCTTCTAGAAGTAATTGGACCTCCTAAGAAAGCATTTTAGCAGTAATTGGACGTCTTAAGAAAACCCCCTCTAGCAGTATTTGGACCTCCTGAGAGAGCATTCTTGCAGTAATTGGACCTCCTAAAAGAATATCTGTAGCAGTAATTATATCTCCTCAGAGAACGTCTCTAGCAGTAATTGGATCTTATAGGAGAGTCTTCTAGCAGTAATTGGACCTCCTAAAAGAACCCCTCTAGCAGTAAATGGACCCCCAAGAGAACTCCTCTAACAGTAATTGGACCTCCTAAGGGAGCCTTTTAGCAATAATTGAACTTCCTAAGAGATCTCTTCTAGCAGTAGTTGGACCTCCTAATTGAGCGTCTCTAGCAGTAATTAGTCCTCCTAGGAGAGTCAGTGTTTTAGTTTATTACTAACCGAATACCTGATGAAAATCAATGGTCTCGCAATAAGCAACCACTGAATATTGTAAATTTTTTAATAATTCGCGTTTCACATTTATTCGGCAAATCGAATATTTTAGTGTGCAGAACTCCCTAAAGAAGAAAATATTGTCAAACTTAAATTGCGCACTTCTTCCGTCCGAACTGTCTACCAGCACACCAAATTAAAGTCTATATCTCACCCCGAAGCATACTATTTTATCATATACCCTTTCGAACGTTTTTCCTGTGAAGCACACCCATAAATGCACATTTTTGAAAAGCCATGTTCGTCTTGGGTGTTTTTATCAGATGATTGGAACATGTACCAAATATCAAGCCTCTATCACATTTAAAAGGAAGCGTGTCTCATTTATTCCGAAAATCGAACATGTTTGCGTTCGACGCCCCTAAAAGTAGCAAATATTGGAAATCTGAAATTTGCACACTTTCTTCTTCCTTTCAAACTATCTACCCTTACACTAAATGTCAAATCTCTATTTCATCCCGAAATATGTTTTCTTATCAATTCCCTTTTTGAACGTCTTCCTCTGGAGCACCTCCTTAAACGAACGTTTTTGAAAAACTATAATCCTCTTGGGTGTTTTTATCAAATGATTATTCCATATACCAAATTTCAAGTCTCTATCATATATTGAAGGAGCCGTTTCTCATTTATTCGGTAAATCGAACATTTTAGTATGCGGCACACTCTTAAGTAGAAAATATTGGAAATCTGAAATTCCACACTTTCTTCATTTAGAACGGTTTACCCATACACCAAATTTGAAGTCTCTATCTTATGGCAAAGCATGCTTTCCTATCATTTCACTTTTCGAACGTCTTGGATTGGAGCACCTTCTCTAGAGTACGTTTTCGAAAAATTCGATTTTTCCAGGGGATTTTATCAAACGATCGAGCCGTGTACCAAATTGCAAGTCTCTATCTATTCGGGAAGTGCCTAAAAAAGCGTGACAGACAGACAGACTGACAGACAGACGGGCACTTGGCAATTAGTATACATAGATTGATCATTAATATGTTTATAATTAAACAGATAAGTCAAATGAATCCAATGACGCTACCAAGTTGTAGTCAATTTGAAAAAAAATCAGATGTGAACTACACGTGGCTTTCCCTATATAATGCAATGAATTTATTTATTTCACAATGAAAAAATTAATTCATAAGATCCAAAGACAATGTTCCTAATTGTAAATTTGGCACTCTTTTTAATAACAACACGTAGAATTATTTCGAAGTACCCGATTAACTTATATTTTGCGCAGTTCTAAATTGAAGATTATCAATATTGATAGCATATATATTAAAATAGGTTAATAATGAATTAATCAATTTAGCGTCATTTCCGTTAATTTAATTGATATTTTCGTTAATCTGGGGAGTAATATAGCCAAGTTGTTGATATTTCGCTAAATGAGTTGTCAAGTTCGCCACATGTATCGGCAAGAGGCACCAAAAAATGGAGAGAACAGCGTTTCTTATTAATGACTATTGACGAATTGTTTGGCGTCAAAATACCAAAGTATTACCCAAGGGATCCTCTCTTGTGAATGGAACAAACTAGATCCCAAAAAATGATGTTAACAAATTTATATCATAATATTACATATGAAAAGTAATTTTTTAAATTTTTTTAGAAAAATGTGCAATATTTCGAGTACAGTTCGTGTTAGATTTTTAAATTTTGCATAATTCATTTTCTAATGAAAAAATACATAACATTATTAAAAGCTGACTTTATAATATTTTTTTCAAAATTTCATTCGAGAATTTGGGAAACTTTCAAACATTCGATTGCGTTTAAACTAAATAGGTTTCCAGTATTCGCCGATTTTAATATTTGTACCTAATTTCGATCGAAACTCACGATTTGTTCGTGATACATAGCAACCACAGACTCACGGTCACACACACAGACACACAAACACACACAGAGGCATACAGACACAGGAGGATACACACACACACACATACTTACACACACAATCATTATCTCAAAAACGTTCGATTCGAGCTCAGGGATACTTGAAATCTGTTTTCCGTAGAATATTCGAAACCAAATTTTCGACCCGGAAAATCTCGGGTGCGGTATCCCCGTGGTTTGCGCGCTAGATTTGCACGCTACCACAAATACCGCCGTGTTCATGCGGAGTACGATCACGTTAAACATGTGGGTCCGTAAGTCCTTCCGAGAGGTTGGTGGTAGGGGAAGGAGGGTACGGTCCCTGTGGATGCCTCCCCCACTGGGTTCCGGTCTAAATTGGGTGGCACTTCCCGGCCGTCCATACAGTTACCTTACACCTTTCTGGTAGGTCGGACGGTCTGGGTCTCAACAACAACAATACTTTCCCTATACACTCATTATACTATATAGGAAAAGTGAAAAATATTTTTCAAAGACGTTTCAAGAAATATTTTAAAATAAAAACTTACGAATTACTATGTACGAATTCTGATACATAGTTTTCCCACTCTGGAATAATTGTAATACAAGTACTTGTAAACTGGTACGTAACTTACTGTACTTGTACTTGTTTTACGTAAAACCAAACCCTTTGTACTATGAAAAATAGTACTGTGCAGACTTATACAGCATATATTTACTTTTTCACAGTTATTTTACTACTTTCTTCGAAATGTATTATATTATCTTATACACTTTTTATAATTACCTATTCACACTGTGATGACCGTAACTTTAATGTCACTACAGCTCATTCAGATCTGCCATGACATCTAATGCTTTTCCTTTTTTCTCCATTTTTCCCTGTGTGTGTTGTAATCAAATGATAAATATACCCGACAATTGTTTTTTTCCCAACAAAAAAAACATATGTTACTCTACTAATCGAGAAAATACCATTAAGGGTGACTTTTTTCCCTCTCTTTCTCACAGAATTATCTCCAAATTGTTATCGCTTGGGTTGATAGCTATATATGACACGTGCTGGGAATGATGTACTGTGTTTTAATTTGTCATTCTGAACTAGACCAATAATGGATATTTTATCTTACATAATAAAGGAAGATGTTTACGTTTTCGGCTGTGTGTTCGTCTGTGTATGTCATCTGTAACGGAAAATCGAAGTCTTGGGCAACGGTGAAATACGGTACAGATATGCTTCGGGTTACACTACAATGCTCTTCAGCGAGATGTTTTTTCAAAATTCTAATTAGATTTCTAGCTCAATTTCTTATGGGTGCATATATATTCTTGTACCAGAGAGTATTTAAAAGTCACCCAAAATAATTTTTACTTCGCTCAACTCTAAATTCGCAATTATCAATATTGATTGCATCCGCAATAAGCAAGAGTCCATATATTAATATATTTTAATAATTATTTTACCAATTTTTAAAATTTTTTAAAATTTATATTTAGTGGTTGCATCCTTCCTAAAACCGCTTTGTTTTTGGCGTATTTTCTGTGCATCTATATTCTGCGCCAACGCAATTACAATATTTTTAAGTTTTAGTGATAATTAAACTTTGCTTATTTCTACAACGAAGCCTAATTTTAACAGATGCAGAATGTAAACTAATGATTGTAAAATGAGTTGTAAAAGAATTGATGACTTTTTTCATGCAAAATTATTTAACTTTGGAGTCTGGAACAAAAGTGCATAAATGAAATATTCACAGTTTTTACATAGAGAGCCAGACGAACGTTATTTGAATAAACTTCAGTTTTTTCGATGAAGATTTAAGTTTGCAAATATAATAAATTATTGCAGTTCTGTGATAACTTATTATATCAACGCTGAATGCATCGCATTTTAAAGTGTTTTAAATATAATTGCATTTCAGTTGGAAAGTATTTCATAATCAATACTTTATGCATGATTGATCTTTCTTGTTTGAAGTTTTTACTTGAATTTAAAAACATGCTGTATAATCAAAATTGGCATCACGTCTGAGTACAATAGATGAAACCAAGAACAAAGCGTTTTTAAAAAACGAAAAGTCTTTTATTTAACATCCTAAAAGACGTACAAAATATTTTTAAAAACTGCCAGAGCGCTTTTGGACGTATATACGCCATTCATCAGTGGCTACATGAGTAATAAAGGATGGAATGTTTTTATGTAGAGAGACCATTTTGAAACAAATTTACATAAAATATAAAATGGTAAATGAACTTGCTAAAATAATACAAGAAATATACACTGAAATTACAAAATAAGTTTAAACGCTTACGAATTTTAAAATATTACAAGAAAAGAACTAATACAAATTTTAGAAAAACGTCAAGCATGATATTCCTGTCACAAATAACTTTTAAGAGATTTGAATTGCATAGAGTTGAGAATGAGTCACCAAGCATAACTGAAAATTTGTACAGGATCAAAATTACAAACTGATTCACTGTAAATATAAATAAACAGGGATTCATAAAGAGGAATACTACGTGGATTGTTACAACGAACCAAAAGGAAAGTTATTTCAAAAACGGGAAGAAACTTATCATTAGCCACATTTTGTGAGCAAGAGCCGTAGAAAGTTTACCAGATTTGACATCGTCAGCATGTTCTGGTAAACGGATGCCAACAGTACGTTTTGTACTACCAATGTAAAATTCATAGTCACCAGCAGGGGATAACAGGGGAACGACATACACCCCAGCAAACCTTTAAATTCATCAAAATTTTCAAGTTTATCGGATCGAATACGATTAAATAAAGTGGTAATATTAGAGTGAGAGTGTTTGAAACCAAATTCAAAGCAGAAATTAATAAAAGGACGGAAAATCCTAGGATGGTAAGGAACACTAGATTTATGGACTAAACGATCTTTAATAGCAACAAGTTTAGTATCAACTTGAGTGCATTTAAGACGAACGTGGACGAAGAACTTATGAATAAATTTTATTTTATTTTTAAACTTTGCCATGAGGCTGCTTATTCTTTTGAATTAGCAGTTGGAAGAAAAGGTGGGGTACAGGTGTACTTTGTATAAGGGATGAAATGCTACTATTTTAAAAAAGGGTAGTGTAAGGGACGAAATGGGAAGGGTTGAAAAGGGAATAAACCGTACCAAGTACACTGGTTCCTTTCTGTAGGGCATAGGACTACCACTAAGGCACAGCAGCGGATACCGGTTCCCAAGACGTGTCGAAATGCATTTTGGTCGGGCTTTCGATCAAGTACTTATATACATTTTAAGAGACCTTATCTGCAGAGATCAAAATGGAGTTTGACTTAGCTTTTTAAAATCGGGTCCTTTCTCATTTTGTAGAGGGTGGAACACACTAGGGAGGAAAGTTTCCTCGTCCGAAAGTTACCCCTTCATTCTTTACATCACTTAAGCGTGAGCATGGGTGGGACCAAATTCCAAACTCTTTATTGCATTGCTGACTGACGCTCATTTTATATGCGTTCCAATAAAATTCGATCACCTGCAAATTCCCAACAGCCGGGAGGTTTCGTTCGAGCCCAGGGATGACTTAACACTTGATAGTGGTCATTATTTTCAAGAGATTTGTTCATTCAATTTAAACATTTACTGCGACATCTCTTACCTGAAAATTTACAACTTTTTTCTTAGGCAATTTCAAACCTTGGCGCTGAAATGGCCCATCGTGTCTGTGAGGACACATCGTTCTACCAATTTAACTTACCGTATATATTACCTACATTGAGTCATTACTCCCACCCCCCTTTCTAAATGGGTTGAGCCCGGTGAGCATGAATAGTATTTGCACAATGTGTAAATATTATGTTAAGCTTCATAACAATCACATTTTTATTTTTCAAAATCTCATATCTGTTTTTCTTTTACTAAACATTGCGAAATTCATTTATTGATTTGATTATAAATCGATTAACTAAACATGAAAACTTCGTGACGTCAAACACTAGTTAAAGTGTAATGGATAAAGTAAAGTAAACATTTTCTCAATTTATTACTGCTTCTATGCTATCGATTGCAAATAAACCGATAATCTTAGTAACACATGTACAAAGAATCACCTAAAGGTGTCCTTTGTCTGTTCTTTTATTATTATCACATCACGAGTAGAGATGAGCCAACCAATTAATTGTCTCCGAATATTAAAAGTCAATGCACTTTTATGGGACATTATAGAGTGATGGGGAAATTTCACTGTTAAATGACGTCAAACAGTTATTCCTATCACTTTATCTACTAGAGAAGACTGGAGAAACAGTTTGGATTTATCTTCGCGTAAGAAAGGCTCCTGCATGCAGATGGAATTATAAAATTTCACGAATATTTTCAGTTTATGAAGGACGATTAAGTTCAAAGAAATTTGAGTATAGTTCAGAATCAGTCAGCATAAATAACTGCCACGAATGAGAGTAAACATATGAGCTGCTGTATTATTAGATGCATGCAACTGACATCAAGTTGGCATCATTTGGTAAGTTTCAAATGGCAGCATTCGGACAGTAGCAAATACTGAGAATTTCTCTGATCGCATTCCAGTGTTAAAACCGGTGTCCTCTGCATGATAAGAGACAGACGGTCATTTTACATCAACAGATTAGCAACGCAAATTTGTTTGAATTGCTAAATTTCGAAGTTTCAAATGGACTGATTGGCAACAAGACGACGTTTAAATAGTAGTAAATACTCAAAACTAAAAATTTATCTGATCGCATTCCATTGTTAAAACCAGTGCCTTCAGCATGGTATTTAACATAATGTTATTTTGCGTCAACAAATTGGTAATGTATAAATTTGTTGGAAATACTAAATTTCGTAGTCTTCAATGTATCGATTAGCAACATTGACAGTATTTGAAGAGCAGTGAAACAACTATATAGATTAGAATGCTAGCAGTTATAAGATTATTTGAAATGTTAACAGCAATAGAATGCTGACAACAATGCTAACAACTATTAGATTATTTGATAACATTGAAATATGAAAGTTATGACTCTCGATTACAAGTTCCGTTCGACAGAAAACTATGCCAATGAATGCAAATATATTACGCGATTTATTAAATCTGCGCAGCTATGTTGCAAGTTAAAACACGTTGCAGTGTTTTTTTCAAACGATAAATGTTATTGTTGAAAAGGTACCATGTGAAAATGCCTAAATATATCAATTTAGATATTCCTTATGATTTCAAAATAGCACATAAATTGGATAAAGCAATCTTATTTAAAGCAATATATATATCAACAAAGCAATCATATTATCAGAGTCAATATAGATTTTATATTATTTTAGTATAGTAAAGAAAATAAATTGAACGGAAAAATAGTATAACCTTATGCTTACCACAACTATAACTTTAATTATTACACTATGAGATAAATGTAATATTTATAGTTTAAGATAAGGTGCACTTCCATGAAAACCAAATGTTACGCATTTCTGATATCTAAAATAAAATACTTAAAAAGCAGTATTTCTCCATTTCTCCATTATTTTAATAGATTGATTTAATAAAACAAAAAGTGCAGGTAATAGATATTTTATGTATATTTTATATTTCAGATAACTACATTTCTAGAGTTAGAGATAAAACAAAGTACTTTTTGTTTAATGTATGTGTAAAATAAATAGTCTGTACTATATACACTTTACATATCTAATATCTTTACGACTATTAAGAAAGATACATTTTGCAACGGCCAAATTCGCCAAAATTTTGTAATGGCAAAAATTCGATGATTCAAATGACGATAAAATGATAATTGTATAACGTTCTACAATTTCATATAAATGCGCAATATATTGTATGAAAGTTTGAATTCACGTAGTTGGGGAAATGCTCAGTGTGGCAATATAAATCTCTGAAAAGCATTATTCTAACTTTACATAAGAAAATATATATAAGAAATGATTGATCATATTTTTATCCAGAACGTTTATACAAATTCAAAGATGTCAGTCATCGTAAATGTGCCTGAAACTGGAGAAAACAAAAAATATAAAAATTTGATGAACGACATTGCCCCGTTATTGACCGCAATAAAATGCTGTGGAATTGATATAAACATGTCAAACGCAGAAAGATTACAGAAGACAAAGATTGCTACTTTCACCAAAAATATTATTACCTGCCTTATGTGCTCACTAAGTATGGCATGTACAATTTCTCAGTTCATCACGACCAGAGTTACCTTTCTATCAGCAATTTTTATATCAAACCGTTTAGTTGAAGTTTTAAATGTATCTCTAGTAATATCCCTAATTTCCAAACGTGCTTCGATTGCCAGAGTATTGAGAAATGTTTTAAAACTATACTCCAGTATGACGCCAGAAAATTTCTCTAGCAAAACATTTATTGCACTGATTTTATCAATCAGCTTCAGTTTTCACATATGTATGTACAGTTTGATTTATCTCTCCAATAGAGAATCCATTTGGGATTACTTTAACAACCGTTTTCTAGGCTTACCATATCCAAACATGCCAACATACTGTTGCTATATCTTGGCCATTCTGGATTTCTTCATGTACATACCGTTTTCATTGGTGTCAGCATATTTTGACATATTATATGCAGTGATCTGCAAATCACTCATCAAAATCCTTCAAAAGTTCGCTAGTGATGTTCGATCGGTTGACTTTCAGGAGTTGTGTGACTATCACACTTGTATTTTGAAGACTATATCGCAGGTGGACGAGTGCTTGTCGTTTCCTATTTTTATCAATCTCAGCTACCACATAAATTCGTTGTTTTTCATTACTCATTGGTTCATCAGGTCATCGGAAGTCAGCTCTCTTTTTCAACACGTAAGTTATCTTTATAATGCAGTAGTTTCTAGCTTTTTGTTCTTACAAACACTGGAAGATCTTTCTTGCGAATTTCTGTGATTGGAATGTTTGAATGCGAACACATTTCACTAGAATTTTTATTTCGTGAACATCTTTATCTAAAATGTTTTCCTTTCAAACAACTTTCACTAGAATGTTTATTTCATGAATAACTTTAACTACAATGTTTTTTTTTTCAGAGACATTTCACTAGAATGTTTTTTTTAAACACCTTTCACTTGAATGTCTTTTTCTCAACACCTTTCATTGCCAACAACTTTAAGGTTTTCCTCGAAGTGACTAGACTGTTTTAATACGACTAATTTTCATGAATAATTTTCACTAAAATTTACTTTTACGAATTACATTTTTACGAAAAATTTTCATTAAAATGTTTATCTTGCGAACAGCTTTCATTCTAAAGTGCTTCTTACTAACATCTTTCATTAGAATTCTTGCAAACACCTTTTACATGAAAACTTTTCGTGCGAACCGCTTTCATTATAAAATCTTTCTAATGAACACCTTTCACTAAAATTATTTTTTTGTGAATCTACTACTAGAATATTTTCCCCGTAAACACTTTTTACTAAAATGTTTTTCTCGGAACACATTTCTCTAGAATGTTCTTGGCAACAACTTTCTATGGAATGTTATTTTACCAGAATATTCTTAGCGATACCTTGCATGAAAACATATTTTCTGCCAAGACACTTCCATCTAAATTAAGATTTTAAGATGTAGAAACACTCCTATCTAATTTGTATTTCAATAACGTTTAATAAATACTAATTTTTCATTATTAATCAAATGATACAAACTTTAGAGAATGTTTCAAAATTTGTATACATGGAGCAGATAAATGCTTTACAGTCCGGATCTTACAATCATTATTCAGATAATATTTTACAGCGGTGTAGGATTAATCGTGGGTGTCGATATATTCCCTACCCCATATACATTAACTTAGTACAACTTGAAAAAAGGCTTGCCAATTGTAACAGAATTTGTAGGTAATAGGAAGGTCACATTGAAAATTTTGAGACAGGGGCAGACAATTTGAGCTAGAAAAAAATTATTAGTCGAATATTTAAATTTGAACTTTTTTATGTCCCCAGACGATAATTTGTGGCAACAATTATAATTTAGCTGTCGTCGAATAAATTTTAAAAGAAAAGAAAACGTAGTTGACGTGAGAGCATTATCGAGCTATGATTTTCTATGATTTTAAAGTGGGGCTGAATCAAGAAGAATGTCTTCAACGTTTACAACTAGCATTCGTAAATGATGTTCTAACTTGTGCCACTGTATTCAGATGGTTCACAGAGTTTAGAAGAGTTCTAAATTCCCTTCTGGATGAAAAACACACAGGAAGACCTTCGTCAGCTGTAGTTCCAGAAAAGGTGTCGGTCATTCGAAAAATGTTAATTGATGAAAATCATTGTACCTACCAAATGATGCAGAAGGAACTTAACATTGGGTTCGCTGCTATACATAAAATTATTCATGAAGAACTGCATATGAAAAAATTAATTTGTCGTTGGGTGCCCCATAATATAACAAAACACTAAAAAGCGGAGCGTCTCAGAATCAGTAAAGAAACCCTAAAATTCCTTAATGATGGTGAACACCGCAATATTTCTGAAATCATAACTGGCGATGAGACGTACATACCGTTTTTTGACGTTCCAACACGTTAAGAAAATAGAATATGAGTCTTTGAGAATGACTACAAACCGACAATGGTGAAAAGACAACGAGCAATGAAAAAAGTAATGTATGCCGTATTCATCACAAGTACAGGTCTGGTCAAAGCCATAAAGCTGGAGGGACAGAAGGCAGTTACAAGATAACTGGTATACCACTAAGTGTCTTCCAGAAATTCTTCAGGAACTGAATGTTAGGGGGACTCAAGCTTCGTCATGACACTTCATCTTCTCATTCATTAAGATTGACAGTCAAATTTCTTCAACAAGAAAACACGAAAGTTCACCCTTTGGATATCCACCCTATTCTGCTGGTATTGCTATGTGTGACTTTTGGCTATTTTTTAATCTGAAAAATCTTTCATTTCCACGTCTAAATTTAATTATAAACGTTTAATGTTATACATTATAGAAGCTTAAATTTAATTGTAATTTAATTAAAGCATTGTTGCTTTGTTTTGAGTGATATTAATAGCCATTATTATTTCTCTATGAAAGAAGTAAATTCATTAGATTATGCACAGTGGCATCACAATAGAGAGGGATTTGGGTCATAGCTTCCTCACAGCAGGAACCCATTGAGAGTCAGATAAATGAAATTTTTGGAAATGAAAAATAAAATATTTGGTAGGTCCTTACCCTCACCGCAAAAAAAAAAAAAAAAATTCTAGCGACGCTACTTATTACATAGAGAACATCTTAGACTGTTCAAGGTGAATTTAATAAAGAAAAATTCTTACTCATTTAATACATGTAATAGAATTTCACGTGGGTATATAATATAAAAATTAAAGCTAAATAGAATTTGTTTTATTCTTTTATTCGCAGGGTGCATTAGTTTCCATCCCTGATACAGCAAAGTTCTAATTTTTACCTCTTTTGCATTCTGTGCTTAGTTTAAGTGGATTCCTACACGATTTTTTTATGAATTTTCAGGTTTTCATGTGGCTGCAATTAACGCTTCACCTGTGCAGCTTCCTGGTAGTGACGCTGTATGCTGCAAAGGTTCACAGAGAAATGCAGAACCTCAAAGATGTGGTGCGGAATTGGGATAGTGAAAGATTCACTGCTACTCAGAGGATTATGCTAATGTTGAAAATTGGTGGCAGCGGTGATGACAAGAGCTTGACAGCCTGGGGAACCTTTAACATTACAAGCAACTTCATATTCTCCGCGTTTGGGGCAATACTAACTTACAGTGTGCTACTATCGTCGTTGGTGAATGCTCTACCGCAGTGAATCTTCAATTAAAGGACACGCTTGACTAGTGGACATCTTTAATTGATCAGTATTATTTGCATATAAGGTTTACATGTGACTGAATTTAACGCTGCATCTTCTATGCAACTTCTCGGCAGTGACGCTGTATGCTGCAGCAACGGTTCAAAGATAAATTCAGAAACTCAAAGTTGTGGAGTGGATGTGGGTTAGTGAAAGATTCACTGCTACTCAGACGATAGTAGTAATGCTGAAGATTGGTGGCAGCTTGTCCAACAACGGTTTGACAGTCGGGTCATCCCTTAACATTACGAGCAATTTCATATTCTCTGCTTTTGGAGCAAATCTCACGTACAGTGTGCTCCTATTGTCGTTGGAGAATTCGCTATGCTAGTGAATCTTCTGTCTCCTCTAAGGACACCCTTAAGAAGCGGAAATCTTTAATTGAACAGCATTACCAGCACATAAGAAAACGTTGCTTGAAGGAGACTGTAATTTCATTGCAACCTATCACTGCGCTGAATTACTAAAATGATGCTATCTTCAGCTGAAATTGTTGGCGCCAACTAAATGTATAATTGTATATATTTATGAAATTTCTAAACGTAAGAAACAATTGCGATGTAAAGTTGCCACTATTCCAATTAAGAAAATCATTTCGATTACTCAAGGAAATCAATCACATGAAATTCCAATTTGATATTACTAAGATTGGGTCATTACATTACCATGCAATCAAGACTCATAATGGCTTTGAACAGTTCTGGATAATGTACATTTGTTTCGAGCTGTAAAGATATTATTTAAGTAGCGGGCGCATATTTACGACCCGGATAACGGCGGTTAAGTCGTTCGTCGTTCTAGAGAAATATATACAAAGACAACAAACAGAATAAAAAGAATAAATAGAAATAGCAAAATGTGTGAAAATTACTATAATATTCATCATAATAAATATAATTAATCAGAAAAATGTTAAAAACATAAATAACAAATCAACCCATAAGTCAACAACACAACACCAGGCAGATGTATCTTTAACGATATGAATACATATTAAAATTCGTACAATAGCGTTTTTATTTTTAGAAATATACGAAAACCAGACAAGCTTGCAGCCAATGCAAATGGTCAGCCTTCTAGGCCACCGAGCGCGGCTTCTGGAGGAAATGTAAATGCATTTTGACTCGCTCTCCTTTTTATCTGCCTCAAGCAGAAAAATCAAAAATCCGGCTCCTTTTGGATCTGCCCCGTAGTTCGCACTATATATTTAAAAACTCAATTACTAAGTATTTAAAATTCAACTTTCTAAGTCACAGAGGGGGATTATGGAATGTCAGGAATTTTTTTTCAAAAATCTTCATTTTTTGTACTTTCAGAGCGAGGACTGAAAATCCAGTTCCGTCGTATACTGTCCAGTAGTCAATACTTATTTGTGTTCAACGATTCAGCTATCTAGGTCACCGTAGCACTTCTGTGGGGGGGGGGGTCTGGAAAGGCTCAAGAATATTAGACATATATTATGTAATTAAACATTTCAAAAGAAGTATTCACATATTAAATAAATATTCAGTAAACTTTAAGAAGACACCATAATCACAATTCTATTCGTACGTGAGATATCGTATCCACAGTCACAAGGATACAGACAACGCACACCGACATCACCTCAAAAACGCTCCATTCAAGTTCAATGATGCTCCAATCATGCTCTTCCATTGATGACTAAAATTAAAATTTTCAACCCCCGTCACAATATTTTTTCCCTTATTATATTATATGTATAGTAAAAATATAAATGTGAGAACGCTAAGACAAGAAGTTTGGGCAGCCGTACTCTACATTATATTTTCCAGCCCCCCAAAAAAGACTGTCTTTTTGTGCAGTAAACTGGTGGACCATTTTGGTAGTGTCAGAAACTATCACAAAGATCGCTAATTATCGCGACGCAAATTCATGTTTGGTTATTGTCGACAAAAAATTTCTTTTCTTCCCCCAAAAGCATGTCGGCACGATTTTTAGTGCGTTCAGACAAAAAAAAAAAAATAATAATAGTGGCATTGGTCAGTTTCATGAAGGAAACTTCTTGGTGTCAAATTCGATTGTGTAATAACAGATTTCCTAAAAAATACCGCAATTTAATAGAGCATAATATGGTATCGATTGAAATATATCCATACTTTTTGTAACCTATTCTATTAAGCTTCGCAAAAGGTCTCCTTTCCTATGTTATGCACTGTAAATATATAATGAGAAGTGATGTGAAAACAACCACTTTTTTTTTAAAAGTCAATGGACATATTGTAACACGCATGAGTCCGTTTGGGTTGATGTCATTTTATGGCGGAATGACGTCAATTGTTCTTTCTTATCACTTAGTTTACCAGAAAAAGCTAGAGAAGTAATTTGGATTTTGTTCGTATAAAACAGTCTCCAACAAACATACGCATTTCTAAAATTTCGAGTATATTTCCTGTTTGTTAAGATATGTTTAAGTCATGATCTGCTAAAGTATGATAAAGTAAGATATGATATCTGCTAAGAAATGATATGAATGAATTAAGAAGTAACTCAGAGAAACATTCAATTTTGTTCATATGAAACAGTCTCCAGCAAACTTATAGATTTATAAAATTTCGAGAACTGTTTGCTGCGATATGATTAGGTTATGATCTGCAAAGATATGATTAAGTAAGATATGACATCTGCTGAGATATGATATAAATGAATTAAGAAGAAATCCAGAGAAATAATTTGGATTTTGGTCATACAAAAGAGTCCTGTAAACGTAAGAAATTATAAAATTCGAAGAATACCTTGTGCGATGAGATATGATTAAGTATGATATGATATCTGCTAAGATATGATATATATATATATGAAGAAGGAGTCCAGATAAACAATTTGGATTTTTATCATATAAAAGTCTTCTGTAAATTTATGTAATTATAAAATTTCAAGAATATCTTGTACGCTGAGATACGATTGATATATGATCTGCTAAAGTATGATAATGAATGAATTAAGATATGATAGGATATAAATAAGATGTACTGCGATTAAGATATGTCAATTTAAAAATATGCTAAGATAGGCTAGGATGTGATAAAATCGTGTTATGTATTAAAAATATCAAGAACAACTTGTTTGCTATGTTATGATACGTTTAAAAGAATACAAACATAGTTCAGTTCAGAATCGATAGCATAAATATTTTTTATCATGCAGAATGAGAAATAGGACATATTGTACTAATATATGAATCCGATTGACTTTCGACTGCCATCGATTTATATGTTTCCAATGGCAACGTTCAAATAATACCGAATACTTACTTGCAAGTCAGTGTTATTTAATCACAGTCGAATTTTGAAAACGGCGTCTTCCTTTTATTCGACAGATGATTCTCTTACCTCAACTAATACGTCCTGTGAATTTGCCTCAAATGCTTACTTTTCTTAATAATTATTTATTATTTTTAATAATGAATATGCCCATAGTTCAGAATATGATAGCATAAATATTTCCTCCCACGCGGGAAAAGAAATATGAACTGTTGCATTGTTAAATGAAATACGTTTGAATTGAAATTGCCAACAATGGATAAGTATTGAAAGGGAACGTTTAAACAGTGGTGAATATTTACGAGGGGCAGATTGTTGGATTACTTTCGAATGTTAATAACATGGAGGTAAAAGTAAGGAGTTAAAACTTCACAATAAGAAAACGTCAATTTCGATTGAGAAAATCAATCAGGTGGTGCTGGGATAAGTAGTCGTATAAGTTGTATTGTATGCAAAAGGCCTATTGCGAAAGGCCTAAAATATTTATTTAAACTGTCACTTTTGTAAAAATAAATTATTAGAGCAAATCAAAAATAGAACTGAAACAATAAAAACGATTCCTACGTATTAAAAATTATTTAACATTTCAATTTATTTTTATCTCCATATATTCTATACTCTATCCTACAACTATGAAAACTCCTGGTTAATTATACTCATAATTAGGGAAAGCTTAATTTAAAAATAATTAAAAATACATATACTAAATACTACGTCTTTCTGTTGTGTTAACTAACAATAGCAGATACTTTACAGACACTAGCGACATCTAGATATAATTCTCAAAGCATTAAGGCATTTTCAAGCATTTCATCGCCTTCTTTCCAACTCCTTGGTTAAAAGAAACGACTTCACAATGTCATTCGATATAAGGTTATTTCATGTTAATCGATACGTAATGTAAATTTGTCTCAAATTAAATTTTCTAATCAATAAATTTGCACATAGTTCAAAATCTTACAGCATAAATATTTCCCTCCATGCAGAAAAAAATAGGAGCTATTGTACGATTGGATACTTACGTCTGTATTCAAATGGACGATAATTGATTGACAACAAGTGACAGCTACTTATTGACAAGTAACAAAAAGCTTTGGTAATTTGCAACAAATGATAAGTTTGAGAAATCATATTAACAACAAGTTTCGATTTGCAACATTAAAAAAGAAATTGATATGCACAACTGAGAGCTTATCGGATCAATTTCAGATGTTAAATAAGGCGTTTTCATAATGTTATTCGGTAGAAGGTTAAGTCTAATTAGTTGTCTGTTAATGCCAATTAATACTTTTTCTGAATGATATATGTTATTCTTCGAAAATGCGCTTCAAGAACACCCGCAAATATTTTTAAATACTATTTAATATTTCAAAATATTACATAAATAGTTAAAATAAATTTAAATGAAGAAATAAATTCAAATTAGTTCAAAGTGTATACATTTATATGCTCTCTAAACTGTTTATAAAATCTAGAAAAATTAATAAAGTAATTATAATAAATTAATTTTTTCACTGTTATTATGCTCAAATTTTATGTATTTTAAACTTTTGGAATTTTATCAGCTCACATTTACAGACTTCAATCAGTCTGCCTCTATTAGAATAACAAGTTGATTTAATAGAAGGAAAAGCTCACATAATAAATAGGGACATCTTGAGTTCCAAAATTTAATATCCTAGAGCTACGGTGATACAATAAGTAATTTTCTTTTATTTATGTATTTTATAAAAAATATATAAATATTTACGACAACCAAAAAATTTAAAAGAAATTAATAAATTTAGTTTGTAGAATATCGTAACCGACGAGATTCGATTGAAAAATCCCCTAAAGACCAATTTTAAGACGTTCTACAATTTCTTATAGAAGGTGCACTGCAGCCAACTTTTATACAAAATATTGCATAAAAGTTTGTTTGAACGTAGATGGTAAAATACTGCATATGAAGCTATCAAACTCTGCTGAGATTGATTTCACCTTTATATAAGAATATATCAATATGAAATTATATACGTCTTTGTTATAAAGTTTGTTTGCGCAATATAAAAATGCCTATGATATTAAATATACCCGAAACTGAAGAAAACCAAACATATACAAATTTGGTGAACGACATTGCCTCAATATTGACTGCAATAAAATGGTGTGGAATTGATATAAACATGTCAGACGCAGAAAGATTGCAGAAGACAAAAATTTCTACTTTCACCAAAAATATTATTATCTGCATTATGTGCTCACTAAATATGGCATATACAATTTCTCAGTTCCTCACGACCAGAGGTAGCTTTCTATCAGCAATTTTTATATCAAACCGTTTAGTTGAGGTCTTAAATGTATCGCTAGTAATATCTTTGATTTCCAAACGTGCTTCGATTGCCAGAGTACTGAGAAATGTTTTGAAACTGTGTTCCAGTATGACGCTAGAACATATCTCCAACAAAACATTTATTGCATTGATTTTAACAATCAGCTTCAGTTTTCACATATGTATGTACTGTCTGATCTATCTCTCGAATAGAGTATCTATTTGGGATTACCTTAACAAACGTTTTCTAGGCTTACCATCTCCAAGCATGTCAACGTACTCTTGCTGTCTCTTGACCTTTCTTGATTTCTTCATGTACATATCGCTTTCATTGATGTCAGCATATTTTGACATATTATATGTAGTGATCTGCAACTCACTCTTCAAAGTCCTTCAAAAGTTCGCTAGGGATGTTCGATCGGTTGACTTTCACGAGTTGTGTGACTATCACAGTTGTATTTTGAAGACTATATCGCAGGTGGACGAATGCTTGTCATTTCCCGTTTTTATCAATATCAACTACCACATCAGTTTGCTGTTTTTCATTACTCATTGGTTCATCAAGTTATCTGAAATCAGCTCTCTTTTTCGACATGTAAGTCATCTTTATAATGTAGTGGTTTTTAGCCTTTTTGGTCTTGCAAACACGGCGAGATCTTTCTTACAACCACCTTTCATTAGAATCCGTTTCCTGCTAGCACATTTTACTAGAATGTTTATCTCGCGAACAATTTTATCAACAATGTTTTTCTATCAGACAACTTTCATTACAATGTTTTTTCTGAACACCTTTCACAGCCAACAATCTTACGGTTTTCTCAAAGCACCATTAACTAGTATGTTTTTCCTGTTAACCATTTTCACTAAAATGTTTATTTCGCTGAAAGCTTTCATTATTTTGTGCTTCTAACGAACACCTTTCAGTAGAATGTATTTCTTGCAAACAACTTTTACATGAATAGTTTTCTTACGAACACCTTACACTAAAATGATTTTCCTACGGATATGTTTTACTAGAATATTTTTGTGGCAAACACTTTTTACTAGAATGTTTCCTAGGAACTCTTTTCACTAGAATGTTCGTGTCTACAACTTTCACTGGAATGTTCTTTTAACGGAATATTCTTGGGAATACTATGAAACATATTTTCTGGCACTCCCATCTAAATTAAGATTTTACAATGCAGTATCTAATTTGTATTTCAATAACGTTTAATAAATAATAATTTCTTATTATTAAATGAATGATACAAACTTAAACGAACGTTTCAAAATTTGTTACGTGGTGCAAATAAATGTTTTACCAACCGAATTCATTTCGATGTAGGATTAATCATGCGGGTCGCTATACGCCACGCCATACACCTTAACTAAGGATAACTTTGCAAAAGTCCAGACGCGTGTAACAGAATTTGTAGGTAATATGTAGCTTAAAGTTGTATGTGCAGTTAATATGTAGGTAAATTTGTATATTTAGGTAATATGTAGTTAAAATTCATTAAGCAGATGAATATCATAATGCTCCTTATAATATGCAACTAATTTTTTATGTAATTTGCGGATTTGAAATATTTTGATGTTTAAAATGCAAAAGACCACAGTGATAAAGATTTTGGGGATGGAATTAATTTACTTTGGTTAGTTTACCATGGACGACGATATTTCGTCTTAAATGCAAACTATTTTTCAGAAATTTTTTATTTGGTGTAAATCAAATTTGTACGAAAGATACATTTGACAGATATTGTAAAAGAAAAAATTGGAGTAAGTAGATGTTGCACTAATTTTACAATAAATCATCACATTCCGCACATCAAAGGAAATTTTCAAATTGCTGATTTTATGTTTCAATTCCACGACTAAATTTAATTATAAGCGCTTACTGCTATATATTGTATATTCTGAAATTCAATTGTAAGTAAATTAAAGCATCGCTCACTTTGTTTTGAATTATATTATCATCCATTATTATTTCTCTGTGAAAGAAGTAAATGAATTGCATTATGCACAGTGGCATTACAACGGAGATGGGGTTGGGTCATAGCTTCTTTCTCCCATCAGGCACCTATTAATGGTCGGAGAGCTGATATTTTGGGAAATTGAAAATAAAATATTTGGCTGCTTCCTCCCCCTCCCCACACACACTACCCCCCCAAAAAATTGCTTCGAGAAAATTGTGTACTGCTCACATTGTAACAGAATAATAAAGAAAAAATATTCTTATTTAATACATAAAGTTTCGCGTGGATGCATTATATAAAAATTAAAACTAGATAGAGTTTTTTTTTATTCTTATAGAGTTTTTTATTATTTTATCCGCAGAGTGCAATCATTTCTATCACTGATACATCAACGTTCTAATTATTAGCTCTTTGCATTCTGTGTTAATGTATAAGTGGATTGCTACATGATTTTTTTATGAATTTTCAGATTTACATGTGGCTGCATTTAGCGCTTCACCTGTGCAGCTTTCTAGCTGTGACGCTGTATGCTGCAAATGTTCACAAAGAAATGCAAAAGCTCAAAGATGTGGTGCGGAATTGGGATATTGGACGATTCAATGCTACTCAGAGGATTATGCTAATGCTGAAGATTGGTGGCAGCGGTTCCGATACCGGCTTGACAGCCTGGGGATCCTTCAATATTACGAGCAACTTCATATTCTCTGCTTTTGGGGCAATACTCACTTACAGTGTGCTCCTTTCGTCTTTGGTGTAACCTCCACCGCAGTGAATCTTCAATTAAAGGACACCCTTACCTAGCGGACATATTTAATTGAACAATATTACTAGCACATAAGATTTACATGTGACTGAATTTAGCGCTTCATCTATGCAGACTCTTGGCAGTGACAATAGACACTTCAAAAGTTTACAGAGAAAAGCAGAATCTCAAAGGTGTAATGCGGAATTGAGTTAGTGAGAGATTCACTGCTACTCAGAGGACTATGCTAATGCTGAAGATTGGTGGCAGCAGTTCCGACAACGATTTGATAGCCTGGGGATCCATTAATTTTACGACTAATTTCATACCCCCTGTTTGTGGGCAATGCTCACTTACAATGTTCCCCTATCATAGCTGGTGGATCCTCTATGCCATTGAATCCTCTATCTCTTCTAAGGACATCCGTAACTAGCTGACATCTTGAATTGAACAGTAATACTAGCATATAAGAAAACTGCTGCTTGAAGGAGACTTTAATTTGGTTGCAACCTATCACAGCGTTGAATTACTAAAAAGATGTTATCTTCAGCACAAGTTGTTTGCACCAACTAAATGTATAACTGCATATATTTATTAAATTTCTGAACGTAAGAAACAATATAAAGTTTCCATTCTTTCAATTAATAAAATCATTTCGATTACTCAAGGAAAACAACCACATGAAATTGCAATTTCATATGCATAAGTTTGGGTCATTAGATTCTTGTCCAATAAGGACTCATAACAGCTTTGAACAGTTCTGGATAATGTTTATTTGTTTCGAGCTGTAAAGTTTATTTAAGTAGCGGGCGCATATTTGCGCCCCAGACAACGGCGGCTAATTCGTTCTTCTGAAATATATACAAACACAACAAAGAAAATAAGAAGTATTAAATGAAATAACAAAATGAGTCAAAATAAATATATTTCATCATAATAAATAAATAATCAGAAAAATGTTAAAAGCATAAAAAACAATGTAACTCATAAGTAAACTAGACAACACCGCCAGATATATCTTTAGCGATAAGAATACAACTTTTAATTCGCACAACACAGTTTTTATTTTACGTGTGCAAAGATTCAGCCTTCTAGGTCATAGAGGGTTGCTTCTGCAAGAACTGTAAATACATCTCGATTCATCCTCCTTTTTATTCTCCTCAAGGAGAGAAATAAAAAACCGGGCTCCTTTTGGATCTGTCCCATTGTTTGTATTATAAGTAAAGACTCAACTTTCTTTGTCACAGAGGGAGTTCTGGAATGTCTGGAAATATTTTTCAAAAATCTTCATCTTCTCTACTTTCAGAGAGGGGATTGATAATACAGCTCCATCGTATTCTTTCCAGAATTCGATACTATATGTTCAGAACGATTCAGCCATCTAGGTCACCGTAGGACCTCTGGGGACGGGGGGAGGGGTTATCTGAAAAGTCTCGAGCGTGTTAGACAATTATTATATAAATAAACACTTTAAAAGAAGTATTCACATATTAAATAAATAGTCAGTAAACTTTGCGAAAACACTCTAATCACAATTTTATTCGTTCGTGAGATATCACATCTACAGGCTCAAGTTCACACACATAACACACACCGACATCACCTCAAGAACGCTCTATTCAAGTTCAAGGATGCTCCAAATGTGCTCTCCCATTCAAAACTAAAATTAAAATGTTCGATCCCCGTCACAATATTTTCTTTCCTTATTTATACTATATGTATAGGGAAAGTATAAAAGTGAGATCGCTAAGACAAGAAGTTGGGGCAGCAATACTCTAAACTATATTTTCTCGCCCTCAAAAAACTGCTTTATTGTGCAGTAAACTGGTGGACCGCTTTGGTATTATCAGGAATTGTCATAAAACGTGCTAGTTATCGCGACGCACATTCATATTTGGTTATTGTCGACAAAAAAATGTCCTTTCTTCCCCAAAAAGAATGCCGGAACTCGTTTAAATGCGCTCCGGGGGAAAAATGCGTTGATCAGTTTAATAAAGGTCTAAAACTTCTTGGCATCAAATTCGATTAAGAGTGCAATAATATATATCCAAAAATACTACCACTATTTAATACAACTTGGAAGGCATCGATTGAAATCTGTCTATACTCTTTGCAACCTATTCTATTAAGCTTCTCTAAAAGTGTCCCCTTTCCCACCTTATGCACTGTATATAATGAGAAGTGATGTGATAATAACCTCCTTTTTATCAAAAAGTCAATCGACGAATACTAAAGCACATGATTCATACTGGGATGACGTCATTTTGTATCAGTTGTTAACACTTAGTTTACCAAAGAAATCTAAGGAAACACTTTGGGTTTTGTTTGCATAAAACAGTCTCCAATAAACTTATGGATTTATAAAATTTCCAGAACTGTTTGCTGCGATATGATTAAGTTATGATCTGATAAAATATTACTAAGATATCTGCTAAGATATGATATAAGCGAATTAATTTGATTTGACAACAATGGATAAGTGTTGAATGGGAACGTTTAAATAGTAGTGAATACTTATGTATGAGAGATTATTGGATCACTTTCGATTGTTAAAAGAAACGTCTTCACAATTTTATTCGATATAAGGTTATTTTAAGTTAATCAATTTAAATATGTCTCAAATACCATTTTTTATAAATATTGAATGAGTACATAGTCCAGAATCTCTCAACATATATATTTCCCAACATACAGAAAAATAAATATAAGCTGTTGTACTATTAGATATTTACGCCTGGATTCAAATTGACGATAATGGATTGGCAACAAGTGGCAGCAATTTATTGACAACAAGTAACAGCATTTTATTCTCAACAAGTAACAGCAATTTAATGACAAATAACCGCAATTTACTTACAAATGACAGCAATTTATTGACAACAAGTTTTGAGTAATGAGTTTGATAAATCAGATTAACAATAGACAAGTTTCGAATTGCAGCATTTAAAAAGAAGTTGATATTCAAAACTAAGAGCTTATCAGATCACCTACGAAGATTAAAAAAGACGGCGTCATAATTTATTCGGCAGAAGATTATTTTACGTTACAGGATACGTAATTTAAATATCTGAAGTGGCAAATGAACCAATTGGCAACAGTGGCAAAGCTCGAACAGCTATGAATACTCACATCAAAGTGGCTATTCGATTAACACTCGAATAATAATGAGATACATCTTTCAATTATACAATGTATTTGAAAGTTATATTGATGCACCTTAGCATAAACGCAGGTTGGTGAAGATATAATTTATGTTGTTTTATAATTCTAAGTCAAATTAGTTGTCAGTAAATGCGAATTAATATTTTTTCTGAATGAAATATCGTTCTTCGAAGGTCTTCGATCTTTCTTCGTGTTCTTCGAAGATGTACTTCAAGAACACGTGTAAATATCTTTAAATACCATTTAATATTTCAAAATATTACATAAATAGATAAAATAAATTAAAATGAAGAACGAATTCAAACGAATTCAAAGTGTATATATTTATATGCTTTCTAAAACTGTTTATAAAATCCAGAAAAATTAATAATATAATTATAATAAATGATCATTTTGCTGTCAGTACGCCCAAATTTCATGATTTTATGGTATTTTAAACTTTAGGAAATTTAGCAGCTCACATTTACAGACTGGAACCAGTCTGCCTCTATTAAAATAAAAGGTTGATTTATATCGAGGGGAAAGAGCGCATAATAAATAAGAACATATTGAGTCTCAAAATTTAATATCCTAGAGCTATGATGATAAAATAAATAATTTCCTTTCATTTATGCATTTTATAAAATATCTAAAAATATTTACGACAAACAAAAAATTAAAAAGATTAATAAATTTATTTTGTAGAATATCATAACCGACGAGATTCGATTGAAATATCCCCGAAAGGCCAATTTTAAGACGTTCTACAATTTCTTATAAAAGGTGCAACGCAGGCAATCTGATGTGGGCAACATATGACTTTCCTTATACAATGCAATGAATTTACTACTTTCACAGCAAAAAAAATAGGTTATTCTTATAGTAGTAGATACTTATATTCTTTCCATGATATTGAATTTTCGTTAATTAGTCGTCATTTTCATTGATTTAGAGTCATTTTTATCCATTTGGCGAGTTTTCGTTAATTTAGCAACATTTAAGCCAGTCGCCAAGTTGGCGATATTCCACCAAATTCGTCGCCAAAATCTCGCCAAGTGTTTTGGATGGAGAAGTAAGTTAATCTTGCAGCAGATAAATGACTATTGTCGCTCAAATACAAAAGTATTATTCAAAATATCTTTTTTCATGAAGGGAACGAACTAGATCGATGAGAATAATGTCACCGACCTCATCGCATGATATTATATATGAAAAGTGAACATGTTTCCCAATAGGTAATATTTTTTTATTTTACATGATTTTTTTATAATTTTTATGAAAAATGTTCAATATCTCGAGAACGGTTCATGCTAACGTTCTAAAATTTGTGTCAATCGTTTTCTAATGAAAAACTAAATAAGAAATGTCTATTTGCGTAGCTTTATTAAATGTTTTGATTTTTTAATGATTTTTTTTTTAATTGCACTCGAAAATTCAGATGAGTTCCGAACATTCGATTGCGTATAAAAACAATAGGCTTCCAGTATTCACGGGTTGTGATTTTTGTACCAAATTTCGTTCGAATAGGTCCATTCATTCGTCAGTTTATCGTCTCCATAGACTCACTGACACACTCGCACACACACACAGACATCACCTAAAAATGTTCGATTCGTGATCAGGGATGCTTGAAACGTGCTCTCCCGTCGAAAACTCGAATTCGAATTTCAGACCCCGTCACAATACTTTCCTTATACATTATTTTATATAAGGAAAGTAGTGATGTATAAGGTTCAAGGTACAATGTTTTTAAAGTTAAATTGTACATTTGTCGCTTTTCCGGGTGACAGCGTGCAAACCGTGACATGTAAACCGATGACAACATGTACTATTTCGAAGTACCCAATTAACTCAAATTTCACGCAAATTCAAATTGACAGTTACCAATATTGATAGCATCCGAAATAAGCAATATGATACTAGTTCATATATTAAATTATTTTAATAATCAATTCTTAAATTTGGCATTATTACCGTTAATTTGGCGTTATTTTTGCAGTTTCAACTATAATTTTGTAAATCTGGGGCGACATATTGCTAAGATAGCGATATTTCGCTAAGTGAGTAGCAAATTTCGTCATATTTATCGCTAAGCGTTACACGAAGTCGAAAAAGAAATATTTTCTCATATATGAATGACTGTTGGTGAATTTTTGGTTGTGAAAATACAAAACTAATGCACAAGAATTTTTACTTGTGAATGAAACGAAAAAGATAAGCACAATGTTAGCCAATTTGTTGCTATTGCATGAAAAGTGAACATATTTCAAGATAGGTAATACCTTTTTCAATTTTATGTAATTTTTGTATGAATTTATTAGAAAAACGTGCAATATCTCTAAAACGGGTTATGCTAGAATTCTAAAGTGTTTGGCATTCGTTTCCTAATGAAAACTTTCACAGAAGATGATCATTTACGTTATAATATTAAAGGTTCTGATTTTATATATATTTTTTAATTTCATTCGAAAATTGAGGGTAAAATTCGATTGCGTTTAAAATCAATAGGCTACCAGTACTCACCGATTGTTATATTTATACCAAATTTCTTTTCAACTTCTCCATTCGTTCGTACGATATCGCTTCCACATGCTCACGGACACACACACACATACACACAGACATCACGTCAAAATCGTTCAAGTCGAATTCGGTCATGATTGAAGCGAGTTTTCTATAGAAAACTGGAATTCGAATTTTCAATCCTGTTATAATACCTTCCATGTATGCTATTTACGTAAGGAAAATAATAATTTTATGCATAACTCTTACGTCGAACACTTTTCCGGACTTACGTTGCACTTTTCCGAACATACGTTACACTATTCCGAACTTACGTTGCACTTTTCCGAACATACGTTACACTATTCCGAACTTAGTTACAATCTTCCGTCGAAAACTCTCATTCGAAATTTTGAACCCATCACAATACTTTCCCTATACATTGTACCATGTATATGGAGAAAGTAAAAAGTTTATATGAGCTACTCTAATTGAACTCTCTCTGTAGTAATACGTCCGGACTTTTCAATTAGCAATCAACCTCGCATCAGAACCCATAAAAAGGGACGAAAAAGGATTGAAAATCAACCGTTACCCAAACTGCTTTGATAAAAGTTTCTTCCGGAATCAATAATAATTAGTCTGCCAATTTGTTTGATGTCAGAAATGTCAGGTATAATCTTGGACAGATACCATTAAGATGTATATAACAAGTGAAGCGGGAAAGATTTTCTCAGACTTTCATTAAAGAAATATTTATGGAGGAAGAAATATTTATGGAATTCTAACCATATTTCAATAAATCATATGTCTTTACCATTTTCAAAATCAATAACCGTTCAAAACCTGCCATTATTTAGATCTCATTTTATGGCAAACAAATCTCGGATTTAAAATCTCATTTATAAAAGATTCATTTCCGTAATTCATTTCAAGATTTAAAATATTGCAGACGATTTAAAAGAACTCTTACTTTATAGTTATATTTTACTAATCTACGACAAAATACAGCCGAGATCAAAAGTATTAGGCACCCTAATTTTTCTACTTTAACAGCGGGTGTGTTACTTGAAATCACCTCATTTGTTTATGACTGCATACGTAGTGGGATGTTGAACTGAATATGCAAACGTCATTTCAATTGACAGCCAATAAAACATTTCCAGGACGATAACTGGAAATTCCAGGTTTTTGTGGAAGCAGTCGGTTGCATTCGCTGTTATGGTTAGCACGATCATTGTTGCTTATATCATCTAAATTTGAGGTCTTGTCTGTATAAAATGCAGAAAACTGAGGAGTCTAGCAACGAACAACGGTTGAAAATTCAATTTTTATACAAGCAAAGCAATAGCCAATGTGAAATTGCGAGAAAAGGGAAATGTTCGAGATGCGCGGTGAAATACACTATCAAACGTCTTAAGAATACTGGTAGTAATTCAATTCGTCGAGAAAGTGGCAGAAAAAAGATCACTCCATCCAATGATGACCGACTTTTAAAACGATTTGCATTGAAAAATCGGAGAAAATCTCCATTTCAATTAGCTGCTGCATTGTCAGAGACAACAAGAAAAAGAATCTCTGCTCCTACCACTTGAAGACGGCTTGTAGAAGCTGGATTGAAAGCTGCAAGGCTAGGAAGAAGCCATGGGTTTCCGACATAAACAAGAAGAAACGGTTGGAATGGGCTCTTAAATATCGTCAGTTTACTGAAGAAGACTGGGCGAAAGTTCTGTGGTCTGATGAAGTAAGTGAAATAAAACATACTTGAATGTTTGATTCAACAGACCACATAACTTCCGCCCAGTCTTCTTCAGTAAAATGGCGATGTTTAAGAGCCCATTCAACGCGCATTCAAAGGCATTTGGTGGAGACCCCACAAACGACGACTGTCGACATTCTGCAGAATTTACAAGGTAAATTGGTACAACAAGGTAAAATTGGTACAACAAGGTTGGTATTTTACAAGGTAAATTTCAATATCAGCGAGAGCATTTTCTCGACAATTGGCCGAAAGCGGCTTGCACTCAAACCGACCTTTACGAAGACTGCCATTGTGACTAGACAGAAACGTGAGAGATAGCAATGGTTTCGAGTTCAAGCCTCTTGGACGAATGAATGGGACAGGGTAGTCTGCAAGGTTGTTTTTCTGCAAGGTAATACGCCACAGCACACTGCAATCATCAGAAGACAAGCCTTTCAATGTATCCAAGTGCTTCATTGGTCTCCGCTGTCTCTAGATCTCTGACCCATTGACCATGTATGGGACGAGATTGGCAGTTGTTTGACTGCCATGCCCCCACCTCAAACAGAGGACAACCTGTGAAGGATGGTTGAAGGGATATAGTCAACCATCCCTCAGAAAACTATCCACACGCTCATTGCATCTGCTTCTCGAAGAATTGCTGCTTATATCGTCGCAAGAGGTGGTCCTACTGATCGTCCTGTCTATACCATTACTGCTTTACTTTATCCTTCAGGAAATAACATCAATTATTTACATATGCCATCTCTGTCTGTGTTTCCTTTATCATCACACTCTACTTGCGATATATATATATATATATATATATATATATATATATATAATCTCCCCAAAAGAACAAGTACCTATATACCCATAAAGATGTTAAAAGAGTATTTATGAAGTGACAGCGGGGGGGATTAGCGACACCCAAATCTCCGGTTAAAGCTTTTACTGCCATGGCGAAACGCTCCCGGTAGCCGAAACCTTCAAACCACATCCAACAAGACACTCATCATTACCTCAATAAACGTTAAACACATTAAAAACCAAGTCATTAATATAAATACCCCTAAATTACTTTAAACAACACTTATAACTATCCAGTCATCTGAAAAGGAGGAGGGAGGGGGGGGGACAAAATCCTACATCAGCATATTAAAACTATTGTATGGAATCTTTAACTAAGTGGTTATATTATGTATTTTCAAAAAGATATAACACCATAAAGGAATTGTACAAATAAAATATTTTTCCCAAACCTGACTGTACTAGCAATGGAAACTATATTGACTCGAACCATGAAACTACTAGTGTATGAAATCATTAATAATGTGGTTATTTTTATATATTACAAATAAAAACGAAATATCAATTTGAGGCCATAAAACTACTAATGTATGAAATCATTCACAAGGTGGTTATTTAGTATAATTCAATAAAAAACCAAATAGCAATTTTACCATTTCAAAAAGTGAATAAAACCCAACTTTTAAAATTCACCATAATTTTCACACTAAAATGGTTTCCCCATTCTCATAGAACTTTTTCAACATAGCCCTTTCAGGCAACCCTGAATGAATAATCAGGTATACAATTCGCGAAACTTTCCAAAATGCAACTATACCTGACATTCCATTATAACATGTACCACATGTGACTAACCCATCTACCATACCGACACTCAAAACACCAAAAAAGTCAATCGTCAATAGAACAATAAGGAATCCCCAAATACAACCAACTAACTCTATACGACTTCTCACAAGCCCAGGTTTTAAACCATTTCTTAAAGTGTTAGGGATATCAAATCTTTTCCAAAATAGCGCTGTCTTGTCTTGGTCACAATTAATCCATGAAAATCTGAAGCAATCTTTATAAAAAAAACAGGGGGGTAACCTTCCTTAATAGCCTCTCTCAATAAATGGATATCACTTGTGTATTGATCTAAACTTGAAGAATTCAATAACTTATGACGTGATAATTGATTTATAATCAAATTTCTGAAAATGTTACGATGTAAACACGTGGTCCATGACGTCATAAACTTTATGTCAAAATCAAAAGATTTATGTTTGTCATAAATATGGTAATGCTGTGAAGTAGAAGCTCTCATTATTGTAATATCTAAGAAGTTGACACTTAGATCAGCATTACAAGGTGTTTCCTGTAAAGTCAATGATGTTGGATAAAAATCGAAATTCAAGGTATAATTATAATCCTCAAATCCACATAGGAGATCATCCACATAACGCAAGAACAATATTTCGTTCAGGTTGTGTGTACCCCTTTCGTATTTGTCCAAGTAAATATCAGCTAGTACGGAGGAACAATTACCTCCCATGGGAATTCCTTTAATTTGTTTATAATAACTCTTTCCATTAAAAAGAACCGTTTTGAATAACACAAGCCTTACTAATGCTTTAAATTTTTCCTATGCAATATATGACTGTATGTCACAGATATGGAAATTTTCCATAATAATACTATTCAAGTCCTCAATGTTAATATTGTTAAATAAATCTGCAAAACCATAACTCTTGTAAATTTTAATATTTCGCATCACATTCAGCTTGTTAACAACTTCATAACTATTTCTAATAAAATAGCTGCCCTGAGGCTAATGAATTTGGTTTGGATCAATACCGAATTTCAGGGTTGCCTGAAAGATCTATGTTGAAAAAGTTCTATAAAAATGAGGAAGTTTTTTTAGTGTGAAAATTATGGTGAATTTTAAAAGTTGGGTTTTATTCACTTTTTGAAATGGCAAAATTGCTATTTGGTTTTTTATTGAATTAAACTAAATAACCACCTTGTGAATGATTTCATACATTAGTCGTTTTATGGCCTCAAATTGATATTTGGTTTTTATTTGTAGTATATAAAAATAACTACATTATTAATGATTTCATACACTAGTAGTTTCATTGTTCGAGTCAATATAGTTTGCATTGCTAGTACAGTCAGGTTTGGGAAAAATATTTTATTTGTACATTTCCTTTATGGCGTTTTAATATCGTTTTGGAAATACATAATATAACCACTTAGTTAAAGATTCCATACAATAGTTTTAATATGCTGATGTGGGATTTTGTTCAAACCCTACCCCCGCCTTTTCAAATCTTTGGATAGTTATAAGTGTTGTTTAAAGTAATTTAGGGGGTTTTATATTAATGACTTGTTTTTTAAAGTGTTTTTACGTTTATTGGTGTAATGGTGAGTGTCTTGTTGGATGTGGTTTGAAGGTTTCGGCTACTGGGAGCGTTTCGCCATGGTAGTAAAAGCTTTAACCGGAGATTTGGGTGTCGCTAATCCCCCCGGCTGTCACTTCATAAATACTCTTTAAACATCTTTATGGGTATATAGGTACTTGTCCTTTTTGGGAGATTATTTAGTTATACACTTGTATAAAGCAGCATTGCGCTTTACCGTTATATACGTAATGTTCTTTTAAATATTTTAACGGGAATTTGGCTTTTTAAGTCATTTTATGTATTTTTTATTTTTATTTATATATATATATATATATATATATATATATATATATATATATATATATATATATATATATATATATATATATATAATGGAAAATGGAAGTAATTAAATATTTTTACCTGCTGCACTTAAAAATGTAGTGGAATTTTTAGATTTAAGTATAGATTTCAGTAAAATACCTGTGAGTTTTACTATATATGACAAAAGAAAAAGTTTTAATATACCTATAAACAGTCTGATCAATTGGAATTCCAATCTTCACTTGAATATATTTAGGAATGTATTCTTGGGGGGATTGGCTAGAATTCAGCGAATTATCTACAATGAAGACATCCGTATTGATTTTGATCGGACATTTCTACAGCAAGCATATCTACAGCAATACCCCATTCCTTTTATGCTACATTATATTGATAATTTATACAGTAAAAATCAGGATTATTGTTCAAAGTTAAAATCTATTCTATATCATTTAGCAAATGATGGTTCGCATAATATGAATAACAGGACCGCAGAACGATAACACGAAGTTATATACAGGTCATTCTGGTCTAAAGGACTAGTTGCTCATCCAGTGAAGGTCTTCATATTACCATTGGACTTTTCTTTTTTAACGGTCTTGTGATAATTTTTATTGTCACTCCGGGGGTTGGCTTCAGCCAGGGCTGGCGTCCAGGAGTGCAATGCCGCGGCATTTATGACAAGCTTGTTGACAACTGGGGTTTAAGGTCACAATCCCTTACCGCCATTAAGTAAGCTTCTCGCTAAACCTTCCTTCTTTTTCCATTCTAAAATTATTTTTATACTTTTTTATATTTATATATATATATATATATATATATATATATAATTGTTTTAGAAACATCAACATCTCACACTTTTCTGAAATTATATCCGATAATTTAACCCGATAATTTAAATCTGATGTATAATCCATTATTTTATGCGGCTGACAATATCATGATATGCAAATATTACTTAACAGTATAGAATTGTATTTAAGCACGTTGGCATCTATTTCTAATTGCATTGTCACTGAGGATGAACATAGAAGATGTTCGAAAACGCTATTGCTATATTTAAAATTACGTCTGTAGGATGTTTTTATAATAAAATGACTTTTGGATCTGTTTGAGATTTGTCATTTGTTAGTGATTAGTATTTTAAATGCATTTATCAAAATTACCACTATCCGGAAGTATTTGTAAATAATGTTATCAATAATTTCAAATACACCACGTAAAAATTTTACAAATGTATTATTTATCCTTGATTGGATAACTCCTTTTTGTGAATTTCACCCGTTCGTATCACCTACTTACCACTAGGCCTGAGTCTGACACTGCTTACTATTTTTGAAAGACTGCTTTCCACTTTTCCTGGGTCCTATACTGCTTACTCTTTTTGAAAGTCTTCATACACATTATTTTTCGTTCAAGTGTATTCTTTCCGGTGTCCACTCGCTTTGACGAATAGATGTAAAATGCTCTGTCGAATGTTCTTCTGCGAACATGCAGACTCCCACGTGGTGGCTGTGCCTGTTAGTTAATATTTCTTTTTTTCATATTTCTGGTTTATAATTCACTTGGTTTTTATTATTTGTCCTTCCACTAGCCAGTAGACAGTTCCAATGGTGTCAATAGGTAATTACTATCGCCATTGTCAGAAACTGACTATTCTATCGGTAATAATACGAATTGTATGGCTGTCTTGATGAGAATGCGATTTCGAACTAACCGCTGGTTTTTATGTAGTTTCAGTTGATTGTTTTCCATGTCTTGATCTTCAATCTTCAGCTATTTATTACTGCCTTTACTCATTTTTGCTGTGTTTGCTTTTTTATTATATATATATATATATATATATATACCTCTTTAATTATGATTTTTGTATACTCATCTTCCACTCACGCCCTTTCCATTATAGTGATATTCATTTCCATTATAGCTTCTATTTTTATTAGTGTTGGTCTATAGTTACTTATTTGTAACATATATACAAGAGATGGTTTTTTTTTTGTACTTACAGTAGTTTATGCATAGTCATTGATTAAAACTTTCAATTTATATATGTATATATATACAGGGTGTCCAGAAAGTTCCGGAACGGCGCAATATCTCGAGAAATACACTTCGGATCAAAAAATAAAGAAAACAAATAAATTTGGAATTTTGGGGCATGGGATCCCCCATTTTTTATTGCAGATTTGGATTCTCCAGAAAAAATTCCATACATTTGACCTACGATTTTAGATTTTTGCTCCCACAAACGGCGCTATAATCGAGAAAAACGGAAGTGGGACACAAAAGTTTAAAAATGGGAATGTCTCGGGAAATACACTTCGGATAAAAAATAAAAAATTACGTGTTCAATATTTTCAAAAAAACTATCCAATGATGCTAAAATTGACCCCCTCCCCCTGATAACTGTCACTTCAACGACAACTGTTGACTTCAGTTTAGAAAACGGTTCAAAACTACTTTTAGCACTACCCGGAAACAACGATGTGGACGTAGTAGTTTTCTGTTCCCTTCGGGGTGCTTGATTAACATGAGTCCCCTTGCCTCTTATGATCAGGGTGCTTTTTTCTGTAACTTTTAAACGTTAGTTCCCCACTTCCGTTTTTCTCGATTATAGCGCCGTTTGTGAGAGCAAAAATCAAAAATCATAGGTCAAATGTGTGGAAACCCCAGGCCGTCCGACTCATCCAGAGGACTTGAGCAACTATTTGGACGACCGGGAAGGTCAAATGTGTGTAATTTTGTTTTTCTTTTCTGGGGGATCACTTCGGATCAAAAAATAAAAAAACACGTATTCAATATTTTTATAAAAGCTATCCAATAATACCAAAATTGGCCCCCCTCCTGGGGGGAAGGAATGGGGCAACTTTGAAATTTTCAATGGGAACACCCAAATTTTATTTGGATTCTCCAGAAAAAAAAAATTACACACAGTCAAATGTAGGGGCGCGGTAGCCCATTGGTTAGCGCGCTGGAGTTGCACTCGGTTGGCCCGGGTTCGATTCCAGCCACTGCCAAAACTGCCGCCGTGTTCATGCGGAGTACGATCACGTTAAACATGTGGGTCCGAAAGTCCTTCCGAGAGGTTGGTGGTAGGGGAAGGAGGGTACGGTTCCTGTGGATGCCTCCCCCACTGGGTTCCGGTCTAAATTGGGTGGCACTTCCCGACCGTCCAAACTGTTACCTTACACCTTTCTGGTAGGTCGGACGGTCTGGGTTTCAACAACAACACAGTCAAATGTAGTACGATCACGTTAAACATGTGGGTCCGTAAGTCCTTCCGAGAGGTTGGTGGTAGGGGAAGGAGGGTACGGTCCCTGTGGATGCCTCCCCCACTGGGTTCCGGTCTAAATTGGGTGGCACTTCCCGGCCGTCCATACAGTTACCTTACACCTTTCTGGTAGGTCGGACGGTCTGGGTCTCAACAACAACAACACAGTCAAATGTGTGTCATTTTTTTCTGGAGAATCCAAATAAAAATTGGGGGTTCCCATTGAAAATTTCAAAGTTGCCCCATCCCTTCCCCCCACAAGGGGGGCCAATTTTGGTATCATTGGATAGCTTTTATAAAAATATTGAATACGTGTTTTTTGATTTTTTGATCCGAAGTGTATTTCTCGAGATATTGCGCCGTTCCGAAACTTTCAGGACACCCTGTATATATATAGTTGATATAAAGTAAAAAAAAAAAGGTTTATTCGTCAAAAAAGTCATGTGTTGAACACAGCATATAAGTGTATAAGTTTGCAATCTCTAAGAAATATTATTAAATTTATTCGATATAGCTTATTGTACTTGCCGTCGAAATGTCTTAAAAACGTAAAAAATACAAATATTTTATGATCGTTTAAAATATGTTTTATTTCGAAATTTAATCTCATTTGGGAGTCATAAAAATATCTTAAATTTCTTAATACCCCGACTTAAAGATATAGGAATTCAAATGCTTTAAAACCACTGTAACCATTTCGTTTCACTGCTGTTGACTTTTCAAAATGACTCTGATGTCACATTTTACGAGGGGAGATATTGTTGAAATATTTTAGAACACAAAGCACTCACATTTTACGATTGAATATGAGAATTTTAGTCGTATTGGATTAAAAAAATATGAATAAATATAGGAAAATAAACTTATGGCACGAAATTTACACCGCTTAAAAATTTTACAATTTTACTTTTTAACAAGATTTTAACAAGAAATATAAAAGTTTTGAGGAAAATTTATGATCTTAACATATAAAATTGAAATCCAGTTCATTTACATCATTCTTTAAGCCTTATGACATCGGTGTTTGAAGAAAAAGGAAAGGAGGGCTGACTTTTGTTGAATAATTTTCGAAATTCTATAGCTAAATAACATTGCAAATAAACCAGTATTTTTTTTTAATATTTTACTTTTCAAATTCAAATGTGTGCTACGTATATGTATAAAATATTTGAGTTGAACATTTAGTTTGATTTTTAAAGATTCCATTTATACAGTACCAGTATGAGAGGTTATAAAAAGTTACTTTTTATAACCCGATCCCCAAAGAAAGCTGATGTTAAATGTTTCTAAAAAGTTAAATTTTCTAAGTTGAATGTTTCTAAGGATATATATTTTTTTTTAAACGTACAATATCTAGGGAATGGTGATTCAAGCTAGCATTATAATATTCGCTTTATTGTTTTTCTAATGAAATGTTAAGTATAAAATTATTATTTAGTTGACAGTATTAGATGTCCTGATTTTTTATGATTTTTTTCTAAAATTTAATGGAAATGTTGTGCGTCTCACGCAAATTTGATGGCGATTAAAATCGATAGAGTTCCAGTATTCACTGTTTGTAATAATCGTGCCATTTTTTCTTGAAATTTTTCTCGTTTCATTCGTTCGTGAGATATTGCGTTCAACGACTCATGGACAGACATACCAACTAACACACACGCATCTACACATACATACACACAGACATCACCTAATAAAAGTTTGATTCAAGTTCACGGATATTTGAAACTTTGCTCTCGAATACTCCAATTCGAATTTTCGACCTCCATCACAATGCTTTCCACATTTTTCTACTATGTATGTATGCAGGGAAAGTAATATTTTGTTGCCAAGCAAAAATATGTTACACCTCCAATAACAGTCCAATCATATTTCACGAAAATACAGTGCGTGACATATTTCAAATTATCTAACACCTTCTATTTACTTAAATGTTAATATTCATATGTAATCCATAAACATACAATATTCATGCATTATTCCAACGGTCCTGTATTAATGTTATACCTAACCGTTAAACTGTTAGATGCATGAAATGGGACGTTATCATTTGGCATCACATGGCTCTTTATAGAGAATCTATATTGCACTGCATTGACTATCAATACATTTTGCCATTTGTCAAGGAATATTGGAAGATTGAAGTTAATTGCATATTTGTTTTGAATGTTACTTATTGTTTCTATTGGATTTAGCATTTGCAGTATTACCCACAATTCACAACTGCTTTCGACTTATTTGTTTGAGTATTTAGAACAAAAATATCATGTAAAAGAAACAACGTGAGGATGCAGTAGCTGGCTCATCTTTTGTTGAAGCCATGTTTAACAGTTCAATTATTCGAATAGTGTGCATTTTGAAGAATATGTTTAAAAAATTGCGTTAAAAACATCTTTAGTTAATTACTATTTTAAATATATAGATAAGTGACTAGATCTTGTTTCATTATATTAAGACTGAAAATAACCTTTAAAGAATATCTAATATATTAATTTATACATTAATTTCTGGTAGCTATATTGAATAAGTGAATAATATCTTGAGTGAGTATCTAATACAATATGAATTGAGTGAATACTTTTATGCATTAAAGATTGTGAGATTATGTTGAGAAAATATCTAATAATTAGGTGTGAATAATATCTTCCAATAACATCTTGAGTGAGTATCTAATAAATATAATATCAAATTGAGTGAATAATTTTATGCATTGAGATTATGATATTATGTTGAGAAAATATCTAGTAATTAAGAGAGAATAATGTTTTGAATTGAAAATATCAGGATTATATTAATTATATAAAAATTTATGGCATAATTTCTCTATACTATACTGAATAAATTATTTAAATCTTGAAGAGCATCTCAAAAGGATATATCGAATAAAATGTTAGTTGAGAGAATAATTTCTGGGATTAACATCTAAAGTGAGTGAGTATATTATATAATAACAATCGATTGTATAACTCTGTCGGATAATTAATATGATCTGATAATATCTAATATATGAGTTAATAATATTTTCAATTGAAGCATATCAAATATTTTAATATTACAATTGTTGAATTCATATATGCATATCTTCTACTGTTATATTATTTGAGTGGATAATTTAAGCTGAATATATTAGTAATGTTATTTCAGTTGTGTGAATAATATTTGTAGTCGAAGATTATTATATCGTATTATATGAGAAGTTTATATCTAATATCATATCTGTTGAGTATAGGGACCTACTATGAGTGAATATGTAATAATGTGCGAGTTACGAAAATATAATATCATACTTGTTGAGTGAACGCCATGTATTATGTTAGTTAAATGAATAATTGAGCTGAAGATATTATTGATACAATATCTAGTGCTATGTCAGTTAAGTTAATAACATGTACAGTCCAAGAAAGTTTCATGTTTTGCAAAACCCTACAATGCACTGCATTCGGATTCCAGATATTAATAATATTTTGAATAATTTAAGGTAGTTAATTGCTTTAATGATTCTGCAAAATGATGCAATCTCATGATGCAAAAAGTAAAGAAATAAAGGTAATATGATAATCACGGAACAGTAAAGATTTATAAACGGTTAATTTATAAAGTGAAATTTGAAAACATTGTCCTGTTGAGATATTGAACACTCTTCAAAATAAAAATTGCTATTTTTGATGATTTTTCAATTTCCATTTAGAAAATGAGAGTACTGTAGTCTCTAAAAGTGTACGAAGCATGATATATGAAAGTAACCGTAAATAGAATATTTACAATAGTGCTCTCTCTCTTAGTTATTTCTCTTTCATCTTTAATTAGGAGAACTTTCGAAATTTTACGCAAATGGCATATATACATTACTTATATCATTTTAATTGTGCTAGAAGATCCGATCATCTTAAAAAATAATAAAATGCATATCACTATATGAATATACTACATGTAGCGTTTCGTGTCGTTAAAATTTCCCGCGAAACTTCTTATGCACTGCATCGGCATACCATAATCAGTTCATCACCAATCCTTTAGCAATATACTTATAAGCAACCCATCATCACCAGGGTCTGCTTTTAGTATGCAAATCAGATGAATCAACATGAAGCTCGTGCTAATAGCCTGAAATCACTTCACAATGACTTGTACACGTTGCTCTTTTAGAGTTAATAAAGACTCTAAAAAAATCAGTGATAAGTTGGATCACAATACTTGGATAAAATCTCGACCGAGAACTGGCACGAATATTGAATATGCGATAGAAATGCGCAACAAAGAAGCTTTAGAACTTGTACTGGAAGTATTGTGGTATATGGGGATTAATTTCCGACTACGCAAAGTTAAGTCGGCATGTGAAAATGTTCTGCGAAGTATTGTGAGCGTGGTCTACGTCATTGGCATAGTTTTTTCCTTCGGCATAAGAATGATTTCTTTCATATCTGACAGCAGTGGAATGATGGTCATCACTGAACTGTTGGCACTTGTGTGTTCAGTTTGTCTGTGGATAACAATTAACTTGAAGAAGCACAAGATTATGTTTGTCAAGGATGCAATTTATGACGAGCAAAATGGACCTCTGGAATATTTCAAAAGTTTTGAGAAAAAATCGTATGCAATTAAATGTATATGCTTTGCAACGATAACGATTCCAATTATGTCTGGCGCCATATCTATGCTAATCTCAAAGACAAAGTCGGAGAATATCGACGGTTATTTAACATTTCTAGCGTTTGGTTTTGTTCCTAATGTAGGTTTCTATTACAGATATATCCTTCTGTTCTTGCTTCGGTCATACGATCTCAGTATCTGCTTTGTATCTTCACAAATTTCCTGTTTGTTGTTCGCCATTATGTGCTACAATGTCTGCTGCCACATTAGAGAATCAAAAAACCAGTTTGTGGCAGAAGCCCTGAGTGGGCATCTATCCACCGCTAATTTTGTAAAACGATACAGAAAAGTGAAAAGAATCATTCGTGAACTTGAAAAAGCAATTTCACTTCCGATGTTCTTTGCTATGGCATTTCTACTTTGCCAGCTATTTGCGCTGATGAGTAATACTGTAAGCATAGTCAGACAAAAATCCTCTCTAGCATCTCTTGTTATCGTTCTTTGCGCTCTGTTTACTACTGCATTCTACTTGATTTTCATAGTATTCCGTGCATCTAATGTGGAGGAGACGCATAAGTCCTTCGTCAGAGCTTTTGTCGAACTGCCCGATGACAAATTACACAGTACCAGAGAATTGCTTTGCGTGATAAAATTAGTTGCGTTTCAAGATACCCTACAAATTACCGCCTGGGGAATGTTTCCAATAACAAGAGGTTTCTTTTTAACAATTGTTGGTACATTAGCAACATACGGAGTTCTACTAGTGCAGTTTACATAGTTCAACTTTTCCCAACTGAAGTTGACAATACATTTTTTATGGTTGAATTTATTGCTTGTAGCGTTTTATTTGAAGAAATCTATTTAAAACTTGCACAGTATGCCTCCAACATAATAATTTTATTCCTTTGGGCTCCCTATGATTTTTATGATTAAGCATCTCGTGGAGAACATTTCCAAACTGTTTAAGTATTTCTCTATTGAACAGGAAAAGTTCAGAAACATCATTCATTTTAAGAAAACTAGGGGCTTCGCTCTTCTTCACTACGCTCGCAAACCCAGATAGCTCTTCTGTTATCATGAACGTTACAATATAAATATTTTGACCTTCTTGCAACTGCTTAAATAGAACAATTCCTCAATGTTGACATTTGGCTTCCATCTTCTAATAGTGAAATTCACTACATTCATATGAGCTCCAGAATTTATGTCTGTAGCATATATTTCTGACGGCTTACCAACAGATCTAGAACATTTCGAATTCTGAAAAAAATCTTGTCACGGTCTGTCGTATCGGGAGTTTGGCCGACCAACCGAGTACCGAATTTTATGGGTGTCCTTAAGCTTCGATTTTCCGGAACAGACGGCCAGACATATTTTTTTACTGTGTAAGATAAGAAATCCTGCTGCAATCTACTGTCGGTCAAAGGTAAGAAGATTTTACGCGATCTGCAACATGTTTGAAATTCTTTGCTACAACCTCACCGGGCTTTGCATTTTGATTTTATCTCCTGTTTTTAAATACCATCTCTGAATAAACTAGCTCTTCGATGTAGAGGCCACAATCCCTCAATCAAGCTCCCTTATTCGGTGACATGATAGAATTGCGTCTTTCTTCAGCGCGTCTATGAATGTGCATACTGTGGAGTGATGTGCTCCTATAAGTGTGCTAAATGATGCATGCCAGCTTTCAACAGAGTTATTTGTTTTGCTAATTCGTTATTTAAAGACTCTGATTCCACATCTCATACACGAATAGTGGCTGTTTTCTGTTACCTCTTCTGTCTGTTTTACCTATCCACAAATCTTACCTATTCAAAATAAATAGTCAGAGGTGATAATTCTTTCTCGTGTTTTTGGTAATATGTGGAATCCTGCAAGGCTTCAAACGTTTCTATAACATGACATGTAGGAAATAAGGCTATTGCATTTAGCAACCGGACTTGTAATGCAAATTCGGAATCCACGGTGTATTTAGACTGTAGGTCATCTTCTTGGAGCTTTCTCCATATGCTTTGTCAGAAATGGAAGAAACGCCTCTTTACTTTAGTATCTGGAAATTCTTTTGCAAAACAGTTTATTGCAGCTCTTTCAAAATCAATTAAAATCGAAGTGGTGTTTAGTCCTGGTCGTAACAATTTTATTTCAAGTAGTGGCGTACTGTATACTATTCCTGTTCTGTAAAATATCAGAATATAAACTGCTGGAAACATTTAGTTTGATTTCCTCTTAATACTTCGGCCAAAGACATCATGAGGTAGCAACGATATGAAGCTACAACGAATTGAGACCGCTACGAATTGTCCCGCGACGAATTATGAGCAATGAATTATCCCACGACGAATCAAGCGCGACGAATTGTCGCGGAATCGCTTATATGCATCATTTAAATGCTTGTTTTATTCGTAATTTTTAACGGCAGAAGGAATAAGATCCACACCGTTGCTCAAAATGGACCATTTTCAAGATATTTTAGTTTTTAATTTTAGGAAGTGAAGACGATTTTCACTGTAGTAAAAAAAAACTATTACTTAATTTCTTAAAACGTAGTAGTTAAGTTCCCTGGCGGTTATCCTGAGACTGTTTAGATTTTGATATAATTCGGAAAAAGTATAACCGACGCTTTTTTTCAAAATGGCCACAAAGGTAGTGAACATCAAAAATAAATGAATAAAAATGCTGAAATATATTATATATATATATAAGTACTTGTTCTTCATATAATTTTTGACAACACAGCGAAGATCACTATCCAAATGTCTCTAGGATAAACCGTTCTCAAAATATGTTAACTTTTTTTCTTAATTAAGAGTTGAAGAATATAAGTTTCCAAATAAAACGAACATGTATTAAAACTGCAAACTGGATATAATACCAGAAAAGTATATCTATGTTATTTTCTGCAATTAAACTCAATTTGATGCATTTGACTCAATTTGTTCGATATCATCTTGCATTCACGATCGCAATGTCCTCAGAGACAGTAAAAATGCGGTAAATATTTTATGACAGAGTTACATTTCGAAACTTAATTCCAATTTCAACTTATATTCTTCTATTAAATTTTGAGAAACCAGTTTGAAGATATTTCACATCAAACGCTTCAAACCTACTATAACATTTTGTTTCATTGCTCCTGACTTCGTAAAAGAGCACAGATGTATTTTATGGGAGGTCGTATTGTTGCAAATATTTTAGAGAACAGAACTTTCATTTTCATGACTGAATGTAAAAATTTTAAACAAATTGAACGTAAAAAGAAAATACAAAAGAAATGGAACTCACGGTATGAATATATTTTCAACTAAAGTAAAACATGATTAAATATCTGATATTTACCAATTTTGTGTTCCTTGAACTTAAAAACAAAATAATAATAAAAGTAGATGTATTTGCAGTTATTCTTTAGAATGCTATCTGTTCTACATAGTTTTTAGCAATAAAATATTTTTAATAACAGTAAATACACTTTTGACTTCATAAAAAGAGCCGGCTGAGAGGTATAATGCGAGCTTTTTCTCCTGATATTTTAACTGGAAAGTTGTGAATTGGAATCCCACATGGGTGCTTAGATGTTGTGTTGACCGTTTATGGTGCAATGTTTACGTTTCTCTGAAATAATTAACTTTGAAGCAGCTGCAAAAATACGACTAATTTTCTACGACTAATTAATACGACTAATTAAAGCGTTTATTTCTTATTACATGAAGTTAATATCGTTTATTATTCCATTTTTCGCGACCAGAAGTTGGATAATTTTATGATTCAAATTACTTCACTTTATAATGGCAAATGTAACAATTGCAGACGATATTGAAGCGACGAGAAAAAATGGATAATTCTACTTCATTGTGTTTCAACGTACTTTTCATGCAAAAGGCAGAAATTCAGGGTAGAAAATAACCATGAATGGGTTTGAGTTTAACAAAAGAATAATAGTTAATGTGATGAATTAAATTTCTTCTTTTCAAAAAATGTAACATGTCGTTGCATTCTATAAAGTGTGTTGAAATTCCGAAGATAGGCACAAGAAAGAGGATTATTGCAAATATGAATTTATTTTTTTTTTCGATTTATAAGAATATTTTTTTAAATGTACTTACTGTCGAAAGCGAGATTTAAAAGTGAGATTGTTTCTTAAAATTTTAATGATTAGAAAATAAATAATCGACTACTCCGATGTAATCTAAAAATGTAATTATAATAAAGCTGTGTAACTTTTTCTATATACTTATAATTTCACAATATATACTTTCCCTGCAATGCATGGTAATGTACAGGGAAAGTATTGGAATCATGCCGAAAATCGCACCTCGAGTTTTCGACGGATCTACTCGTTTCGAGACCTCAAGAATGCGAAAAAACTATTTTTAGCGTGACGACTGTGTGTGTGTCTGTGTGTCTGTCTGTGTGTTTGTCTGTATGTCTGTGTGTCTGTCTGTGTGTTTGTCTGTATGTCTGTGTGTCTATCTGTCTGTGCAAATGTTGAATGCACTCTAACTAAAAAACAAATTGACTGAATTTCATAAAATTTGGTGGGTAAACCACTTGTGGACGAATCTGGTGCTGATTAAATTGGGATGCAATTCGGGATAAAAGAAACCGACTTTTTTTTATGGAATGGCCCGCAAAAGACTGTATCCAATCTATCAGAAAACATAATGGACGAATTTCGCAAAATTCGGTAAATATGTCTTTTGTGGGTTATCCTTGTTCTGATTGGATTTTGGTATGATTCGGAAAGAATAAACCTGCATTTTTATGCAAAAATCGTCAAAATCTTGATTAAAAAACTACGCATGCTCAAATATATCCATTAAATTCTTGTTTTATACGTAACTTTTAACGATGAATGGAATAAGACCAACCCCATTGCACTAGGTCTAGCTGTTCTCGAGAAATTTTAGTTTTTTCGTATTTTCTCCACGCCATCTTTGAAAATGCGTGCAGTTACCAAATGAGAACCAAACTTGAATTAAAAGGGAATTAAATTTAATTAAAATAAAGAGAACGTTGATATAAGTCTGCAGCAAAAGTCATTTGCGGCCCATATCAGATTTTTTTCAAAGGTGGCGTAGAGAAAATACGAAAAAACTAAAATATCTCAAGAACGGCTAGTCTAGTCCTAATGTAATGGGGTTGGTCTTATTCAATTCTTCGTTAAAAATTACGTATAAAACAAGCATTTAATGGATATATTTGAGCATAAGTAGTTTTTACTTTCGTCGCAATAATGTATAGGGAAATTATTGGTATCATACCGAAAATCGCAACTCGAGTTTTTGTCGGATCTACACGTTTGGGGACCTCTAGAACACGAAAAACTATATTTAGCGAGACTTCTGTTTGCTTGTCTGTTTGTCTGTCTGTGTGTCTGTCTGTCTGTCTGTCTGTGCAGATTTTGTATCCACTCTAACTAAAAAACTAAAAGACAGATTTTCATAAAATTTGGTACGTAAGTCACTTGAGGGCGAATCTGGTGCTGATTAGTTTTGTGTACGATTCGGTATAAAAAAAACCCGCCTTTTGTTTGCGAAAGTGCCCGCAAAAGACTGTATCCACTCTAGCTAAAAAACTAATGAACCGAATTTCATAAAATTCGGTAGATAAATCACTTAGGGATCTCCCTGGTGCTGATTAAATTCTTGTACGATTCAGAAAAAAATTACCTGTCTTTTTTTTTTCAGAATTGCCCAGAAAAATCGTCAAAATCTAAAATAAAAATTACGTATGCTCAAATATATCAATTAAATGCTTGTTTCAGACGTAGTTTTTAAAGAAGAAATGAATAAGACCAACCCCATTATACTAAGACTAGCCGTTCTTGAGATATTTTAGGTTTTTCGTATTTTATCTACGCCACCTTTGAAAATAAGTCCAGTAACCAAATAAGAACGAAAATTGAATTAAAGGTGAAATAAATTTAATTAAAATAAAGAGTTTCTGCGAATGATTTTACTTTCGGTTATATGGCCATGTATAGGAAAATAACTGAAATTGAGTCAAATATCGTAAGTTGTGATTTCGATGAATTTGCTTTTTTTGCACACTTAAGAACACAAATACACCTTTTCAGCGTGGCGTCTACATGTGTGTCTGTATGTGTGTGTATGTCTGTGTAGCATGTTCTCTCTCTAGCTCGAAAAACATTCGAACAAGTTTTATAAACTTAGGTAGGTACATTGTGTGTTGCGTGTTGTCTTAGCGCTAATTAGATTTAAAAACGATTAAAAACGTACGATTAAAAAAATAGCACCTATTTTTTATATATTTCTCTTAAATATCATGTCATATTTTGAAAACAAAGGTTAAATATGCTTAAATGTATTGATAATACGTTAAAACGCGGTATGGGTTAATACATTTAAATGCATGATTTGTACATAATTTTAGACTTCTAATTGAATGACATCAACGTCTACAATAATCCATTCTAGAGATGTTTGACTTTTTCAGAATGTTAAAGAGCTGGCGACATTTTACGCTATGTTAAGTTGTTAAATGAAAGAAGAAATTTATTAGTAATGTGTATAGGCTATAATTTCAAATAAGTGTCAGTGTTATTTTATTCAATTCAACTCAAATCATCATAAAAGGCGAAAGAAAAAAAAATGAAACAGATCAATGTGGCACTTAACTCAATTGTACTTCATAAAGAATCTCAAAATATATTTGTCGTCTAGATCAATTTAGGCATAATGAATTCTGGATAAATATTGATAAATGGAAACATATTGATTATTTTTGCAGAAATCGGTACCATTTGACACTGTGAAAGATTAATATTACTAAACAAATACAAAACATTTAGATTTATAAAAGTAATATACAAACGAAATAGAATGATGCGTATCGAAAGTCAGACAGCTTCACAGTCATTTGTCTCAAATTCTGCTTGTGATAGAAGGCATTTAAAGAACACAGACAAGGTATTATAAGTATAAGAAAATAGAAAATTATATTTATACATATGTTTAATCAGAATTTGGTTTCATTTGGATACATAAGGATTGTTTAAGAAATTGGATATAAGTTTCCGGAGCCAGTTATATTCACATCGCTGCAAATCGTTGAATTTAATTCTGTTGGATATTACATTTTTAGCTGGCAAGGAACGGACAAACAGTAACAGCGGTAAGTGTAAGTCATTTAAGAACAAATTTGTGTACGCACAAATTTCTTCATCTGTGCGAGAGCTGCAATTTTTGAACGTTCATGATTCTTAATGTTCTAATAAATATATGAAACCCCTCAAAGTTTGCAAAAGATCAGTTTTAAAATTCATAAAATCGATTACTAATTATCAACATTTTTAAGATCGACGAAATAGAGTCACGTGTGTTGTAATTTATTTATACAAGCATTGAAAATATTTGAATTGGAACTTTAAGACCATTAAACGTAGAGTACATACTGAATGCAGTTGATTTGCATCCTATTCGCGATTGTCTTAAAACTGGAATTTTGCTCTAATTTGTTGTAAAATGTGTTAACTAAATCATATAATTCCAATGAATGCACCTTATGTATATTATTAAATTACTTTTAACAGCTATTTTGAAAACTTTAACGCTTTTTCAAACGTTTAAACCTTTACCAAATATAAGCTACATACACTCTTATTTTAACTTCCTGGAAACTAAGTTGAATAAACTAATTTGTACGTGCATTTTAAGATTCGTCAAAAGTCAGACATTACATCTCCCAAATTGTGGTCTTTATAACATCAAATAATTTCAATTCATTAAAAGAACAATAAAGAATATTTCAGAAGATAAGCAATTCATATTTAGTGTAACAGATTGAAGTTAGGCTTACATTTAAATACAAATACAGATAAAAATAGATAAATTAATAAACAACTATATTCAATCTTTTCTTTTCAATCAAGCAAAAATGATCCCATGGGCGTTTAGAAAAACTCCCAATGTCAATGATACTTCTGAAGATTGCGAACAGACTGTTGAGCTATGCAAATCTTTCAGAAGATTTTCCTGTATGTTTTTTATTTTCGGAATAGATCTTAGCACCACACAAACTTCTACTTGGAAATCAAAAGTGCTGTTTTTCAACCGAATATTTGCATGTGCTGTTTGGATTTACATTTTGGCATTTAAAATCTCAGTCAGCTGGCGCCATTATTTTGTAATCAAGAATTTCGCGAAATATTCTATTTCCGAATTTTTGAGGGACATGAACTTTTTAGCATTGTGGTACTTTCTTATTCGATATCAATCCAAAGTATCGATTATCATTCTGGAGATATTGAGACTGGGAAAATATTTTCATGTCTCGACACCAATTCGGCTTATTAGCATATGTATTGCTTGGTTGCTGATTGTACAACTTTCCTGCTGTGTTGCAACGCTTTTTCCGTATGATAAAGCTATGTACGAAAATTTATTAAGTTACGTTTCGTTTGGAATGCTGCATCTACAAGATGAGGCACTACTTATCACAACATGCTTTTTATTCAATCTGATCTACACGTTTATTTTCACCTTTCCCTGCATCTTTGTGTCTGTTTACATCGTTCTCTGCAAACACTTGCATAACATCATTTCCAGCTACACGAAAAGAAACATTCAAAAGCTTTCGTCTTATCAAATAGATCTTGAAGAATGCAATCTTCATTACAATTATATCATTTTAGTCCTTCAAAGATTTGATGCTGTTATGTCATTCCTCATAATCTTCATTATTATCTCCTATACGTTAATGATATTTTCTGTCTTGCTGATGGTCCTGGGAAAGGATGCGGATCCCGGATATACGAAGATGTATTTCTTTATTATCATCCACAGCTTTCTAACATTCTCTTTGGTTATGCTTATGCCTGCATTAGTGAATGAAGCTGACAAGAGAGCAAAGAACAGCAATCTGCAACTTTTCCAACGACAGTTGTCAACAGAAAGACATCCAAGAATGACCCTAGCGATTGTTTTCATGAATAGGAGTAGCGGTCCTGCTTTCTCTCTCTCCGCTTGGGGGTTTCTTGATTTAACCAGGAATACATACATAAGTGCTGTTGGCTGTATTCTTACTTATTCTCTACTTGTAATAAACCTAGAAAAATGATAGAGGATTCAGTGAGTGTATTCGACATCATTTATATGTACGTATAATAAAATTTTTCTTAAAGAACTAAAAAAAATTAACTGTCGCTCCAGTCCGATGGTGCCGAAATGGTTCTACATGAATAAAGCTTTTATTAGCTGGTGGTTTGTCATTTTTAAAGATTTTGGAAACAGATCAGAATATTTAAATATTGAAATTAGACCAACCATTTAAAAATAGCTCAAATGATTTTAATTGTGTTACCATATTGCGACAGCTAAAATATTTCGTACTATGATGCTGTGGTACAAAGAAGTGAACGTCAAATCTATGTCTGGACAATAAAAGATTAACTCCTGATAGTAAAACTCACCAGCTGACTTCAAGACTTGATGTTAAAAAGTAGTTAATTATGGATTCATAAAAAACCAGCCGGTGTACTTTACTATTAGCAGAAGCTGACATTTCATTACCTAACCTTCAACTTGACTGTTATTACTTATACCATAGCATCTTAGTATGAACTATCTCACCTATAAACGTCTGTCATCACAAAAATATCAAATATATAATCCCTATATTTTGAAAACCGAAAATGTCATCCGAAATTCAATTGTATATCCTTCTAGAAATTTCAAAGGACTACACATTATTTGCATGTTCACAGTAAGCACTTTTAGTTTACGCTCCAATTGAAGCTGGATACCCCCACCATAATCTTTACGAGAAAATATAAAATTATTTTACTAATTTGTTTGGCGGCACATGAACTGAATTTATACAATATATCTTACAATATTTAAGATTCAGCTGAGTCAATAAACTTACTTGCGATACTTTAATACGTACTTGAGTTTCATTCCTCTATTTCTTGTCTTCAAACCTTATCAATCATTAAATAAACTTCTTTAAAATACTCATGTTCACTTCACTTCCTAATTTCGTTAATAAAAAAATATCTCGTGCTTGTGCATCAATATTTCACCGAGGAAGAAGCACATTAAACTGCAGTACTTGTGGGATTTTAAATGTTATATCTCACCATCCCGTTAGAGAATTGTATCAGGTCAAAATATTAAGATATCGAAGTTATAACCACTTTATTTCGAAAACTAAATTTGTGCTTTGAAATTTGTGCCTATATATATTGCTCAAGTTTTCCTTACTAAGAACGCTCTCGTAAATAAAATTATATATTCTCAAAGAGTTTCGTAAGGGACATAAAGGAGACTTACTGGTTATATCCAGCATGTATTGTTTTCGAGGTATAAGAGTCATAATCTTCAAAAACCAAAAGTTTTCAAGCTTCTTCAAATTGTGAAGACGATTCTCCGATAACAATAATCTTTGTAAGAAAAGTGTACATTATAAATATAGAAACTAGATTTTTTTAACGTTTATGTCGTTTACTGTTTTAATCTACCTTTCATGATTCAAAAAATATTTCGAGTTAAAATGAGCAAAATGAAGCCCGAACTCGCCCAAACATAAATGTTTTGATTTTTTGGAGAAAAACATGTTCAAAATATTGGAATAATTCTCATATATTCATAAATGGTGTCCTATTTCTGACAACATAAGTACGATTGTTTCCATTTATTTTTATTAGATAAGTGTTTACATTTTTCGTAAAGCTCTCAATATCAGGCAGATATACATACCCCAATCAGAGACATTATTTCATCAAAAATCAATCAGAAACTGTGGATTTGTATAATGAACAGACAAATAAACATGCAAATAAGTAAAAAAATGAATAAACAAACTATAAACAATCTTTCAATTCTCTATACATAATCGATTACGATTTCCTTTATATATCTATTTCAAAAGATTTACTAATCCAATATATATAACATTCCCGATAAAAAAAATGTATTTCGATACAGTATGAAAACAAAAATAATAATTGGAGTTTTCCTTTAGCACAGTTTCGTTTAAATGCAATGAGTTCATTTTTGTTAGTGTTTAACAAAAGCATACACAATTTCATAAAAATAGGTAGAATGTTAAAAAGCAAAATCGCATGCAACTTTAAAAATATTCG